>VXBB01014215.1:1022592-1139208 GCA_013399915.1 Illadopsis cleaveri | reverse complement strand
GCTGGGGTTCGGAGCCGCGGGGCCGGGGATGTGCCGGCCCCCGACAGGAGGAACCATGGCTGCTGCCCCCGGTACCGGCCCGGGGCTCGCTATGGGTTTGGAGCATCGTGTTCCATAGGCAGAAAACGGCAGGGAAAGGTTTAGGGAGGGGAAGGTCTTTTCATTTCTNTTTTTTTTTTTTTGTCTTTATTTTCTGTATCTCCGCTTGTAATTGTTGGGGGCTTAGACCAGCCAGACCTGTGCTTGGAAAATCTGCCCTCAGCCTTGCATAAGCAGACAGCTGAATGTTTCATACGACTCCAGTGGAGAGTCCCAGTGTCATGATTTCTCTGTTTTCCTTTCCTGGCAATCTGTGCATGTGTTCTCTTGTGATCTGCTGGAGGGATTTCCTTAGCCAGGGTGCTGTGGGCTTTTGTAGCCTTCCTCCAAACGTACCTCTTCCTCTCCAGGACAGATCTAGAGCCACAAGAAAAAAATAAGCAGCTCCGTAACCTTTATACTTTGACAACTTCCCTTGGTTTCCCTTCTTCCTTCCTGCATCTTGTGACGTTTGTTTTTATTGAAGTTACCTTGGGAGCAACCCGAGCTGTGTAACACAGCCCGTGTGTTCTGGTGGCGGCCAGCTGCTGCTGTTGGCTCAGCTGCTCTGGTGACAGTCTCCGTCCAGAGGTCTGAGTTCTCCTCTCCTTTCTTGTCTCTGCTCCTCATCTCTCTTGTGTGTTCTGCTCTCTGTCCATCTCTCAAAGAGCCTGATTCCTTCACGCTATGGGACCCTTTCTGGGGCCTCTCTGTTTTTCTGGTCCTGATTTCTGCTGCAGATCAAATCTTATCTGAAAACATGTTTTGTCTCTTTTGTGTCTTTAACCCCAGCCATCTGCTCTGGCTTATCTTTGTGATAAGCCCAAGTAAAGCACTTCGGGAGGAGGCATAGGTGGAAGTCTGCTCTGCAACAGGAAGGTGTGAGGTGGCACGAGATTCTCACAATTAAAAACAGAGTGAAAATTGCTGCAGAATTACACCGTAATGTGGACATGGGAGACTGTAAGCAGCTTCAGCACTGAAGAACTTAAATTTCTCATTCCTTTCTTGTTCATTTTCTCAAGTATTTGAGGATTGTTATATGAAGTCCTCCTGCTTCAGCATATGTGCAGTCATGCAGAGTGTGGTATCCTCTGGTGTTTGTTTGGGGCAGGCTCAGGTAACTCAGTCAGAGAAGCTGGTGTCTCAGATGTGCTCTTGCAGAGGAGTTAAGGCCAGTTGAAAATGGTTTGACTGAAGGAACAAGGCAAAAGAAATTTGTGAAGGCGACAGCCTGGGGAGAGATGACAAGATATTGCATAACTTGTATTACAAATGTGTAAAAATGAGCATGAGTCTGATCCATAAGATGGTTCCTCTGGCTCCGGAGGGAGTGCTGGACATGGTCTGGTATGGAGATAAGGAGTGTGTGCATATCTGTGTGCACATATGCACATGTGAATTATGATAGCGGTTTTGTCCCGATGGTGGTGACCACCCGCCCCCAAAGCCTGCAGCAGTTCATGTCCTTGTCAGCAGTCAGAGGAGATTTTAGGCAATGTTTAGGAGGTGGATGAGTGAAACAGGAAGGGCAGGATGTGGCCATCTGTAGAGGTGGAAGAGGACAGGCAGAGTTGCAAGGTGGGGATGGAAATGGCAGCGTTACAGGGAGTGTTGAGCAGTGCCTTGGCTCGGGTATGAGTAGGTGGAGCAGGACAGGCAGAGCTGGCCCAGGGTGTCCCTGGCAGCCAGGGCTGCTCACTGTGCTCAGGGACTGTGGCAGGGGCAGATTTGGGGCCGTGTCAGCACTTGAACTGAGGGCTGGATTTACTGCCCACTTTCACAGACTGCAGTTGAATTGCAGTGAGCATAGCTGGCATTGCTGCTAACAGTGGCTGCAGGGATGCTGCTAAGGAAGCATTTAGCTGTAACAAGCCACCCCAAGCCCCCTGGCCTGACCTTTAACCACCATCACATCTCTGTCTTTGCTTATCAGCTTTATATCCCCACAGTGGCTATTAGTATCACTCCAGCCAGAACAGACACTCTGTCTTTCCCCCCTTGCTTGAGCCTGGGAATGTTGCATGTCCCATAACCGCTGTCTACTTGCTAACCATTAGGCTTTGCAAAGACTACTGGTTTTATATGATAGCCTGTCACATTGTGGCGAGGCAAATTTATTACTGTACCACACTGGCAATCACTCTGGTTTGCTTGCAGTGAGTGCAGGATGCCTGGGACAGCCTGGGCTGCTGCAGGGATGCCACAGTGGCACAGAACTTGCAAGCTGAGTGTGTGATTTGATGCTGTATGAGTACCAAAATGGAAAAATCAAAGGGTTTTTTATTCCTTCTGTCCATAGCCAGAGGGCAATCAGCAGTGCCCTGTCTTGCAGCCCCAGACCCTTCAATATCTGTCAGTGCTTTACAATGCAGTTGGGAATGGATGTCCCCCATGCCCAGCAGCATGAGGGGTTAATCCATTCAGGAGGTGTGAGGACCTGCCATCTCCATGGCTCTGAACTCCAACCAGAATTGCAAATGAGCAAACCAAACCTGGCAGTTGCACCATGATCTCCTGCCTGGCAGGGGAGTGGGAAAAGCAAAACAAAACCCCAGCTTAACTGGCCAGGCCCAAAATTGAAATCTTGCCCTGACAGCAGGCAGGCAGACAGACCTGTTCGGTGTGAGCATCCGTGACAGGGCTTTTGGTCAGCCTGGCTACTGGAGCACTCGGTTCTGCCAGCCTCGGAGCTGGGAGAGTGGGAGGATCTGAATAAGATCTCTGGAGTCAGCAGCTGCTGTGGTTATTCTGGCATTAATTTGACATATACCACATCTCATCTCCTAAACTCTCCCTGGGAAGTGGCATGTGGTTCCTCTGTGTTTGCAGTACCAAAGGCCTTTTGCCTTTGCAGCACATTAGCAAGTTTGGCTTGCTTGAAAAGGACTTTATCCTGCCCAGATGGGGCTGGGGTAGGTACTGCAATCAAGTTGACTGTTCCCATTCTGGGGCCTGTTTGGGTATGATTTGGAAGACGGGATTGTGAACTGGCTTGCCTCCTCCGCAACCCCCCATTCATTTTGCAAAGCGCCTGTGATTGATCTGGCAGAATGGGATGTATTCACAGGCAGAGCTGGAGGGCAGCAGGAAGGACAAAACCCCACCACAGACTCTGAAATGAATCACGGGCTCTGAAAAGATCCGCTGGGGTTAAGGCGTAGCTGTGAAAAGCTATTGTCTGGATCCTGGACTGTGGCTAAAAGCATTATTTATCCCGATTTGGGTAGTGGTTGTAGGAGGGCGTGGTATTCCCAGGAACAGCAAAGCCAGTGTGCTTAGTGGTGAACATGAACTTTATTTGATTGTGTCACAGGTAGCTCGAGAAGCTTTTTAGAGTATCTCAGCTGCAGAGCAGCAACTCCAATGCCCGATTTGCAAATAGAACTGCATGGGTTGCATGCAAAGAGGATTTCCTACAGGTATTTTTATTGTGGTTGGAGAATGGTTGCCTTTGACTCAGATGAATGCATGTCATAGATTTGAGGCACTACCACAACCCTTTTACCAGCGCTCTTGTGAGACAAAACAAGAATGTCACTAATTGGTTCAGCTTGGCAATAATGTTCTGATTTTCTCTCAAGTGAGTGCCATTCAGATTCTTGTGGTGGCTTTAGGCTCAGAGTGGAGCATGGGTTTAAAGGGAGGAATGGTGGGTACTGCTGAGACTGGGATATGAGAATATGAGTGGGATATGAAACTCATACTGAGTTTCTGAGACTGAGTTTCAAAACGTTCAGATATGTACCCGGATCTTCTCCAGACAATCTGATTCCTGGAGCCTACAGAATTGGGCTTGGAAAACCTCCCAGTTTCTGTCTGAGCCAACAGAAGGAGCCTTTCACATGGTCTCTCTGTTTTCTGTCTAGGATGTACAGGCTAGCCTAGGAAGTGAGAAAATGAGAAGAAATGATAAGGATGCCTCCCATTCTCAGTGGAGTCAGGATGGAGGCAGGATCAGAAGGCAGGATCAGAAATTCTGCACTCAGGGGATGGAGTCAGCTGCCTTTCCTTTGTGTGCCTATTTGCAAATCTGGTTTTGTTTCAAGAGTTTGTCAGGAAGGGCAGATCCAGAGTGATACCTTCTGATTCACAGAAGTTACGTCGTCTGAATTCCAGCCTGCAAAATCACTGTTGCATCTTTGCTGTGTTAGTCATCCTGAAGAGAACAGGAACAAATTTGGCTGACACAGGCAAACTACTAAATTCACTGGAATTGCTGGAGATGAACCCAACCTGATAGAGAGCAAAGTCTGCATGTAGGCACACAGTGTGGACAGAGCAGAGGGCATGCCTGGGAGATGATGTACTGAAGGTCCCATGCTGCCCACCTGGCAGCAGCCCAGGCTCCACACTCAACAAGTGTGGTGCTGCATTAAATGCCAGGTGCAATTTTAATTCCTTTCATCTCAAGCACTCTTGACAGAAGAGCATTATTAGTATTGAGCATTTCAAGCAACTCCAGGCTGTGTACCTGACAGTCCGCTGTGTTATGCAAGGACAGGAAAATCATCTGAAGACATCTTCACATTTGTTCCTTCCCCTTTCTTGTTTTTTATGTCTCTCCCCCACCACGCTTTCCTGTTTTCTCTTGCCTTTTTCCTGCTTTTGAAGCTCAAGTTGCCTCTGAGTACATGAATGCCTGCATGTTACAGATGCCCTTTCTCAAACCTTTTGATGGTCTGCAGTGCTGGGAAATGGCATCTGAAACACAGCTGTATCTGGCTCTGTGTTTGACAGCACGTTGCCTCACTGCTCTTTCTCCTAAGCAGTTTTGCAAGGAGCTCTTCCCTGTGAAGACAACACAGTAGGTGACTTTTATATTTCTACTTTACTACCCTCTACAGTAAAAAGGAAAGAATCGGTTCTATAGCAGTAATTTTTGGCCTGGGATAATGCTGCTGGCCTAAGCACCAGGTGGTGGAGTCCATGAGAGCATTGGAAAGGTACAGACATTTGGGACGAGAGAGCAGGCATGTTACTCATTAGTAGAAAGTCGATCCCACCACTTTCAGGGAGAAGTTAAACTTTGACTGAATTCAAGACAGTGTTTCACCCCACGGGGTTGATACTGTGAGATGGAGAGAAAATTAAGATGAATCTTATGCCTGCTGTCACTGGCCATTCCAGGTGGGTCTGCTCTGCTTTGGAAGGAGTGTCTGTGTGCTGTAGTACAGCCCATGCATAGAGGGCCCATATGGCTTCTTGGGAATGAAACTCTGCTGCAGTGTGAGCAGCTTTGTCCAGCTCTTCTGAGCTGAGCCAGCAAGGAACCTTACTGCTTATTTATTTACTTATTTACAGCTTTAAATAGTTCATGGTTGAGTGGGGCAAAAAGAAATGTGTTCTGCCTGCTGCTTCTCATGGGTGAGAGACAGAAACAGAAAGTGCCAGCTTTGGATCATGGGACTTGGGGGTTTTGCTGGTGTTTAGCCAGCCTTTACGATTTTGAGAGAACATTTATAAACCCTGTAGTTTTGCCCTTCTAAGAAGAAATGATCTCCTGAAGTGCCACTGGGGAGCATATTATTCATTCTCAAATCTTGTCCTCTTGAAAGCAAGCAGGATTTCAGCTGGTGATTCCCTGCAGGTAGTGAATGAAACTGGAGATTTGTGGAGAGCCTGTTGGTTTGAGATGGAGGGGGAACCCCAAGCCTGGCTAAATATAGTTCAAGTATCAATAGCCTTTCTGAGCTGTCCTCTCATATGCAGTTCTTTTGTTATTGAGGACAGGGCTTGATACAGCTTCAAAGTATCTGTCTAAGAGGCACTTGGATTTTTCAATAGATGGTAGAATGTTTCCTATGGTTCTCCTAAAGGACCATTCCAGCAGGGCTTTGAAAGGATGACCGCTCAGCCTGGGAGGGAAAATCTTCTGCTGGGATATGATTTGTAGGAAGCAAAAGGCACTCGGACAGGAGAGCTGTGATTCTTCATGTGGGAAGTTGGGCCAGCTCTGTGCTTTTGTTTTTCCCTTTGTTCTCTTTGCAGGCTTTGTCCTGTCCAGAGAGACTGCTGGGGCGTTTCCTTCATGAGCTGAGATTTGAGGGGGTCTTTTTTTCTCGAGCCAACTCCTTCCCTCTTTCGGGATTGCTGTCTGCCGTGTCTGGATGAGTGGAAGGATTTTCAAAGCAACCTTATCTTTCTCTGCTGGAAAAAACGTGTCTTTCCCATCCTGGCTGTACAAAGGCTGCAGACAGCCAGGGGAATACTACAGCCAGCAGACAGCATTGGATAGCTGTCAAAAAGCTGATGCCCCTCTGCCCTCATCCATATGGAAGAAGGATTATTATCTGCCTCTGCGTGCAGTAAGATCCCTTTAAAAGGTTATGCAGTAGATACTTATTTTTCCAATAACTGCATTTTGAAGGTAAAGAAATGAATGCAGCGTGGAGAAATTCAAGCCCCAGTTTGTTCAGGTTGTGCCTTCTGCTGTTCCCATTGACATGGCTGTTCCAGCAACAGCTTCCTGCGTGATGGAAGATGCAGCTGGGAGCTCTGATAACCCCCCTGGCTCTCACAGCAGGTGCGAGCTTGCCAGGGGCCACTGACAGGTTGTTTTGTGTAAAATACTCCTCTTTCAGAGTGGTTCTGCTTTTTCTCTTTAGCTCAGTAGTTGGGTAAGGGAGCAAGGAGTGTGATTGGGGCCAAATTGTTCTCTGCATGCATCTGCCTCAGAGAAGTGCATGTGTCACAGGTCCAGCCTGCCCGTGGCTGCAGTTAAACATGGCTGAAATCGCAGCACTTCTGTGCACATCATGAAATTGTAGAAGACACTTTGCCTACAGGCTTCTGAGGTTTGTCAGCTGCTACATTTTGGAAGAAACCTGCGAGATGAAGTAGCTGCTGCCTGCAATTTCTGTTTGTCTGATATGGGTGAGATGATGCCAAGGTCTCTGGTAGACTGTGACATGCAGTGAGGGGAGTTTGTGAGGGGAAGGATTAGTGTCTGCCACTTTTCTGCTTGTGCCTGGCTATGGCAGGATCCAAGAAGCCCTCAGAAAAAGCTGTTTGGGTGTTGCTGAAAGCCACAAGCAAGGCTTTCTGGTGAGATGGCTGCACCTCAGAGTTCAGGGGCTGCTTTAGTTTCAGTTTAATGGTCTGTCTAGCCCTGCTTGTCTGACCAGTGACATCCAGTGTCATAACCCTGCTGCAGGAGAGGCCAAGTAAAGGGGCTGTGACTGTGGCCTCTTTAGCTTTCAGAATTCCAGCTGCGCTGGGGGCCAGTTGGCGCCTGTAGTGACAACATGATAGAAAGAGCAGTGCTGGGAACTGGATTTCAACCTGCCAATTTATTCCCTGGATATTTTTCAGTGTATATAGGGCAGAAATATTTGCCTCCAAGTTCCCTGGGATAGATATTTGATGCTGGAAGCCTGAGATTTGAAATAGATGTGTGTGTGTGTGTGTGCATGTGTGATATATGTATGTGTCCTTACGTGTATGTATATATAAAAAATGGCTTTGCTACAGCTTTTATATAGACATTTCATTTCATTTCAATTTCTAAATGACCTGCTCCTTCCACTCTTGAGTAGTTGCTTTTAATCTTAGTGGCAGAAAAATCATTGCTGCCTTCCTGCAGTCTCTGTGTTTGTTTCCATAGCTGTCCTATATAAATTGCTTCTTTTTTTGTGCATAAGCAAATCAAAGGTTAACACTGAACAGTTGACCTGAGCTGTGAGCAAAGAAAGCAGTGGCAGGGTGGTTTCTGAGGTTGTAGGAATAGGAACCTAAATCAATAGCTTTTAGCAGACTCATAAATGTTTCATTTGTATTCCTTGCTTCAGCATTGACATGGGAATCCATATAACCCCTTAAATTAGTGTTGTTCCTGTGCTGGGTGTAGATGTTGGAAACATTTCCTTCAGATACACTTCAAAGTGCTGTTCCATAATGGCATTTTCCTTCCTGTTTTGGAGCCTTGGTTCTGCATAGCCTTCAGTCACAAGTGAAATGAGCTTGTCAGCCCAGCTGCAGGAGTTTGAGCCATGGACATGGACATGTCCCACCCAATTACCCACATCAGTGTTCCTGCCCCTGACTTGGAGACTGAGTAGGAGTTGTGGCTGCTTGGGCAAGCTGTTGTTTCTGCATGGAGAGACTTTTCCCTGGACTGTGACACAGCCCTGAGGAATGAGTGAGGCCTTGAGAAGACCAACCTCAATAACTCTTGGCAGCGGGTTGGGAAGGAGCAACATGCCCACAACTGTTTGTCTAAATCAGACTCTTTTGGAGGCGCTGGAGAAGCAGGGGTAGGAAGCTCATGAGCAGAGCCTGAGTCAGGCAGTTTATCTGGCCATCTGCCTCCTCCTGAGGTCATCCACCCATGGAGTGTGGGAGGGTTGAGCAGCTCCAGGTCACTGCCAGGTCAAGGCTGTGACCTGCCGGCAGCCTGGGAGCACTGTGTCCACTTTCTCAGCATTTTGTGGTTTCCTCCAAGACCCCAGGGCTGCCTAGGGAGGACAGGGCTCATCTGCAGACCTTGTGTTTGCAGAGTGGAAAGACACTTGAGAAACCCCAGGCTGTGAAGAGCAAGTTAAAAAAAAAAAACATCCAACCAACATCAACAAAAAGAACTCATCTAAAAACCCTTCCCCAACTGTCTTGTCTAAACAATTCAGTGACTGGAGTGAAGGTTGACCCCATTTTGATTTTTTCAGGTTCATTTTTCAAATCTCAGGACAACTTCTGTATTAACTTCTCCTGTAAGAGAGGGCTGTGCATTTGTATCTTTCTGCTTTAGTTACACAGGGAACAAAATACAGCTGGCTAAAGTATTTTGGAGTAAATGACTTGGATTTTATCATCTAGGTAGTATTAATTTGATTAGTCCAAAGGGGTTTTCTTCCACAGGGAAGGATTGGTATCAGGTAGCACTTAAGTGAAATAGTAGCTAATAAAAGCCTTGTGTTTGATTCTGCCTGTCTGGTAAAAAGCATAATTTATGTATTTCTTTTGTCTTATTCTGATGAGATTCTGTCCTGAAAAATGTTTAAGTCACATGAGGTGTCTGGTGAGTTTTATCATCAAAAAGTGCAACAAATGGGTTTGGTAAAATTGGCTTCTGCTGGTAATTAAATATTTTGTAAATAAAACCTGTAGCAGTTGCTTTTCCTAAACCTGCAGTAATCTACATGAAAATCAGAAGCCAGACTTGATTTCTGCTGAGCCAAGAACAGATCAATGCCCTTTATCCTGGATAGTCTGCTCTCTCAGTGCTGTTTTCTGTGGTTTGCCAATACCCTCTGGGGGCTGTTGAAACAATCTACCACCAAGTTTGAGATTTGATTGCCTCACTTTGTTGCTCCTTTGTTGCAACCAAAGGAGAATTTCCCCCTTCACCCCGCTCTGCCTTTCCACCCTGCTCAGCCTGAGTTAAATTTTTTGGAGGATGCGAGGGTGCAGGAAGAAAGGGCTGTGCAGGGCAGGAGCCACAGGGATGTCACCTGGTGCTTTGAGGTCCACTGGCAGCGTACCAGGGTTGGATAGCAAGTGTTCTCCATGCCTTTTATCAGTAAGGACAAGGGAATAACGGTTTCCCTGTTTGTCTCCCTGCAGGCAAGAGCTCTTCCACCATGTCTGTCAGCGTCCACGAGAACCGTAAATCCCGCACCAGCACCGGCTCCATGAACATTTTGCTTTTTCACAAGGCCTCCCACCCGGACTGCGTCTTGTCCCACCTGAACACGCTGCGGAAGCACTGCATGTTCACTGATGTCACCCTTTGGGCAGGGAACAGGTCGTTCCCGTGCCATCGGGCAGTGCTGGCTGCCTCCAGCAGGTACTTCGAGGCCATGTTTAGCAATGGTCTCCGGGAGAGCCTGGATGACGAGGTGAACTTCCATGACAGCCTCCACCCCGAGGTGCTGGAGCTGCTGCTGGACTTTGCTTACTCCTCTCGGATCATTATCAACGAGGAGAATGCTGAGTCCCTCCTGGAGGCTGGGGACATGCTGCAATTCCATGATGTCCGGGATGCAGCGGCTGAGTTCCTGGAGAAGAACCTCCACCCTTCCAACTGCCTGGGCATGATGCTGCTCTCGGATGCTCATCAGTGCCGGCGGCTCTATGAGCTCTCCTGGAGGATGTGCCTGGTCAACTTTGAGACTGTTCACAAGAGTGAGGACTTCAACAACCTCTCCAAGGACACTTTGCTGGACCTCATCTCCAGTGATGAGCTGGAAATCGAGGATGAAGAAAAGGTCTTTAAGGCTGTCATGCAGTGGGTGAAATATGACCTGGATGAGCGGAAGGCTTATCTTCCAGAGCTTCTGAGGAATGTTCGTCTGGCTTTGCTTCCTTCCGAATGCCTCAAGGAAGCCTTGGCTTGTGAGGACTTGATCATGGTGGATGAAAGGAACAAGCTTGTCCTGGATGAAGCTATTCAGTGCAAGAAGAAGATCCTCCAGAATGACGGGGTGGTCACCAGCCCCTGTGCCAGGCCTCGCAAAGCTGGGCACACCTTGCTGATCCTGGGAGGACAGACCTTCATGTGTGATAAGATCTACCAAGTGGATCACAAAGCAAAGGAAATTATTCCCAAAGCAGACCTGCCGAGTCCACGGAAGGAGTTTAGTGCCTGTGCCATTGGCTGCAAAGTGTACATCACTGGAGGCAGGGGCTCAGAGAACGGGGTCTCCAAAGATGTTTGGGTTTATGACACTGTGCACGAGGAGTGGTCCAAAGCTGCCCCAATGTTAATTGCTCGGTTTGGGCACGGCTCGGCCGAATTGGAAAACTGCCTGTACGTGGTTGGTGGACACACCGCAGTAGCTGGAGTCTTCCCTGCATCACCTTCTGTTTCCTTGAAGCAAGCAGAGAAGTACGACCCCGTATCCAACAAGTGGATGATGGTGGCTCCCTTGAGAGACGGCGTGAGCAACGCTGCGGTGGTGAGCGCCAGGCTCAAGCTCTTTGTCTTCGGCGGGACCAGCATCCACCGGGACATGGTGTCCAAAGTGCAGTGCTACGACCCGGCCGAGAACCGGTGGATGATCAAAGCCGAGTGCCCGCAGCCCTGGCGCTACACAGCGGCCGCCGTGCTGGGCAGCCAGATCTTCATCATGGGAGGGGACACGGAGTTCACGGCCGCCTCCGCCTACCGCTTCGACTGCGAGACGGACCAGTGGACGCGCATCGGGGACATGACGGCCAAGCGCATGTCCTGCCACGCCCTGGCCTCGGGGAATAAACTCTATGTGGTGGGAGGTTACTTCGGCACCCAGAGGTGCAAAACGCTGGACTGCTACGACCCGACGTCGGACACATGGAACTGCATCACCACGGTGCCTTACTCCCTCATCCCCACAGCTTTTGTCAGCACCTGGAAGCACTTGCCCTCGTGATGAGGAGCAGGGCTTGGGGGGCTTGTTTCCAGGAGGTCCATGAAGGTAAGGCTCTCCTCCTGTTAAATTAAAAAATTACCGTGTTGCCTCAGTTGTATCTCCACACACCGTGCTGAAGTCACAGGTTCCAAGTTGCTCATAAGGTTGTTTTATGGCAAGGGAACATTTAAAAGTGGGATGCAGAGCCAGGAAAGAATAACCAGCTCTGCAGTGCTCTAGTGTAAGTCTGGATAGTTCCAAGGGATCTTTTATTTCCAGATGATCCTCCCAGTATTTTAAGAGATACATCTACATAGATGGTTGGGGCTTCTCTGCCTCTGCTCCAAGGTAGCTGGATGTGCCAGCATCACCCTGCTGTGGGTGGGTGGGCAGATGTGTCCATACCTGCTCTCACCATGTTCTCCTGCTCTCATGCAGTTGAGGGAGTTAAGGTTCCTAAAAACACGTGTATGTGACTCCTGGGAGATACCAGGGCAACAAGAGCTTTGGAATGTCTCAGAAGTTTGATATTTTTGCTGATTTTCTGGGTGATCTATTTAGAACTGATGAATATGTAGGCAAGTGACCCTTGGAATGCCAGAAAATTCTGTTTCTCTTTTTATGCTCTATATTTACATTTCAGTAGGTAGCAGAAGCAAAAGCACAGAAGCCACGGTGTGGTGCATTTGATGGTCTTGGTGTTTATTTATCATCCAAACTGTTGCTTGTTAAATCAGAACTTCTGAGACTTCTGTGTTAGAGCTGAGTGGGAGGGAAGGGGTTTTGTAACCAGAAGAAGAATGTGTTTATCAGTGTTTTGGGTTGTGTGAGAATAACAAAGTTGGTGGAAACCCATGATGTCGTGTCTCATTCTGGCGCTCCAGTTTTCTCTTGCTCAGGGAAAGTGCTACTGCAGTGCCCCTGGGACAGGGTTTCTGGTTCCTCCTCTCTCCTCCCCAGTGGGGTGTTTTGTTGCCATTCCAGTTGTCAGCGTGGCTCCACAGGGCTTTGCATGTCCTCACCAAGCTGTGCTGAGATGCAGCTGGCCTGGCACAGCCCAAAAACTCTTCTCAACTTGCATTGTGAAAGCAGATGGTGATACAGGCAACACTTGGATAGCATCATCTTCCCAGGAAGTCAGTAACACCTCTGCTAGCTCAGTGTGCAGGTTCCTCAGTGCCAGCAGCACACACAGCCCTGCTTTGGTGGTTGCAGCCTACATCCCAGCCAGCTGAAGGAGCTGGGAAACCCTCACGTATGGCTGTGGGATTGACAAGCTTCACTTACAGTTTTATTTGGAAAGTGGAGACTGTGGGGAGGGAAATTCTTCCACAGACTCATCAAAATCCACTTCACTTTATACAGGGAAGAAAGAATGCTGCCCAAACCCTCTAACACCCTCTCACTTCCCTGCTTTCCACTTGGTGTGGTCGGTGTGCCTGGGAGCCGCCCAGTGGGTGAAATTGCTGGCACCTCCCAGTGATGATCTTTTTTGATGCCAGATGGGAACCAAGGAGGAGTTCCTGGCACCTAAGCCAGGCATTAGTCCAATGTGACCACCTGCTTTTCTCAGGTGGGAAAAAAATCACCAAGGGCATTACACTGGCCTTTGTGAAACACCTGGTTTTAACATGGTTTGGACCACCATGAGGGCAGGGCAAGAGTGGAAAGGGTTAAAATGAGACCTTAGAGTGTTCCCAACACTGGAAGATAATGGCCTTTCCAAATTCTCCTCCTCAGGCGTTGCCTAGCATCTGTCACAGTGGCTCAGTAATCTAATTAACTGTCACTTGGCTATTAAATATTGCAGCAAAGACTGTGAGGACTCCATCATTTTCAGCTCAGGTCAATGGGGCCTCCCTTTAAGAGCCATCCTAGAGCTGACAATTAATTTTCTCTGGTAGCAGATGCGTCTGAACATTAAAGTTCAACACCAGCCACATGGCTGGGAGTAGGAATAGGGAGTAGTTTGAGGTGGAGTTGATTGCTCAGCCACTGATTAAAAAAACAGTCTTCAAAGTCCCAGTGACACAGTGATGTCATTTTCCTCTCCTACCTTTTTTCCTCTGTACTGCATTTGGGTTGTTCAGACCTAATAAATAGCTTTGTGGGGGTTGTATTGATACTTCTTCACCTACCCCTTGTACTCAGGAGCCTGACACAAGCACAGAAAACTAGGAACTGCAAATAAAACTGGTGAAAAGTCACTGTGTGAGGGTTTTATGTGCTTTTTTGGCTCTGCCTCCAGTCTTCAGTTAAAAGAACTATTTAAAATACACACAAGCTCTTGCCAGAAAGAATGTCTGTCCACGTGATTTTTCTAGAGTGGGTTTTGTTTTTTTGTGTTTTTTTTTTAGTAAGTCATTGTTATGGCCTCAGACCTTGTGGCAGCTCTGTACATAAAGCACCAAGATGGGTGAGTGAAGGTCCCTGATGTGCACATGCTGCCCACACTGCAGCAGCCACGTCCCATGTGCCTGCCTTGGCTGTCCTGGCTGTGCAAATACTGGGCTTGGGAGCTGAGGTAACTGGCTCTAGGATCCTGTGCCTCTGATCCAGTTCACCCCATTGTCCTATTGCAGGTATGGCCGAGGGTTTCGCACTATGGAAGGTCTCTGCTCAAACACCTGATTTGGTCCTTAAGGGATCCTTCTTCAAGCAGGGATGCTCATAAGGCAGGCTGGCCAGCACCTGCCCAAGTTCCTATGGAACTGCCTCCCCTCACCTGGAAAAACTGAGGAGCAGAGCAAGGTGGGCTGGTGGGGAAGGGCCTGGGCAATCACATGGCAGGACACAGTACTTTGTAGTTATGGGAAAAACAACCTCCTGCCTATAAACTGGTCCCTGAAAACCAAATAGTCTGTCCTTGACAAATGTTGATCATAAGCCACCCAGCCTGCTTTTCATATAAAGCAGTAAAGTGATCAGCTGGAAATGCTTCCTCGAGGGCATGGCCTTCGCCCTTCCCAGACAAGGCAGGGTCGCCTTTCAGCAGAGGTCCCAGCACTGCTGGCAAGGAGGCTGTGTGACATTAATTTAGTGCTTATTGCCCACAGTTAATTCCAGGGATCAAGTGTGATTAGCAATATGAAACGTGAAAGCCTCATCCCCTCCCACCCGTGGTGGTGGAGCCATAGGGAGGCAAAACATGACAAATGAGCACTGGGCTAATGAAGACTCTGTGTTGATAAAGACAAGTAACAGCCCATCCTGGGGGAGGGTGGTGGGTGGTTTGTCACAGGCCTGTGCAGAGACAGCTGATGGGGACAACTCAACCCCTCCCCAGAGGTGACTTCAGGCAGCACCAGGAACAGGTTCTCCAAGCTGCCTGTCTCCACAATAAAGTGGCTTCTCCAGACTATCTGTCCTGTGGGACACTATCATTTTCATGGGCAGAGTCACAGATGGGAGTGGGATGGTCACTCCAGATTGCAGGGTCCAGCCAGGGAAGGTGAATTGGAAAGGAGAGTCACTGCATCCCTCTGTGCTGCCTCCTGAGCCTCAAATGCTCTGCTGGGGTGGAGATGTTGGAATTCCCATCTCCAAACAAACAGAACAACCCAAACCCTGTAGCATCAAGGAGCCAGGGGTTCTCCTGCCCAGAGGTTCCTAATCAGGTGCTTTTTAGCTCCTGTAGGACCCTCCTCACAGTCTTCACTGTAGGGAGCAGAGGCTGGTGGCCGGGCGCTGCTCAGGCACTGATTCCTGGGACACATCCAGAAGCTCAGAGTTGATTTTGGGGTTTCCACTGGAGCCCTTTGGTGCACTTAGCTCCCGTGAGGGCTGTGGGTGGCACCAGCAGCTGGTGCCTGCCTTTGGGTGGGTGCTTTGAGACTGTTCTGGCTCCTGAATTCTGAACTTTGGCCCCAGAGCTCCTGCAAAGATTCAGGCTGTGTGCCAGGCTCTGAGCTGTATTCCAGTACCATACTCACACTAGGAATTGGGTCAGTTCCATGCCTTTTCCTGGTTATTATATTACAGCTTAGATAACAAGCCTTTTGCAAAGAGACTTTTACAGCTGCCTGGTGTGGCTCCTTTCCACGTGGAGCAGTGCTTTCACCTTGCAATGTGCATCATTCCCGGCTCCATCCACGGAGCCCTGCTCACAGAAAGGCACCTTCCCATGCCAAGACCTGTGTACCTGCAAAGAGCAGCCCGAAAAAACCTCAGGATAATCTCCTGGCTCCTAGAGGCTGCTGCTCACCTGCATGCTGCTGGGGTGGGTGGTTGCTTGCAACCTGCTGGAATTCCTGGAAGAGAGTCACAGCTGGTTTCTCCCTGTGGCTCCTAGGGAAACCCATTTGCATGTGTATAATAACGAGGCTGGATAAACAGGGATTGCAGTTTCTCTGCCGCTGCTGCTCTTTCCAAGTGGCTGGTTGTCTCTGAAGCCAGTTTATCAGGCAGTGTTGGAAGGGAGTGGCTGGCCTGGGGAGGAAAGTCGATGAAAATCAGGCTTTTCCTAACCCTGGGCAGATGGAAACATGTGCAGTCTGAGCTTGGCCCCAGACTGTATTAATCAACCCCTTGGAAATGTCAGTGATACGGATGTTTTTGGAGGAACCTGTGGAAAAAGAGAAAAAGAGTCTTTTTGTTTTGTCTGTTCCAGTTTTTGGGCCCTCCTCCCTGCCCTGAGAAAAAAAGAGAGTGAAAGCTTTCTGTCAATTTTTCATTCTTTTGTCATGTCCACCGAGGTTTGCTACCCAGCTCTGAGCCCTCCCCAGCTGAAGACCCCCTCTCCTGTCCTGCACAAGGAAAGGACACCCCGGCTCCTAAAGAAACCAGCTGCTTTCCACCTCCACCCACCTCAGGGAGTCGGGGTGGGGGTTACCCCAGTGAGTGCCTTGTGTGGGCTGAGCTGAGCATCACACCAGTTAATGAGCTTTCTCTTTCCTTCCCCAGATGCCAGAGTCACATCCACGTCCCCTCTCTTGCGGCTGGAGCCGACGCAGTGACCGAGAGCCTCCTGTCCTCCCGCACAGGACTCCGAGGCAACTGCCACATCCCATCCTGACACCAGGAGTGGGGGGCACAGCTGGGACTCCACTGCCAGCATCACACCAGGGGGTCACCAAGGGCTACCCAGCCCCACCACTGGTCACTGGCCACCGTGCAGGGGTGGCAAGGAGCCGAGAGCACTGCCTTACCAGGCACAGGGATTTTGTGGGCTCCTCTGGACCAACAGGGCTGGGGAGATGGAGGCTGCATCCCTTGGCAAATATGGCTGGGTAGCTCTTTTTGTTACTCAGCTGGGGGCGTTAAGAGACATTAATATGTTTTTCTCTAAGGCAGTGAACTTGCCATTGGCAATGCTTGCTGCTTGGGTGACTTGGAAGTGTTTGTTAAAAGGGAACAAGGTGAGAGCACCTGCCTCTCCC
Source organism: Illadopsis cleaveri (assembly GCA_013399915.1). Classification (NCBI taxonomy): domain Eukaryota; kingdom Metazoa; phylum Chordata; class Aves; order Passeriformes; family Timaliidae; genus Illadopsis; species Illadopsis cleaveri. Next base: position 1,122,425 of record VXBB01014215.1, on the reverse strand, counting down.
CATCCTCTGGCCATTTCATGGAGGCAATGGCTGTTGAAATATTAAAACATAGGAGCTTGGGATGGCTGCCAGCAGCACTGGATACTGTGACAAAACAAGGCAGACGCCTTTTGATTTGTACTTTGAGCCTTTTAAATTTTCCCCCCACCCCTTTCCTGGCTGCTGTGATTTGGTCAGAGGCCGGGTAGCTCCCCACACACAGCTGCTGGGAAGAGCACGGGGCTGTGTTAGTGTGCCAAGGCAGCAGCACTGCTGCCGAGATATTCCCCAGATAAAGCCCACTGCACACTCAGAGCCGGTCTGCTGAGCTTCCCTGTGCGTGGGTGAGGCTCTCATTAGCAAAGGAGCAGGAAAAGGGGTGCAGTGGGGAATGCTCTTGCCTTGGGAAGGGGAACTTCAGTTCCAACAAGGCCTCAGAGGGAGAGCAAGAGGATTAGGGTAGCATTACAGGGTGGGCTGGGGAGGGATCCCCCTCCTTCCTGCTGCACCCCACATCCTGGCTTCCCCTTGGCGAGATGAGAGCGTTTCTGACTGTGTGCTGCCTGCAAGCAGTCAGGCTGAGGCTGTCCCAGGTTATCCACGCACGCTGGCTGCCAACTATGTTTGGGATTATGCATCCAAGAGCTGTCAGACCCAGCCATTCCTCATTTTGCTGTGGAGGAAGGCACGTGGATTTCGGCTGTCAGTACAGGGATGCAGCTCCTGACTGGGCTCTCTGGGGCTGCCCACTGCCGAGGACTGGTCCTGCACAGCATCCTGCTTCCCTGCACAGCAGATCTCCAGATTCTCCAGGCTCGTCTCTTGCCCCTGGATGAGGCTGGGCTGTAGCCTGGCCAGCTGAATGATGCAATGCCATGAAAAGCCTTGACACAGCTTCAAACAGCAAAGGTCTTCTTGGAGCAGTGGGTGCCTGTCGCTGCCGGGAAGAGCACACGCTCTGCACAGCCAGTCTGCAGTGTGCTGGATGACGTTTATTTACATCTCCCAGGCTTTTTTTTTTTTTTTTTTCCCTTCAGCTGCTTGTGAACTTTTAATAAAAATGATGATCTGGGAAACTGTTTGTGTGTTTTTCACAGGAGTCTTCCTTCTTAAGTTGGATTTAGGTCTAATAACAGGGCCGAGGACTAATAACAGGGTTGGCACTCCATGGGGTGGTTTACAAACAGCCTCCAAAGCAACCAGCCCAGCTGTAATTATTATTGCTTCAGTGCTTGGGAAACTGAGGCACAGTGTCAAGTGTCTTGTCCAAGGTTAATGGTACATCTGGGAATAAAGTCCAGGGCTCCACATGTCCTGAGGACATCATGTGGCTCTCCATGGCTGCTCTCACTCAGCTTGTCCGTGCCATGATTTCAGGAGAACTTGCAAGTCTGCAGTGCTAATAACACCTGCCAAATAGGTTGAGGGGCCCAACACAGACACGGCGTACTCCTGCAGGGACAGCCAGTAATTTCTAAGGAAGACAAGAAGAATTCATGCTTCTGTTTTCCTTATTTGCCTTCTCTTGGCTGTTGCAGCTCCCAAGAAAGGGGCCTATTGACAGGAGAGATGGGCTTTCCAGCTGGAGCTCCTGTCCACGCTTCTCTTCCATGTGCATCTCTCTCCATCCCAGAGGAGCTCCCAGAGGCACAGGGAGATCCAGCCCTGCTCTGGGAACATTCTGGGAGGGTTTTCCCTCCCTACAAGACCAGCAGCTCCAGCTGTACTCAGGGCTGGGACTGTGGGAGCATTGCTTAGAGCAGCAAATTGGCACCAGGCAAATTTGTATTTGCCTCTTCTGGTAGTAGGGGCTGTTGGGCTTTGGAATCAAACTTTCTATGGGTGTTATACAGGGTCTCAAAGGGATTTGGAGCCTGAATTTTAGAGCTGCAAAGGAGACAGGGGATCTGTGCCTTTGCCTGCAGATGCTGGGTGGGCAGCAGCTTTAGCTGATGTGAGCTGGGTAGATATGAGTTTAAGGCTCCATAGAAAAAGCTCATTAAAGACCCCTTTGGGAAACCAATTCAGGGTAGAAATCACTGTTTGATGAGCAGGAGAAGGGGGGAAAAGAGGAGGGGAGGGAAGCGAATGAAATCCCCTATAGTTTTGTTGATTCAGGTTTTATATGGGACTCTGGGACTTCAAATAGCAGCTGAGGAGGCTTTGCAATAGGCTTGCTTTGATATGAGCCATGCAGACACCTGCTCTTTTGTATTTATTCTGGAGCTTGCCTGAGAGACAATTCAAAAGCAATCAGCAGCCGCTGTGACAGCAGCGACCTGTTGCTATGGAATTAAATGTAATGAGAAATACAAAGGTTTCTTGGTTAGCAGCAACAGAATAAGAGGGGAGCAGGAGATAGAAGTGGATGTAACAGAAAAAAACTACAGCCAGAGCGGGGCTGGCATTTAAATGGGAGGTACAGGGGTAGAAATGTAAATGTGATTTGTTTTCCTTTTCTAAAAGAGCTTTTTCGCCATCTCAGCAGGTCAGGCTCAGCTTTGTCTGGGAGCGAGCACTTGGGAAAGAGTCCTGTCTGCTGGTGTTACTGGAGCTGTGTGTTCCCAGGCTCCCGGGAAACAAGCCCACACTCTATAGCCAGCCCTCGCTGTGGGGTGTCAGGAGCTCAGACATCTTCCCCAAGAAGTGCCAGGAGCCTGACAGGGAGATCCCTGGAGGAGCAGGGGGGCTCATCCCACACCTCCCTTGTTTGGCAGGGCCCAATCCTACCGCAGAACTGAGACAGGATACAGCTCCTTTCCACCCACTCTCTGGCCCAGTTCCCCAGCTCAGAACAGGGTGCTTCTCACTCCAAAAAACCACTTGGGAAGAAAAGGCAGGGAGGTGCTCGGAGGTGGAACCAGGCAGGCACCTGGCATGATCAGACCTCCATCTCCAGGGCCTGACCATGCTGAATGTCCCTGGATGCAAAAGGCTGATACTCCTCTATGTCTTCTTTAAATGAAACTCATAGTGCCTTATTTGGTTTTAAATATGCATTTTCCCAGCCTGACCCCAGCTGCCCTTGAAATAATACTGCTTTGCAGTGAAGCCCTGCAGGGAATTATCATCTGAGCCCATTCCCTTTGTCATGAGAGTCAATTAAAAGCAGAGTAGCTGGTGATTTAATAGCTCTGGTGTCTGAGGGAGCCCCACATCCATCCAGAGGCTGACTCTGGCATTTAAACACATAATTGGAGAAGAGGAGCACTTTTTTACAGCTATCCAACATGTTTACAAATTCATCCATGTCCATACAGAGCACTAACTCCTTGTGTCCGTGGCTTTTCTCCTGCACATTAATTATTGGCGCAGCATTGAGCATCCTCCTTGCAATACATCCCACGTGAAAGTGTTTTTCTGTTTCCCCACGCACCTTTTTCCTTGGGGTAAACCCAGCAGGTTTTAATCTCTGAAGATTGTCCTGGCTCACAAAATGCCATGCATGGAAATGCTGCTCCATAAGCAGTGTTTGAGTTAAGCTTGCAAGAGCAGGAGAAACCTTTGCCCGCAGCTCCCCACAACCAGCTGGGAATCTAATGGGGCCGAATCCCTCTTGCTCCAGTGCAGAGCAGGAGCCACAGGCAGCAGCGCTGGGGGCCCCAAGGTGGGAGCCAGCAGCAGGGACACACGTGGGAATGAATAGCCAAAGCTGAGCTCATTTATTCTCCCTTCCTCACAGTCTCTCTTTGCTCTCCCTTTCACCACCTCCTTATTTAACATCCTCAGCTGTTGTGCAGAGCCCTCACCCTGATTTGCAGCACTGTGACCTACTTCGCCACAACGTCCCGACTTCCTCACGGAAATCACCAGCTCGGAACCCACCCAACCCATTCAGTGTTTCTCAGCTGAATAACAGATCCAATTAGGTGGAAAAGGCCTGGCTTTCATGCTGTCAGTGCCTGGACATCTCACTCCCCGCTCCCCAGCACATGCTGCACCACCGAGGGCCACAGCTCACAGACAGGGGCCCCTCTGTGTTTGTGTCTCCCGCCAAATAAAGTTGGGGGAAGGGTTCAAGAAGACTGATCCTGGTTACTCAACCTGTCCTTTCATTCTTCCTGGCAGTCTTTGATGATTGCAGAGCTCAGGGACTAAGTAATTTGCAGGTTTTCAGTTCTGTCTCTCTTGGGAAATTCTCCTTTCCCAGCAGAGGCTGGGGAGAACAGTCCACGACCAGGCCAGGGTGGCACAACTTGTCATTGTAAAGAAGCACTAACAGCCAGAAAGTGATGTAATGACTGATAGAAAGACCTGTCTCTCACTCCTGGCATCATACCTATCCTCAGTCCTGTGGGTTTATCCCAAGCAAACATTTTAATTCTGCCCTTTACTGCTGCCATCACTCTTCTTCTCCACCGCGGCCGGGCTCCTTCTCCCTACAGCCCCAGCGGGCAGCCAGTCCCAGGATGCTGGTTCCACTCCATCACTGGGGATAACTGCTTGTTAAAAGGGAAGAGCAGAAACCAAACAAGGAGAAAAAAGCCTAAGGGCCACTGGGAAAAGCCCTTTTGGTTTCTACCTTCTCTGGCTGGGTGGGAAGGCCGGCCATCCCCTTGCCCTGGAGGCCAGCCCAGCAGCACTGGGGCCCTGGCAGGTGCAGGGAGGAGGGTAAACACCCTTCATTTCTGGGTCATGTCTGGAGGAATTACACACGCACGCACAAACAGGAGCAGCTTCCCCGTGGCAGCTTCCCAGCACCCAGCGGAGCTCCCGCCGCCCCCGGGCCCCTCTGCCCACGCTGCCGCCCCGCCGGGCCCGCGGCTGCTCCCGGCCTTCCCACAGGGCTTTGCTAATGACTCACCGCTCCTGCTCGGCTCTAATTAGGCTCATGTCTAATTAGGCTCACTGCAAAGATGCGGCTGGTGAGAAGCAGCCCTTTGGTGAAAGGAAAGGGTAAAGAAAGAGCATCTGGAGATGCCCGAGGGAGAGACGCCAGGCTGTGGTGAGAGGTCAGGGGGGATTGGGAATTGCCAGCTGAGCTGCAGCTGTGCAAGGGATGGACCATAAAGGGAGGAGAGGGACTGAAAATAAGTCCCCTCTGTACTGACAGACGGAGGAGATCCAGCATACAGGGAGAGTGGGGCTGGGAGAGCCCTGAACCTGCACCCTTGGGCATCCTTGGAACAGAAGCAGGAGAGCAGGCTCTGGAGCAAAGCCTGGTTTGGGGGTGGATCAAGAGGTGTGAAGGCAGCTTTAGAAGAGACACAAGAGACACCCACTGTCTGCCCATCCCTGTGAGAGCTGGGGATGCTCATATCAGTTGCTAGTGTCAAATATTATTTTCCACTTAATTTTTACGTGGTTCAACCTCCTAAAAATCAAGACATTTAACATATTTAACATTCCTGTAGCAAATTAACAAGCCCCAGGTGCCTTCAATGGCAAAGGTAAGTCATTACTTTACCATTCACCTTGTATCTGATCACAAGGCATCTCATTCACTCACTGCGCTAATTAGGGTTTTGCCTTTCCTTCTCTTAATAAACCCTCCATGAATGAGTGGCCTGTCTGTAAGCCCCAGCCCAGCTTGCACCTGTGTCCTCCCAGACCTCCAGTTTCTCTCCCTGAAGGCAGAGCCAGGACTGAACCCAGCAAGGGCAGCAAAAGGGAAATGCAGATAACGTAAATGTTTAAGGTTATCACTAAACCATATTTCCAAAGAGCCTCTCCTGTGCCTGTCAATGCTCCTTTTAGGGGCTTATCCCATTCTAAGGATCCTGTATGGCCCCTTTTAGGTCAATGTGCCAGTGAAAATCCAACCACATCCAAAAAAGCCACAGAGATATTTTGCTCTAACTTTGGGAGCCAAGGAAGGGCTGGGCAAGAAAGCTGGGATGCTCAGAAACCCCTCAGTTTTTCTTGAGACCATCTAAATTGATTGATCCCTGTGGTCTGGAGAGAACATCCATTTCATTGTCTTAGCTGTGCTGTAATGGCTCAGAGCGTGGAAATTTTGAGCATATGAAATTGTGGAAAGCTGGTTAAGGATAGTCAAATTAATATATGGAGGTGTCCTGGAGCAGCAGGGCCCTCTGCTTCCCCCTCTGCCAAAGGCAATTTGTATTGCCTGTCCAGGCTTCCCCCTGGCCAATGGAAACAGGGGGGTTTGGAGTGCACTGTGCAGGACCAGAGAAGCTCAGGGTGCTCTGCAACCCAGCCTTTCCCTGGCAGGAGGTTGATTCAGAAAGGATTTGATTTTCTCCATGTGGTTTGTCATCAGTAAACGTGCTGTCCCATCTCCCATGACCAATGCCTGTTGTATCAGAGCAGCATCTCCTGTTCCCAGCAGCTGCAGCAGCTGTGGTTTTACTGCAGCGATGCAAAGGCTGGGGGTGCCCCAAGGGGTGCCTTTGTCAGGCATCCAGCTTGCAGAGCCAAGAGGGGCCACAGGAAAATGTGCTTTTTAAAAGCCATACCCAGGAGCCGACAGTTTGGGCAAAGGCTTTTATTCAACTTCAGTAAATAGGTGAGCCGGGACGCCTGGGAATGCAAATAAAACCAGGACTACTGAGCAGCCGTCGAGATAAACCAACTCTTTCATCTCCTGTCTCACAGCCAGGGGTTGCCTGTCTTGGAGCAAGTGCTGCGTGACAGGGTGTGGGTTCAGGTACATGGACGTGACTCAGGCTTTCAGAACAGCATGTGCAACACAGCTGAGAGGAGGGGAAAACACCAGGCAGTGAGTGCACTGCTGCCTAACGGGGGCTGGGGTTCCCTGATGTCTGCTGAGGAACAGCACAACACCCCAAGCAGCTGACAGCCCAAAGCTTTGATCAATACTTCATTCTTGGGGCTCTTGTGGCAGGTCAGGAGCTGGACTTGATGCTCTTTGTGGGTCCCTTCCAACTCAGGATATTCTGATTCTATGAATACAGATCTAATTTTCCTCAAGCAATCCTTTCTCCTTCCCAATCGTACCTCTGAATTAAAGTGGAGTAACAAAGGGAAATGAATTAATTCCTGTGCCTCAAAATCAATACACAGGGGGTGAAGGGTGCAGGTCTCCTGCTCCTCCTGCCTGGGGAGAGGATGCTGGAGTCCTGTGCAGGACTGGCAGTACAGGGCCAGCAGTGATCGTTTCTCTGATCCAGGAGAAAGTGGTTGTGCAGAAACCCCAGCCACTGTGGTCCTCTGTGACTTCTCATTATGGGTCTGTACTTCTGGCACCCTCTCCTGCCTGGACTGATGCCTGCAGGCACTGGGAACACCATGTACCTTATCATGGAATCACAGGATAGTTTGGGTTGGAAGGGACTTTTAAGATCTTTTTCCACCAACCCTGCCACAGGCCAGGAATTTTCCACTAGACCAGGTTGCTCCAAGCCGTGTCTGACTTGGCCTTGAACACTTCCAGGGATGGGGCATCCACAGCTTCTCTGGGCAACCTGTTCCAGTGCCTCCCCACCCTCACAAGCAAGACTTTCCTTCCTTACATCACCTCCCCAGGGCAGGCCTGGATGCTGGGTACAGCATTTCTGATGCGTCTCTTCTTGCAGGAGATGTGGGAACACCTAAGCCACACAGCATCATGGAGCCTGTCCTGTGATGAGATGCAGCATCTCTGGCTCTCTAAGCCAAAAGAACCAAAAACCTCTGTGCCTAGGACTTGTCAGAAGTGTGTCAGGGGTTTACTGGAACTCTGTCCCATCAGGCAGCACCTGCAACCCCCTGACTCCCATTATTCTCATCATGGGGCTGAAGAGGCAGAGAGAACAGCTGTGACACTTCCCCTTCTTGTACAAGGATGAAAAACCCTGTGTGGGGGAGAGATAACCCCAAGGAATATCACATGGCCATCTGTCATTCAGTAAAATACAAATTTTTTAAGAGGAGAAAAATAAGTGGAAGAGTCCAGTGGGCTCAAACTGGAATGGAGATGATGAAGGCAATGCAAACGTTTGATTACATGTTGAGGTTAGGGCTCTTCATTCAGCCTTGGTACAAAAAAGTCATCAGCAAAAATACCAAAGGTGTGGGAATAAATCAGGCAGAAAACTCAGACTTAAAATCAAATTTATTTAGAAGAAGAAGGACTTTACAAGAGGATGATACTGATAACTAAAAAGTGAAAGATAAATAAAAGCTTGTTACAAAACCTAATGGTTTCTGGCAAGTTACAGAAAAACTGAATAATTTTACAGTCAACCAGCTCACTTTTTACATAATTACAAATTAACATACAGCAATTAGGTTTTACCCTCTTCTTTAAAAATCTTTTTTTCCCCAACTTCTTTTCTTTATGGGTTCAACATGAAAATCCAAAGCTTTTCCTGTTTTTTTCTTTTCTTTTTTTTTTTTTTCTTTTAATAAGAAACAAACCAAAAGCAGAGGTATATCGGGTTATTATAATACACCTCAATGTTCTGAGAATTACTCAAGTGCATTCCATATTAGTACAAAATAAACACCAGGCTAAACTTTAACCATAGGCGAACTGAACCGGACATAGATTTTTCTTTTTTTTTGTTTTGTTTTTGAGTCAGTGTTTAATATTGATAAAGAAAACAGTAGGATTACTTTAGAGCATGGAAAAGATGGATACCTATAGACAGCTTAAATACATACAAAGCTCATAGCTGTATGCAAAGCAGTGAATGTTATCCTGTTCCCCCCTCCCCCCAAGCAATGGAAGCTGAATTATATCTGGGCAAAGCATCAGTGTCAGTGAAATGCATGTGGAAGGAAAAGCCACAGAGCCCTGGAAAATGCAGACGGGAAAGGAGCTGGCATTACACTTCTCATGACTGAAGAGCACAAGGTACAGGAGATTTGGCCAGTTCAGCTCGCCTATATTTAAAAATTAGCTGTATCACCAATGAAGAATTGTGGATTGCTGCCACTTCTGACAAATGAAGCAAGAGTTGTGGGCAGCAGGGGAGGTTTTTTATTTAAATGGGTGCCCTAAATCATGATAAATTCCCAAACCTGGCCAGCAGGCAAAATCATTTCCAGAGTTCTGGTTAACAAGGAATGTTTTGTGGGATTTTAGCAGATACTCTCCTGTGTCCCCTGCCCAGTCCTCCCTTGCTCCATGCCATAGATATCCTAGACGGCTTCCTTGGGATTTGGCACCTGAAGAACCTCTTCTGACTAGGTGGCATGTGGAAGGACTGGAATTGGGTGTTTCAGCAACAGCTGTGAGAAATCCTAGTGACTCAAGGAAGGTGCAAACATGATTGGACTCTCTGGATGCAAATCCACAGAAGCTGATGGCATTACTGTGCTGCCCAGCACTGTCACACCTCCAGAGGGAAGAGTCCACCCTCAGTGGACTCCTGTCCCAGGGAGGGCACCTGGGAGGTGTCCCAAGGGCCTGGACAGTAAGTACCTTGGTGCATGGAAACAGCCTCACTTATTTGGATGCATCCCCTCATATCTCCCTCACTCAGAGTTTCTCCAAGGAAAAAGAGATGGAGGGAAAACCACTGGCAGGGCTGCTTCCCTACCTGCTGTGAGGAAGGTGATGGTGAAGCTAACATGGGCTCTCCTGGGGGCTGTACCTGAGCCAACAGAGGCCAGTTCTCTTGTCCTGCCACTTAATCTATCTGCAGTGGGACTGTCGTCAGATTCACACCCATTTTGGTCTAAAAATAATACAAAAAGCTTGGCTCTTCCTCCCCTCTCAGAGAAAAGCCAAACCAAACCAGGAACACTCCTACTTGAAGCTCTGATTTTGCTGGGGATATAGAGGGGGAAGCAATTGCAAAACTGATTGTCTCCAAATAACCATAATTAAAAGGGGAAAGACCAGTTCCATTTAAAGTGCTTTATGGCATCAAACTGACATCAAGTTATGTGTTGAGATGATCACTTCATTTAAGAGAATCTAAGGCCAAGCCCACACAACCCCACTGAGTCTCCCACCCTTTGCTACAGCTGTTCTCTGCTGCTGGGTATTCTGGCACCCCCAGCTAATACTGGCCACTTCTCTACTTGTCTGAGCCCACTCTCACTTTCCCTGGACACTGAAACTCCTCCTGTCGGGCAGTGGCAAAGAGCAAGCCAAGAAAAGCCCAAGAAAATCAAATCTGATCTCTGCCCTCCATGAAACACCAGCACAAACAGCCCCAAGAGCCCTCGCAGGATCCTCTTCTCCTCCAACAACATGGGCTACAAAGAGATGGTTTTGAACCTACTCTGAGTCCCAGGAACCCAATGCAAAACAGGGTGGTTTGGGTGCTCCAAATGGGATTGAGGGACTGGCTCTGGGAACTAGCAACAGGCTGGGCTGAAGAAATAACATGCTTTCAACAAGTGCAGGATGGATGCCAGGCATGAACTGGAGAAAATGCAATCTTAGGGCCAGGAAGAGGAAAGGTTTTGGTGCTGTCAAGCTGGGACCATACTCTAGCAGACAATGCTAGACAACCTTCGGATATCAGAGCAGGAATCTGACTCTAGGGACCTATGCCAAGCCTTTATAAAGAAAACCTGAGATGGGAAAAATAAAAGGCTAAAGAGATAAAACCAAGCCCTTACCTTCCTAAAGGTGAAAGGAGGAGGAAGTAGTGTGGTCTGAAAGGCTTCATTCCAAAAAAGTGAATCATACAGTAACAGACATCCTCCAGGGACAGAAGTCTGTCCATCAGAATTTAAGACACAAACAGCTTTGATACACAGGATTTCTGGTCAGTGTATTTCTGACTCACACCTGTGGTTTCTGTCAAGGAACCACAGGGACCTTGGGAGATCACTTAGCCAATAGTATTTGCACTTCAAGCACTGAATGCTCTTTTTGATTTGCACAGGTCAGGAGAGATGGTGACACCAGGCAGACTCAATCCTGCTGCCCTGGGTCACACATTGGCCTTTTGGTGCCCTTCTCAGAGCCAGGGGACATTGCTGTGTTGTGAATAACAGCATGTGCTGGGACTGGGGAAAAGACAGTGGGATAAACTGAGAAGTTCATAGTGGCAAAGGCTATTCCAGACTGAGGGGAACTCAGACAAACAAGTGCCCTGATCTCTGTTCACACAACAGTAAATGAGCCACACATTGCTTTGGTTTCCAAATATTTCAGCTTGGCACATTCGTGTTTGCAGATGTATAAACAGCAGGGCAGGAGTTACTTTCTGAAGCTGGTGTTTTTCTTATGAAAAAGGTAACACCACACCACCAGCACGTGCCTCCTTCAGCTCCCCTCAGGTCTGAGAGAGCAACTAGACCCTCACATCACTGCAAGGCACTCCATGCTTTGCTTTTTCCTTTGCCTCCAAAAGGAATGAGAAAACCTAAACAAAATGTTTAAATAAGGAAACTAATTGACAAGAGGAGCTTTGTATGAAGTTACTGTCTTTTTCCAGACTTTTTTTGGCCTGAAGATGCTCTGCCTTGAAGAAAGCTCTCAGCTGAAATGGTGTGACTTTGGGCATGGAATGAACTGCAAAGCAGTACTGCCCAACCCCATGATTTGTAGGAAACAGGGAGATGAGAACATTTGGTTTACCAATCTTTTGGTAAGAAAACAAAACAAATAAACAAACCAAAAAAATAAAGGGGAGGAAAGAGAAAAAAAACCCTCAAACTATTCCCCAAACAAAAGCAAAAGTAAAAAGAAATAAAAAAATAAAACCAAGTAAACTTTTTTAAGAAAGCTCTTTCAGATAAAATGAAAGATAAATATTTTTGCAAGCCCTGCTTGCAATTGAGAATAAGCACCAAATATTATTAAAAAAACCAAAATAAAAATAAATCTCAACCCTTTTTCCTTTCTTTTTTTTTTCCTCTTTTTGAGTTTTAATAGTGTAGAGAGCTTCCAAAGCAAGAAGGGTTCCTGCACCAAGACAGCCCATCCCAAGCATCCACCTCACCATCAGCACTAACTCTGAAAACTGCTGTGGGTCACCAGCTTGTGACAAGTCTGAGAGCAAACTGAAATCAAACAATAGTATAAGAAGAGAAATTATTTGTTATTTCAAAGAAAAAAAAAAGGTAGGAAAGGAAATGCACCTGACAGCTTCAAACTCTTGAGCAAAACCTTGACCTATTTTGAAGCTGGTAACCATTTACAAATCCACTCAGGTAATTCTCCTGACAGGGTTTGGAAGAAAGGTGATTTTTGAGAAAAGTGTGTCTCGTTTCATTTCTCCTCCCCCACTGAACACATCCCTGTATTCCACAACTCTACAGACACCCCACAGCTGGCACAGCAAGGGATGCCCTTGCACCTTCCTGTTCTGCACAGACACTCCACCTGGACTCCAGACCTGTCCCACAGGGAGTTTGTTCATCAGAACCTTTTTCTCCCCAAAAAAGGCTCCCAAGTGCCTGGTATTGCACAGCCATAGGGATAGGAGCCAATGTCTCACTGACCTGCTCAGACACTGCTCCTCTCACTCTGCCTCAGAAACGAGCAGGGCAAGAGAGAAAATCCAGAGAAACAGAAGCCCAACAGTAGCACCAAAACCAGGCTAAGAAAAACACAAAGAACAGAACAAAGATCCCTAAAAGCAGATTTTTAGCCACCCCCCCCTCACTCACTCATTAGACTTGTATGGGGATGTCAGATGCAACTGGAGAGTTCTATTCCAGCAAAACATAATCTTTACTTCAGGGATGGGAGGGAGTGGGCTGGAGCTCAAAGAGATTGTGTAAAGAAAAATGTTACTTACTGTTGTTTCCATTTGAACAGTCTGTTCTGGCTCTCTGGGACTGCCTTACCAGCCTACCAAAATTCTCTTTTCTGCATCATTTTAAATACACCCAGAAATGTTCTGCTTGACTCTGGAAACAGTTTGACATTTGATTCCTCTGCCCCACAGAAATAGTTCAGAATGATTTTAGATTTTAATTTTTATCCTCTGAGTTGTTGCTTCTGGATGCTGTTACTGCTCCCTGGTGTAATGTACCCTTCTGAAACCAAACAGCCCCTATCCCATGAGCACAAAAGGGGTGTGCAGGTCACTGTGTTACAGTCGGAGCAGTAAGGGCAAGATATTTAATATCTACACACTCCCTGAAAGTCCTCAGGTATCATCTATCCCCACTGTTGGACCTTGGCTGCGGGGACTAAGCATATCCCAGTGGATACATAGATACATATATGTATATATACAGTATATCTATATATGCCAGTGTGTACGCACCATTTGTAGAGTCTTAATCTTTTTCTAAATGCTTGGTTTTGGTTCTGTTCCCCAGAAAAGGGGAATTTGAAGGCACAAACCCCTTAAGGCTATGTTCTCTCATCCTTTAGCAGTAAGAAGAGACAGACAGCATCTATCCCAATCCATGTGACCCCAGGTTTGCACAGGGAGATGGTCCTGTGAGCCGTGCAGGCACAGCCCCTGCAGGGAGAATTCACCTAAAACCACAGGAGAGAGGCCCTTATGCACCACTTAGCAGACTTCAGAACATGTTTTATTGAAAACCTCCAGGTGCTTGTCCAGCCGCGTGCTGTGTCACAGGCAGGGAGATGTCCACGCAGCCAATGCCACGAGGGACCACTGCAACAGTCCGTGCTCAGCAGAAGATCTCCTCACCATCTGGAGGTGCTTCTGACGAGTGAGAATCTGTGGCACCAAAAAAACATCATGTGAGAATCACTATGTGGGAACACACAGGGACACAGCAGGCAGAGCGGGGCTCTGTGTGCACAGAAATCCCGCTGACTGCCAAATCCACCGGGCCCCTTAATAGATGCTCAGTTCCCTGATGAGCTACCATGAAATTACACCTTGTAATGGGTGAGATTTCCTGTGCACAAGCTGGAAAACATCAGTGAGCTAGCATGAATGAACCCGGTCATCCGAGGGCATGTGATCAGATTTCATGTGGGTCAGAGGTTTGAGGTGCAGTTCTGAGTCCTAAGGGGATGCAAAACTACCAGACAAAAAAAACGCTGTATGTTTTTGTTTCAGATCAAGAGACAAAACAGACCAGCTTGAGGGGAAGGGAGAGGCCACCAGAAGGCTTGTGGGTATCACTTCCAAACTGCCACAAAACTAAAGCAGACATCAATGCCTCAGGAGCTGCAACAGCCAGGAGCATCCCAGCAGCAGCTCCTTCTGAAAGCGCTGACACTGAAGCAGAACATTTTCCTCCCTGAAGCAGAGAATCCAGCCCATGGAGGCTGCTCAGGATAGGATGGGAAGGGAGGAAACAATGAGAAGAATGTCTGTCCCTCTTACAACCCTGGGGGCTACAGGACAGGGAGAAAAGCCCACAGAAGATCACTTCAAGCTGAGAAGTCCACTCAGCACAGCTGCTCTTCCCCATCCCTGTGTCACCAGCCTCATTTAGAGCCAGATTTTGTGGCTTCCACAAGTTTGCTGGCTGAAGGAAAACAGCCATCTTACCAACCCTGGAAAAACACCTGTGAGCTCCCCTGACACTCACCAGACTGCTGGGAGCGATGTCCCCTGCCCTTTTTCTTCTTTTCCTTCTTCTCCTTTGGTTTGGCTAAACTGAAGAGGCGAGTAGGCATCTGGGTCTGTTCCTCAGCTGCCTTGTTAGTCTGGTTTGTTGTGCTAAGCAAATGGAAAGTGCTTTTCTCTTTGTGTGTCCTTGAAAGACTGTTCCTTTTGGGGGAGACAGACAGTTCTGCATCAAAGTGCCCTTGTTTAGGAAGGGAAGGGTTCTTCTGCATGGAGGATTCATCAGTGCTGGACTGGGAGGAGACTCTTGCAAGTTTCTCATGTAGATTTGAAACCTAGAAAGGAAAAGTGTTTCATGAAAGAGGCTAGCAGAGAACATGGACAGAAAAGGCCACTCACAGAGATTCCCTTGTGAACATCCAGCCCATTCACCAGGTAAAACGTGGTCTCCATCCAGGCCAAGTAAAGAGAGAAAAGCCCTCTCTGTTCAAGATGAAAAAACGAGGCACACAAAGAGCAACACTCCACTATCTTTTGCTCCTACATGTACTCTGCTATGTATCAACAAGCCAAGGGCAAATATTCTCTAAGATCTCAATAGCAAGACTCACCCTGCATCGTTTGCACACACAGATGGTGGCAGGAGGCCAAGGAGCAGCGTTCCTCTCTGGGAAGGGAACGCCAGCACACGGCATGGGAGCACCATGTGTCAAAGGAAGCCTTCCCAAGCAAAAGATGAAAGCAAAAGCATTTTTCCTGATTTTTTTTTTCCTAACGGCTGTCTCAGGATGTAATTGAGCTTGCACATTCAAAGGGAAGATCAAAACAAGCCCAACAAAGCTCGACTGAACTCTCTATTAATAGCTCTGCAGTGTCAGTCAGATACCTGTCTTGAGAAGGTGCTTCCTTCTCCTAAATCTCTTAGGCCTTGCAGGCATTTTACTCTCAGCCTCTCCCCACATCATCCATGCCCCTTGTCTATGAGTGCTTGGAGCTGAAACAGCTTCACTGGCTGCTTGGAAAACTTCTGGCTTGATCAGGAGCCAGGTGGGAGGGAGCAGGACCTCCTTTGGTGATTAGCTTTCCAGAGTTGACTGCTCAGTGCCACAATTAGGCATCCACAATCATTCCCATTCTGCAATCCAACATTTATAAACTAACTCTGCTACAGCTCTAAGCAAATTACAATCAGAATTAGTGAGTTACAAACAAACAAATGATCAACAGGCTTAAGGATTAAATTCAGTCCATGTTTTGCCAATGGTGTTTGCTCTCCTCAGTCAGACTGCTGCACAGTTGTAAAGGAATAAACCTTGGCTTGCTGAAAAATGCCCAAATCAGGATCTGTGTGTGGGTTTTTCTTCGTGGCTGTGAGCAGTCAGACACCAGAAGCCTCTTCCCGCAGAGCTGGGGACCTTTGCTCACTGAGCCACAACTGGACTGCAGCTGCTTGGTCTTTTCAGGACTGGGGCAATGCCATCTCTTTGCTGGATTTTGAGAATGCTTTTGGAGATGGATGTCAGCATGTGGAGAGCCTTGCCCTGTAGTTATCAGCCTCACAAGTGGTTTTTGTGACAGCTGGAGGCTGCAGGTTACCCACAACACTTAGGCTGTTTCTGCAAAGGATGTTCTTGTGCCTGACTGCTCCCCAGAGCTCAGCCCTTGGGTGAAAGCCAACATCAGGCAGTGTCAACCCCCTGGGTTTGCCTGGGGCATCCTCCCTGGGAGCCTGCCACCTCCTCTCTGCCATCCCCCAAGACACAGACAGGGAAGTGGGCAGAGCTCAGGCTGCCCAGCACTGGCCAGGCACCCCCAATACACCATGAAGCAGCAATACTGGCAGTGCCTCAGCCGCTTCAGAGGTGCAAAAAGGGCAGCACTGCACATCACATGCAAGGGAAGAGCCAGTTTTAAATACCAGTCCCCACACGTCAGGGGCTGGGCTGGCACCAGCTCTGTGCCCTGTGAGGGGCATGCAGCTCACCCAGGAGCTGGCTGGGAGCTCCCTGCAGGGATCAGCTTCCCCAGGAGCCTGGCTGTTGGCATCACTTACCTGGTTGTGGTCAGGCTCCTGCCGCATCTGAGCGAATCTCTCCACGTCCTGCTTCAGCTGCACCTTCTCCCTCTCCAGCTGCTTCTGCGCCGTGCGGAGCCGCTCCAGGTCGAGCTGGTAGGCCGCCTTCTTCACCTGCAGCTCCTCCCGCTCCCGCTCCAGCTCCTGCCTCAGCCTCTGCACCAGCTCCTCACGATGCGCCAGGTCGGCCTCGTGCTCCGCCAGCTCCTTCTCCCGCAGTTCCCACTCCTTCTCCCTCCTCCGCCTCTCCTCCTGGTGCTGCGTCTGCTGCTTCTTCAGGTTGGCCAGCTCCTGGCGCTGCTTCTCCAGGTTGCGCTGCTTCTCCTGCTCCAGCAGCGAGGTGGGCCGGAAGAAGCTCCGGCTCAGAGCCCGCTCGCTCAGAGCCAGCTTCTGGTCCTCGATGTAGGTGTCCTGCTGCAGCACCACACCCTGGGAGAGAGGAGACACAGATCACTGCAGCATCCTCTCCGTGGGGACAGGCCCAGCCCTGAAAATCTCGTACTGAACCCCTTCTTCTCCCACCAAACTTGCAGCTCAGCACTGCTGCCTGGTTACCAGAGCATGCTGGCAAAGCAGCTTCCCAAATTCAGGGCAGGACTGGTTCCCTCAGGCAGCAGCTCATTCCCACAGCCTGCCAGCCGGCCCTGGGGTGTCCGGCCATGCAGGGTTGTGACACGAGAAGGGGTGACAAGGGACAAAGCACGACTGGCAGCTCAGGCAAGCAGGGTGCGGGAGCAGGATGAAGGGCTAAGCCTACCTGCAAAGCACTGAGCAGCTTATGGAGGCTGGTAATGGTTTGGAGGACCTGCTGCGAGAAAACAGAAGCGTTGCTGTTAGATCTCACTGGGTGCTGGGTACGTGGACAGCACCCTGTCTTGCTCTGTGTCACACCAGTGGGTCTGACAAGCTGCACAGCTTAGCTGAACAACTCTGCACCCTGCTTTTCCTCACTCTTCCCTTTGCAGTGATTGCATCAATCCCCAGTACACCAACACATCCCTTGAACATCTCCTGGCATCACCTTCCTCCCTTCCCTAGCTGTCATTGCAGCAGGGGAAGGAACATTTACAGAGGCACCTCTGGGCACAAAGCTCATGGGTTGTCTCTGCAAATCATTTCCCATAGCATCAGCTTGCTCAAGAACAAGCTGAGTAATTGAGATGAAGCCCAGAAGTTCACTTAAAAATTTCAAGGGGCGAGAAAAAAAAAGCAGTTTTTAAACAGATGTGGACTATTTGTACCCTTCTCCCCCAGCTGACCCATACAGGACCCACTATCACCAGGCAGTAAAGCTGCACTACTGCAGGCACACAAGTGCAGCAGGTGTGTTCTTGGAGGCTTTCTGAAAATACACAAATGCAAGCACCTCATGCATCAATATAGAGCAAGCTACTTTGGAGTGATGCCCTATCCCTAAATTTAGCCTAGCTAAAAATTTCTCTGAATCTCTTATATCCTACAATTAATTTCAAGAAGAAAAAAGAGCACTTCAGTATTTGCAGTAGTGGAGTGATAGCCAAGTATTAAGAGAACTGCTTCTCATTTTGTCATTAATGCTAATTGGGAGTTATGAATGTGTATCAAAGGGAGAATAGAAGTCTAATTGCCCCAATTCACTGCACCTGCAACATAAAATTAAACACTCTCTGTCTGCAGATGCTCAATAAATGCAGCCCTGTGCATCCTGGTGGTAATTAACCCTTGCTGCTTATAATCAGCACATATCATCTTGCTGGCAAGCAGATGACAATCAGTGAATTCCCTGTCTAAACATCCAAGGTTAAACAAATAAATGACACAGTGGGCTCAGCTTAATGTATTTAAAAGTCTAGATGTGCTTCAGCAAATTAAATGTGTTTTCTTCTACATTATCACCTATTGAGACAAATTCTCTAGCCACTTAAATGAAGGCAACAGCTGAGCAATGGAATCAATTCTTACCTCGTTATTCCTTTTCAGCATGAACATCAAATTAGCATTTCCACCCTATGACAAGATCACAAATTTAATATGAGGACAATGAAAAATCATAGCAAATGTCTTCTGAAGCTGAACTAATGACATCCATTAAACACTCCCCTCCACCTTCCATTTTGGGAGAATTCATGCATGTTTTTAGGCCACTTAGAATCATATAGAACAAAATGTTAATTAGGTATTATTTTGCAGTTATGTGATGGATTGATCCCCAGAAAGAAAAAGTGCAAGGTTGTAGCTGACCTTATCATTTCAGTAACAATGAAAAATTAAACACATGCTCTGGCTGACCTGCAGACAGATGGTAGCTAACCTGTGCCACTAAGGAGTATAAGTGATTTACAGTGGTTTTCAAGTCAGTGGTTTTGGGTGCATACTTCACACTTTACTTTTAACTTATTAGGATGCACCTAATTGTCAATAAATTTTCAGGCATTTTTCAAGGCTAGAGCTGTCACTCCTGGAATCTGAACTGTGGTGGCAGACACAGAAACCAAGCTGTACCTTCTTTAAAATGCTGTCTGACTCTGTTCTCCGAAGGTCCTGAGCATCGTCTCCTTCATCTTTCGCTCCACCTAAAGGAAGAAGCCAGCACTGACATCGGTTATTCAACATTTTTAAGGCAGAGATGAACTTGCTAAAGTCTGAGAAATTTAATACAGGAAACTCACATGTTCCACAAAAGCGGACACAGAGCTCTTGACATTTTAACTAAATGAATTTGAGCCCTAAATATACGGAACACGTCAGCACTACCAGAAAAAGTGGATGTGAATTTAGATTAGGGTTGACTTTGGTTTCAGAGAACGTGCTGATAAATTCAGCATACTGCTATTAACTGGTGCTCTGTCTAGCCTCTGCACTGCTGTCTACTACCACAGAATACTTGCTGAGAAGACATGAGGCAGCATAAGAGCAGATGGAGGATGATAACAGAATCATATCAGGGTATATTATTGCAGGTATAGTTTCAATGCCTCTCTTGTGCAAGTTAATTTACATCTGGGTCGGATACTGCTGTGCAACACCCTGTGTAATTCTATCCTAACAATTTATCATTAACCTTAGCTATCAGATACCTGGATCTTCAAAGGGACGCTGGGCTTCTCTTTCTAACTTCCCCCTGGATGGCTCCTATCAGTGCTCCTGAGCAGGATGGAGCTGATCTGTGGGGACAGGAGGGCTCTGACCCTCGCCCTGTGCTTCCCTTCTGCTCAAAAGGAGTCACACATCCTCTAGCTCTTGCCAAGACTCTTGTACTCCTGTTGCCAGCTGAGATGCAGCCCATGGGGAAAACCCACACCTGCAGTGGCAACCTTCCTTATAAATAACTTTACATAAACCTGAATCTGCAGCAGCGTGAAGGACACCACACCTGGTGCAAAGGCCCTCTCCTCCCCCCACCCCTGAGGCTGGCTCTGCTGTTAGAGGCTGACCCTCAAGTCCTCCTAACAGACCTGCTCTCCTGCGCCACGTCCTGGGACCTTCCACCTCTCTGCAGGAGGAAACTCCTCCCTTCTGCTTTGCTGGAGGGGAGAACGAAGGGGAGTCAGGTTATAAGCCTTGCCCGACGTTTCACAGGTTGTGAACAGAAGAACTGGAGAGAATGCCAGGTTTCATACCTTCTGGGCAGAAAAAATGGGCCCTGCATTCTTTTCCCAAAATCTCCCAAGACCCTACAACTACTGAATTAGAATCAGAAGGTATTTCTACAGTAAACTTAGATCTGGGCAATAGCCTGAGGTTGTCCTATCCATCATTGCAACAGAGAGAGGCACAACCCTCAACAAACCCCTCCAGTGTGAGTATTTTGTCATCATGATGACAAGGCCTGTGGAGAGCTTTGCAGCTCTCCAGTAGAACTGGGAAAGCCTCCACATAGTTCTCATGTCTGACTGTCTGGAGCTAACACTGCTCCTTTAATGCAGGAGGTCAGACGAGGTCCAACGATGCCAGTGCTGAGACAGACACTAGCACAGCAAAACTGGTTGTATTGGGAGTGTGAGTGAGACCACAGAGAAAGGAATTTGAGGACAGGGAAGTTTCTGATGACTAGAGCAAAGAAAGAGGGCATTGGGAAGCAGCCAACTATGCAGCTGAAATAAGTAGTCACGCATTTCTTCGGGAGAGACTTAATTGGAGGAATAATACATGTAGATGTAGGTGGAACATAAATGCATAGAGAGCAGAGACAGGGGAGAAGGTGTTTGATTCAGCAATATCCACATCTATTTGTAAATGCAACAGCATCAGGCTCCTACTGGGAAGAAAAGTGAAGAACAAAGAACAGACCTTTAGATATTACAATAATAACATGAAGAAACTAATTTATTGAGAAGTCAAATGCTTTCATGTGGCACATAGGTAAAATAGCAAGTATTACTTATAGAGAGCACAGAGAGGAGTGAAGAGTTCAGATGTTTTACCCTCATATACCCACAGCTTCTCAGCTACCATCAATCTACCTCTACACAGGCTTTTTTCCTAATCTGTGATTTAATCTATCAACTATTGTTGGAGAGGAGTTGTGAAACCCAAACCACCAGCTGAAGTCCTTCTGAAGCAAAAGGATATGATGATGTGTATTATTAACAAATTCTGATGTGCACACACGGAACTACTCACCCTTGGAGGCGTTCATCTGATGACTGTCAAATCCTCCAAAGGTTTCTGCCCTTCTAGGGAGTGAGATGGGGCCAACTCCTCCCTCCTGATCCATGGCAGTGCTGCTGACCTGCTGTCCAAGGGCAGTGCCCAGGCTCCTGTTCACCAGGTCCTGAAGCAGTTCAACTGAAAAAAAGCAGCAATGTCTTTGTTAAAGCCCACCTCAGGTTTCTGAGCTATTTTCACCCCTGCCTGAGCTCAGGTCAGAAATTATTTGGTGTACAAAGAATCTAGGTTTCTAGGTGACGATGACATGAACAGTACACATTGCCCCTGCAAAAACTCACTCTGTCTGACCACTAACTCCAACTCCTGGAGCTCTGTACAAGTTTACACCTCCCTCTCTTCCTTCAGGCAACCTCGATGTCCTCTGACAACAGCATTTAATAATTTTAGCCTCTCCAAAGACCATACTGGAAAGTAGCCTGAGCTTCCACCTACCCTTGCCTTTGTCAACAGAACTGCTTGTCCCTTGCAGGCACCACAAGCACCTGCTGGAAGCCAAGCCCCACCCTCACATCTTGCTGAGACTGAAGAACAGCAAAAGCCTGGATGGTCCAAATTTTAGCCAAGGATAAATCCCATGCTGCTCCTGACCCCAAAGCAGGTTCAATGCATGGTTTTCTTTGTGCTGACTTTCCTGCCCTCTTTCAACACCCCTCAATTTCTGCTGCCTCTTCTGATCCTCATGACCTGTCCCTGAGACAATACCATGAGGAACAGTTTCTCCTGCTCTTGTTATTCTGCAAAACTGGTGCTTGAGAACTGATGCCTTCACTGAAGGTCACCAATCCTAGCTGGTTACTACAATTTACATGTGACATGACTGGCTCACCTTCATTTATTGCAGTTTTCATGATTGCCTCTCCTTTTGGAGCCTCTTCTGTGTTGGCTCTGAAGAGCAGCCTAGAGCCTGGCATCTCCTCCTGCACAGAACTGTCTGCCATGTCCTGGAAGATTTTTGTCTTCTCCTCCAGTAAGAGCAGGATTTGTTTATCCTTCTGCTGAAGTTGTTCTGTGGGGGTGAACAGAAAACAGGGATGAAGACAGAAAATAAAAGCCTTGGCAAGGAAACCTGAGCGATTCCTGAGATATTGGCCCCATCTAGTGGAGCATGACAATATGTGCTGGGTTTGGCAGCACAACAGTGCCCTGGGCTATCTGGCACAGCAGGCTCAGAAAATAAATAATGCAAGGAAGGCGAGCTGCAAACCAGGACTGCAGTTATTTGCTGGATGCAGGATTGAAAAAGTCACAGTCTGACCACAAAACTCAACTCAAAACCTCCTGTACATTTTCCCACAGTGGCTCCCCAGCTCAGTTCCAGGCAGATTTTACCTTTCAGTCCTCTCACTTTCGCGTCAGACAATTTCTTTTCAAACTCAGACTCACAAGGGACTCCTTCATCTTCATCTCTATCCCTGGACAGGAGAGATGGCTCAGTTACTACAAGAACACAGCCAGTGCACCTCCTGCCTCACAAGAACAGCTGAGTGTCTTACATGGTGTGCATTGTGTCCTGAATGATCTGTATCCAGCCGTTGCGCTCCTCTTTGGAGCTGGCGTGGACTTCCACCATTTCGGGATCCTTGCCACCCATGCTGATCAGGAACAAACCTTTCTCTTCATGAGCTACTTCTCGTACAATCAGCTTCTTCAGAGAGATCACAGTGGATTTCTGGTCCTTCAGATGGAAAGAAATGGGTGAGGAGGGTGACCAGAGCTAGCTCCCAGATTCAAACTAGCATTGGAAAGGTCCCAATAAACCATACTGCTACATCTCTCAGGTTTGTAAGCATTTTCTGAACATACTGACTAATTATATAAACAAAATTATTTCAATGGGGTCAAAAAAAAAGGGATGGCTTTGCTTTCTTCCAACAGTTCTGTACGAAAAGCAATTTTACCTCACTCCATTTCAAGAAAGAACTAATTTCAAATTGACTCTGTGGTTTTGTAAACTGTACCATACTTTGCTCTGATCTCATTTCCTACTGACCACACTCTCCCTGTCACTAATATCACAGCTCCTAACACTTGGTGCAGCTTGCTAGCCTGGTTCACACACAGCATCTTCACTATCTCTCCATAGGATAAAGTCCTGTTTCCAAATCCCACAAAACCTCTTGCTGGTCTCAGACACTTACAGCTGACTGCTATGTGAGAACTCATGTGTGAGGTGATGATCACCATGTGCTATGGTCTCTGTGTCATCAGCCTGCTGGGTTACAATGTCCCCAGGCTGCTGTGTCATCTGCACACAAGTCAGTCCCTTTGTGCACTGTACCACATGCTACAGCTGGGGTGATCTGGTTCACTAGCAGGACTTGTATGCAAATCAGCTTCCCCTGTGTAGGGCACTGAGCCTGTGCAGTGGGTTGGTGGAACTGGAATAACAAATTATCAGCTTTCAAAATGCTCAAAGAGTGGAAAGGTCACAAGGTTTAGCCAGTCTAGACCATGCCTGGAAGGTACAGCCCAGCAGACTCCATTAGGCACCAGGTTTTCTTTAGCAGGTCAATGTGCCCAGCCCTTTTTGGGGGCCTGCCCTCAAACCTAATGTTTTTGCTCCTGCACGTTGCAAATATATTTCTCTGACATTTATTTTCAAGCTGTTCTGTTGAATTTACTGCCCTGGCATTTCACCTCACTGCCCCCCTGCAGCAGCTCACAATGTATTTGGACATTGCCTTCTGCTGAGGTTCATTTTTACAATGTTTGCATTATCCCCTCTCCCCCTCCCAGCCCAGCCCCTGCTCCAGTGTGCACAAACTGCAAAGCACAGAAGTGTTTTGAGTGACAGGCAGGTTTTCAAGGCCAATTATCAGCTGTGCCAAGGCACTGCAGGAAGGGGAGGTGGGGCATGAAGACATGTTTTCCCATCAAAATGAATGGAGTCTGCTCAGCAAACAAAAATGTTCTGAGCAAGAAAATTAAGTTGTTTAGCAGGCAATTGCTGGCTTTGCTGCACAACACAACATCATGGATCTCTCACATATCAAAGTAAGAAGGAAAAAAGGTTGAAGCCTTACCAGTGAGGCAAAGACATACTTCTGGTCCTTCTCCTGAAGGAACACGAGCATGTCAGAGAGGAGAACAGCCTGGACTTCTGCAAAAGAAGCAGCACAGCAGTGCAGTATAATCACACAACACACCCCGGAACAGATTTCTTGTAATAACACCAGCGCTGGGGAGCAGCAGGGCTGGTTTTGCAAATCCTGGAAGCAGGATTAACCTCCCAACTGGCAGGAGGAGCAAGGGCAGTTCCTGGAGATGCTAGATCAGGTTAGCTCTGAACCAGCTTTGCATTAAGCAGGACACATCAGCACCTGGGCATCCTGCAGGGTTTGCTCTCACCCACTGAGCAGGGGTGCTCCTCTCCAGCCACACGCTCACTACCAGTTAAGACATGGGCATAACAGTGAAAGCCAGAGACATTTATTCAATAGAAGCTCTGTTTTCTCAAACAATCAATATTTCAGCCCTCAAGCAAAATATCTGCACAGGAAGTTTTGGATTTTATGGTTCTCTTGATGAGTGGTTTGCAGGGTGTAAATTATCGTGCAATAACAACATTTGTCAGCTGCAGTTTCTTTCCCAGGAAATACTGACTTCAGGAGCCACCAGTAATTCTGCTCTCAGACAAACACAAGTCTGAGGGGAGCCTGTGTGAGACACAGGACCTGGCTTTCTTTCACGGGAGAAGGAAACACAACCTCAAGCCAACGGAGGATTTTAAATCAGTCTTTTCCCAGAGTACATTTAGAGCCTTCCAAGTCTCCTAATAACATATCATAAAGCTGCACAGCAACTACCAAGTGTAATGCCCCACCCAGACCCCTTGGTACAAAGAGGTTTTGTGTAATGTACTTGGGAAATCTTGTGACAGAAAGGAAGCAAACCAAAAACTTAAATCATCCCATGGGTAAATCCTTCCAGTCTGTTTTGGGAAGACAGAGTCCATTCCACATAAAAGAACCACTAAACTTTAAGCAAAACTGCAGAATGAAATCCAGGCTCTGGGAGGTTTGCAGAAGGTGGCATTTGACTGCCTTTTTCTCTGTTCCATGCACTTTGCAAGAGGGAAATGCTAAAACCTTTAAACAAAAGCTCTTCCTATAATTTTCGGCACTCCATTTCAAATACCACAAAATAACTTGAATATATGAACGATCTACTCTCTCCCTGGGTCTGCAGCCTGCCTGCAGGACCTACCTTCCCTGGGAGTTTGCACTACAGACATGTTTGTGCATTTCTATGACTAAGAAATGCAAATGGAGCCTGTGCTTATCACAATTTCACAACAGCAGCAGAACTTGCTTCATCCACCATCTAAAGGCAGTAGTAGTCTCGGGTGCCTAGAAATCATCTGTAAACTTCCTGCTTCCAAAAACCTCAAAATAAATCATACCCCATATGGAATTCCATGTTATCACCACCTCCCTGCACAGCACGCCATCAGGCTCCCAGGCCCCATTCATGCCCACAGACCATAATTTAATCAGCTAATGCTGCAGGGAGGAAGGGAAGCCCAGCCTTCCTGCCAAGCCTGAGGCACAGCTCTGTCTGCTCTTACTGCTACTGGTCCCAGCTGAAAGATTCCTTGAGAGATTCAGTGTTTGATTCAGTGGAGAACTTCAGTGCACAGCACCTTAAGAAAACTACTTCTGCCTGGTAAGAAACAAAAAGCAACTCAAGAAAACACTGACCCAACAAAAGGCAGCTGCAGGGACACCAGAGCTTCTCCTGAACAGTTCATGCCAACAGCTCAAGAGGTTCAGGAGCAACAAATGCCTGGGACATTCCTGGATCCCAGTGCAACTGGGATGGTACTGCTGCAGACCTGCCACAGCCTTCGGAGGGAAGGAAAGGCCCAGAGAAGTTGAGGCTGGGTTCCAGATTTCACCAGCACAGCTCCTGGAACCGTGGCACAGGCATGGAGATCTGACTCCATGCTCTGGGCAACTGCAGCTCAGTTGTGTCCTCCTGGCCCAGAGCATCCCACAGCAGCTCTGCTCCTTGGCTGACACACAGAGGTGTCACTGCCCCCTGAGCCCTCAGCAGGCACATAGTCACCAGCAGGAAAAGCAGCTTTCTGCACTGCAGAACCCACACAAGGAACTGGAAATGCAATGGGGAGTGGGAGTATAACCAGGAGAAAACTGGTGTCACAATCTGTCAAAGCAGAAGCACACATCAAGGGTGGAGGGACCAATCTGAGGACTAATCCTACACCCAGAGGGGGTGAGCTGCATCCTTCCACAGCAGAAGGCAGGACACTCTTACCTTTTAACCGTCCAGCTGAGTTTTTTAGTGAAACAGGCCCATCTCGGATGAGTTTCCGATGCCTCAAGTCCTCTCTTGCAAACATCTGGCCACTCTTCATCCTCATGATGGACTTGCTGTCTGTCCGGCTGTAAATCTCCCCAAGACGCATTTTCTTTTCATAATTGCTGACTTTGCTATTGACTGCAGCAATCACATCTTTAACGAGGTTTAATGACTGAGTCAAGTCTTCATGTTCCACTTCATTTTCTTTAAAAAAGAAACAGAAAGATCTCAATTTGAGTTTGGGCAATCTAAGCCCCCAATTTTACTTCCTTCCTTCCTCTTCTCCCAAGTTCTCACATTCTAACTTTTTAATACTTAAATGAGACATTTTTCCCCCTTAAAGAGAGTTTCACAAAACTTTTTACATATATGTAGTGGTTTGGCATGGTTGAGGCTGGAGAATAATCCGATATACTTTGCATATAAGGCAGTAGAGATGAAATGCACAAATTAAATACATATTTTAGCCAATACTAGAAAAAGCAAGCTGGGAGACTTTGGAGTCTAGGCATGTTGCTCCATAATTAACTACAGACAGACTTCTAACAACTAAATCAAGGCACCTAAACAATTAATCTTAAATGGAAGTATGGAATTGAGTTATCTCATTGCAGTGATGTGAGACAACAATGAATTGATTAGCTGGTAAGAAAATCTGCTGCAGCTGTAAAGGATCCAAACTTCACACTGGACAAACAAATACGTGCTTAGAATAGAGGAACTGGTCCCTACCTTTGGTGTACTGCAGTATCCTTTGTAAAAGGACTGGGTACTTTGTGATTCTCTGTGTTACCAACAAGATACACTCAGGAATCCCAAGACGCCTCACCAGGGAGCTGCTCATTTTTTTCTAAGGAACAAAGATGAAAATCTCAGTTCTGCAGCAAAACACTCCTGCAGAATGCAGAAAGGACAGGTTTTTTTTTCCATCAGCTACATCTGTCCTGCCAGGTCCTACCTTGACAAATGCCTGGAAGCGCTTGTCCTTTGAGTGAAGGTCTTTGAAGTAATTGACAGCCTCGTTGTGATGCCCGCAGAATTTGCCGTACGTTTTCTTCATCCGCTCAGCGTTCTCCCCAGAGAACTGCAAAGAATGGGACACACAGCTCCAACCTGCACTCAGCTCCTGGGGTGACATCCCAGCAGTGCCTGCCAGGGTCTCAGAGGAACTTGATGAAATCATATTAGTCCAAAGCATGCAAGCAGAGCTCTAGAGAGTAAAGTGCTGATTTGAGGACTTTACTGAGCTCGCCTACAGCAAAATCTGCGACTCCAATCACATGGCTTAAAAGCCAACCACAAAAAAAGTCAAGACAGACAAAAAGAAGACTGAAACTGTGGATAAAGAAAAGTAAAATGGCACCAAATTTTCCTCCCAAAATCCTATCTCTCAGTGGGCACATTTTGCTGTGAGCTCCTGCCTACAAACTGTAGGTCAAACTGTTTTGTGCCTGTCAGTGCATGCTTCTCTTTCCCACAAAATGAACTAAATTAATTTTCAACAGTGGACCTTCCTCTGAAAGAGCAAGAGGTGCTTCAAAAAGCAGAGGCAGAGATTTTTATGTGTGAAGAGTAAAGGTGCCATCAGCTGTGCTTATCTGACAGGCACAAACAGGAGGGAAGGAAAAGCATCTGGCTTCCAGCTGTGCTCCCAGAGCTGCACACATTTTCCAGCACTTACTTGATTCACTAGGATGTCACCTATCCTCCTGATAACAAAGTTCTTTTCACTTTTGTCTGCCAGTGACTCCTTCTTCCTTTCCAGAATCCGCTGGAAAAACTGACTGTGGATGTGCAGCAAGTTTTCCAGGCAGGGAAAGATCTTGTCCACGACCTGCTGATCGTACTGCAGCTCCTTTACCATGGCTGCACTGTACACATCGTTCATGATCTTCAGGGTGCGGACGTGGTGCATTTCCGTCTGCATCAGCTCTGCACAGGATGAGGACAAGAGTTCGTGGGTTACAGCACAAGGAAAAGCTGCCGTTAGAAACCTTTGCCACAACTGGGCTTCTCTAATTGGCTTCAGAAAATTTAATGCCAGGGATTGTAACATCAGTCAAGAGTTTCATGTGTGAGAGAAACAGGAGGGAAGAGGCGTCCCACAGCAGAGAGCTTTGGATGTTGGGGTCTCAACCTTCAGCCCTGGTATCTTCTTCTTCCTAACACCTCACTTCCAGCCTTCACAAACCCCCTTTTGCCACACAGGGTGGCTCCTGAATCCCTCAGGAAAAGACTTCCTAATTAGCTGCTTGTGCTGGAACCCAGTTTGAAAAATATAAGCAGACAAATGAGGAGAGGCAATTTCTGGGGTGTTTTGATGACTTCCGGATATGTGAAATGCAGAAAGGCAGCTTTCACAGAATATATTATGTTTGTAGGAACTACAGGAATGAGAGTCTGGCTTCTGAGGAAATCAAAGCAATGTTCCTATTCACTAACTAAACTTTCCCAAATGCATGCATGTGAGTAGATCAAGGAGCTGTTTACAGTGAGTGAAAAGTGAAGGTGCAGATGGTCTCACCATAAATCACATCTTGCCGTTTGACAACATCTTTGTATTGCTGCTGTAGGAACTTGCTGTCCACTACTTGGCTCCAGGACTCTGCCTCCAGCAGCTTGGAATCTAATTCCAGGTCTCCCATGAGCTGTCCTTCATTCATGTCTGCACCTTCACAAAGCAATGTAAGTGCCATTAAGATGTGGGTAACTTGTCCCATTTGGGATTCCTGTCTAATAATTTAGGTTTAGGCTTTGTCAGTCACTCCACAAACATCACACACATTCTACTTTACTGACACAAATGATCACACACTACATAAATACTAGTTATGGAAAACACTTTTAAATGTTATTCCCTAGTTTCCTGTTCACCATTTTCACATAGACCAAATTCTAGCTCAGATAATGTATTCTTAATCTGCCATGCAACAACACTGCAGTTAAATAAAAAACCACAACAGAAGAGGAAATGTTTGTCCCTGAGCTAAATTCCAAGTAACTCAACTGCAACTGAAACCTTCTAAATGTTTTTCCATAATTCAATGAGCTAAAGAAATTACTATGTGGGGCTTTGTTTTAGTTTATCATACTAATATTCTGAGATTAAAATAAATGCACTTTAATTGTCCATTATAAAAGAAGACAATTGCTGAAAATGGATTTTCTATTTCTGGAGAGCAGCACTGAGACCTTCCTTCTCCTATGAATGCCATGGAGATCTCTTACCCTCATCAACCAGTGACTCCATGGACTCATTAACCCGGCTGATTTTATGTAAAGAGTCTGTTGACTGCGACAGGAATTTCCAAGTGTGTATTAAGCTGTCATCATTCCCAACTCTGCAGAAAAACAGAACACAGAATATTGTTTTTGACAAAAACCCAGCCAAATGTACTTTCAGATAAGCAGAATAAATGCATTTTAAATATGAATTGAAAAACAAAGCCAGCACTGCACGATTACCTACAAGAAATGTGCTTTTATGAGTTGTTTACTAACTACCTAATGGAGCTCAAGAAGCTGTAAGTGCTACAGTTGTGAGTGACGGTGCTTTCCATAAAGAACCACTCCTGACATTTTATAGTTTGGATAACTCCATTCCAGTCACGTCCCATCCTCACTGCCCTTGGTGCAAACAGTGCGAAAAAATGCAACACCAAAGGCTATCCAAGAGTCCTTATCACTAGCTCTGAGAAAGATCAAAAAATGGACTGAAATTAAATTCCCCATGAAGAGCCAGGACATCCAAACTTCCCAGAATATGCCAGTCCCTGCAACTGCCTCACATGTTGAACTGCTCAATATGCAAGTATGGTAGGAACCATAAATTAGATTTTCTTCTATGTTATTTTGTATAACGCAATCTAAAAGCAGGAAGACTGCAGCTCTGTGCCTTCACCCTCTTGTTATGGACACAAACGTTAATACCATACCTGAGCTGCAAACGTGTGCTTGCACAGTATCCGGCCCAAGGCAAGGGAATTTCTTCCTAGGAACCTAGAGTATTCCTGTGAAGTGGCCTTGAATCTACCAGGCCAATTCAGCTGTGCCACTGAACTCCTGCCATGGCTAAACTAATTCAGACACTCGGATCATGCAGAAGAGAACTGATGGTATCATACAGAACATGGCTACTTCTCTCTTTGTGACCCCTTTTTGTACCTTTAACGCAAGTCACAGCACGTGAACTTATTTTCAGTTAGATCTGGATTTCTTTACGTCGGCAGTGTCAGATAACACACACCCAGTCAGGTGAGAAGGAAGGAACCTTACCCTGCAATGTTCTGTATGGAGACACTTTTGGAGAGTGCAGTGGGCTGCTGTGACCTCCTGTTGTTGAAGGTGGAGGTGACGGTGCTCTCGTCGGGAGTGAGGATCGCGGAGCGCGGGCGCTCCTTCGGCTGCGAGCCTGGAACGGGAGGGTGGGAGCACAGTCAGCCCATGCAAACACCTTAACCACTGTTAACTGCCATGAGGACGACTTAAAAGGACCCAGACTCTGAAATTCACTGCCTTTTCTTTCTAGAGTCATCCCCAGGAGATGTCAGCAGTCAGGAACAGCCATACCAAGGGAAGATCATTGACCCCTGTGCAGAAGTCACTGCACTATGCTTGAAATACCCAGGTGGGACCTGCAACTACAGAGACACCCCTGGGAAACTGAAATTAACTGTTTTGATAATTAATCTCATGTCACAACCTACCCTATTGCCTTTATATGACTATGGGCCCAGGGAAATACTGTTTTATTTCCCTGGGCCCATAGTCATATAAATCCTGCTGTTTCTGGTCAAACTCTTTGAGATAGATTTCTCTTATCAGTATGTACCACAGAGAAATGATAATCCTGGTTTCATTATATCATCACATACCTTTAACTAATCTGTTCATATTAATTCCAGATTTTTCCTTCTTCAGATGCATTTCTGCTCTCTGGAGCATCACCTCTGAACTTCATGATAAATACCACAGTGATTGCAACTGCATTATATAGTGTGGTTCCATACAAGCTATCATTTATCTTATCAAAGCTTATCACTTAAGCTTATCAAATCATGGCCCTATAAAACCAATCTGGGCTATTTCACACCTATTCTTTATCCTTGGTCACATTGGGTCACTCTGCAGTGCAGTGTGTATCTCAGCAAAGTCAGGAACAGGTCTGCAGTATTCCTCCCGGACAAAATTAAACTATTTTGCCTACCTCAAAACCCAAGACTATTTAATAAAGACAAAACATAATGGTGTTTTGAATCCTCTCCACTTAATACTCATAGCTGGATTCTTTCCCATGTCAGACACCCATGGACATAGGCTGCATCTTCCAGATGTTGTGGCCTTAACAGGTACAGGCATTCAGCAAGCTACAACAGATGAGTGATTTTTCTAAATCCAAGATGATTTTACATTTCCTACACAGACACTGCAGAAGGGAGTGAACTCTGTACGACTTCTGAAGTCTCAAATACTGCTTAGCATGCACAGAGGATGCTCTCATCTCTGCTTTGTTAAAAGCTTATTTTTCATAATATCAAGTATCAGTTGTCAGAACAGCTAAAAACAGCAGACACAGACCACTCCAAAAGCAGAGGGAAAGAAATTGCCTTACTTTTGTTTCTCATGGTTACTGTGGGTAACGAAGAGGTATCATGTGCCTGCAGCATCCCTCTCTGTGGCTGAAAGAAAAATGAAATTCACTTTAATTTCTTCCTCCCTTCTCCCAGAAGGTTGTACCATATAACTAAAACAAAAAAGCTGTTTTTTTTCCTGAAGCCTCCCAGTGTATCTGTATTTTTAAATATATTTTTTTATTTTCTCTGAATGAAATGGGCAAAATAACAGATGGAGAAATGTGCAGCAAATATGAAAATGTGGAAGTGATGACAATATTGAAGTGAACTGAAATCATAATTGCACAAACATTATTTAGCTTGGAGAAGCAGGTTCCTTGCATTTGGGGTAAGCACAAAATCTGTGTGTTCTTCATATAAACAGTCTGTGTGTTCTTCATATTTAACAGTCTTCATTATGTGAAAGTTTCAGCACCAGGGCTGAAGTTCTTTACAACAAACTGCAAACTTTGTGACGTGGTAGAATACATACATATACATACCTACATATATATATATATATATGCACATATATTCAGTAGAGTAGATTAAATCCCTTACCTTCATTTTGACCTTTGCACAAGAAGCAAAATTCTCCTTACAGCCTTTGTGAACAATTGCATTACAATCTGTTAAAAAAAAAACAACAAAAAACAAAACCAACCAATTAAACAAAACTCCACAGAAAACAGATCAGTTTTTGCTGTTTGTCATCTGAACTGTTCACTTAAATAGCTGAGAATTGTAACTTTCAGGCATCACTGTGGTTTACACAAGTAGCTACAAATACTGAGAAAGAGAGGCTGCTTTCCAGGATCATTAGCCTTTTGTTTGTTAGTAACATTTCCTCACAGAATTTAACAGGAAATTGTGTTTAAAAATCAATGCAAGGTTGAGTTGCCAGGGGTATTAAATTAAAGAAAAAAAAAAAGAGAAAAAACCCTGATGGCATTATCCCACTGAAAGTAAGGTGGAAAGCAGGACACAGAAACAGAAACCAATTGTAGGGCAAATATTTCTCTGAAAGGATAAATACTCTTCTCATCAAGGACTATGAGATCTAAAAGACAGGAAGAGGGTGGGGAAATTCATTTACACAAACTCAGACATCATGGATAAGATCAACAGCACAGAACCCAAGTGCTGCCCTACTGCAGGGTTACCAGAAAAAGTAACAGGAGCAGCATCTGTCAGGCATCCTCGAGGTTGGGATTTCCTGCTGGAAACTGAAGTTTTGGTCCAAAACCACCACATTCACCAATGCAAACACCATCATGCTTTAACACCACCTAGCACATATGCTTTGCTGCATATATGCCACAGGAAAAGCTGGGTGGTTTGCTGGGTTTTTTTTTAATACCCTGAGTCTGCCCATGATCTCTGCCCGCAGATTTCTGGTGGTCAAAGTTTTCAAAGATGATTAAAATTGCCTTTTTTTTTTTTTGGTAAGAACTGAGAATTGGATTTCAGGCTTTTAACTCTTTTGGCAGATGAAAAATCACAGCTCAAAATGAGATCCAGCAGCTTAGAGAAAAATATTTCCACTCACTCATGACAACACTAACAGAGATCATGAACTGTATTTTACATGTATATTACACTTTAAATATGAAGTTCTGAATTATTTCTTGAAGTGGAAAAAAAAAGAAAAAATTCTATGTTCAGAATGACAGAATATGCTCACATTTCTAGAATCTCTTACGTTTGGGATGACTCAATAAAAGTCAGTAATTCTGACATTTTGACAGAGATACGGGTAAGGCTACAGGGTGCTGCTATTCTGACAATGTCTCACAACTTCCTGTGCAAAAGACAGAACAAAGCAACCTAAAAACTCTTGCAAAATGCACAAGCACTGTAACTTTGTAGACCAAACAAGAAAGAGGAAGAGAACCTGCCCCTCTGGTGCATGAACAGAGGCAGTGAGACAATTCAGAGTCACGAAATTCACACTCAAGCCTTGAAAGCCTGAAGACAGCTCTTTAGTGTGTACCATTTGGCAAAAAAGTTTGGAATTTTTATGTTAAAATATCTGGTTGTACAGACTTTATTCCTCCAATTCAACTCTTCAGCAAGCAAGAAGTTCCTCTAACTCCTCTGTCACTAGTATTAATAACTAAATCACCCAAAACCTCATTTTCTGCATCACTGATCACAAAAAAAGTAAAAAAGACAAGCCACAAAGCTACTAAAAATTATGCTTTTTTGCTTGCCCATTTGTTTCAGCATTGAGTAGATGTTTCAGGAAGCTGGGGGGCATCACTGAAAAGCTGAGATATTGATTTAAAATATTCAGTGCTTTAAAAAGCATTATAAGTCATCCACAGGTGAGACAGAGCAGTGGTAGTAGCACCAGCCTACAACAGCACAGGAATATCAGAGCTTCTGCTGCTGCTTATCCATAATTTCCAAAGCATCTCAGGCTGATTTTAAGATGCAATGGTAGAAAGAACCACTCTCTGATGTGAGCTCTCAACTTAGGCCCTCACCAAACATTTTTTATGACATTCATTTTCTGACCAATGCAGAAAATTACAGTAATTTTCCATCATACCTTGGAAACAAGGAAAGAACATCTGTGCTAAAACACATGACATTGTTGGGTTATTTTAACTCATTAGCATCTAGAGCTTATAACTGGGATGTATTTGATTTTCTATGTGGTTTCAGAAGCTGTTAAGAAAGTCAACTGGGGAAAGGGAGACGATGCATTTGAGAGTTTGTAATTGTCCATGTTTTACATTTCCCATCAGGCTGACACAGAGCGTGTCTCAGACAAACAACTCTGCTGAAGTCTCTTCCAGGAAACTCAGAAGTGCCATTTGGGATTCAGCTGGCTGCTCCTTCCCCTGCTCGCATCTACCAGCAGGAAGGGAAGGCTCCAGCCTGGGAGCAGCTCCCGCCGTCGCTTTGACTCATTTCTAAACTAGTGGAGTCAAAAATTACTAACAGTGAGGAGAGGAAAGCCTTTTGCACTGAGCTACAGTGGGAAAAAAAATGGGTTTTGTCTGCATATTCTATAGGTTGCTACTGCACCGACCAAGCAGCATTCTAGTCTTGACCACACAAACACTGCTGACCTTATCAAGCTACAGGCATGAGAAACCGTCTGATAAGAAATGAGAACAAAATCCCCCATGTGTCAGAAACCCTCAGTGAGGTTCCTCCCTGCCCGTCCTGCACGTCCTTTGTGCGCACACAGGTAGTTGTCATTTGACCTGTGATGCAATAAAGGGAGCAGAGGGTCAGTATTTCCTTTATGTACCATGTGGTTACCACTGTGGGCTCACCAAAGCAGTATTTCAGAGAACTAAAGCAATACACCACAGATGGGTGAGACTTTTTTTTACCCCCATGGAAAGAGAAGCCATGATCCAAGCCAGCCACTACATGCAGCAAGTTCTCCTGACTGATAGAGCCCAACAAGGAGTAGAAACCCCCATGGCCTGCTGTGATGGCTGAGCTCAGGCTTAGGAAAGAGATTTCAGGACACCTCCAAGCAGCCACGACTCATTTCAGTCCAGTTTCCACAAGGCAACACACTGCTCCATGAATCACTATCTCCAAAGTCTCCCTCCCACCTTACATCCTCAAGCAAAAGGAAAATAAAGTGTAAGATTTGCATTTTCCATGCCAGATTCAATGAAGAATAAAAGGAAGGGGGGGAACCCCCTGACTTACTTGCACAGTAGTACGAATCCTTATTGAAAGGCTTCATACAGTGGTAACAGGTTGCTTGGGCTACAACGGAGGTTGCAGTGAAGAGATGTCCATTCAGCAGCTTCTTATCTTTTTCCTTCTCCTTGGAATCTTTGTCCTTCTCTTTAGTCTTCTCTTTATCTTTCTCTTTTTCCTGCCGAGACAAAATGACCCAAAGCCTCGTCACTGGGCAGAGGTCTCTTCCCTAGTTACAGATTGCTCAGTGTTTGCCTTTGGCACAGTGAGGGTATTGATTGAGGTGCACCTGAACAATGGCCATGTGTCTGCACAGCTCTCCCTTAAAAAAGCCCCTGTGGAAGCGGATTTACAGACTACTGACTCACACAGGTGTCTCACCACTGCAGATGACACCGAGTCTGTTCTGAAGGCACCTATTTCCTTCTACTTTTGTTTTAGACTTGCTCGGTTTAATGACTTTACCTCTTCTCTTTTTCTGGGCTCTCATCAGCCTTTTCAGCACTTTAAATAAATTGTGTTAAATACAAATACCACATGCAGTGTATATCAGACTTCAACAGAGTTAGTTTTTAAGGCCAAACCATAAGGCTCGTGATTTGCAACTGCACTTTTAATGAAGAACACAAGCTCTTCCTCAGTGCCTCTGCAGCCTTACTGCCAAAGTATTTCCACCTCTGTTTTCCTTCCAACTAGCAACTTTTTCAACAGTTACATGCAACCCCAAGTAACTGTGTGAAGCTTTTTGGCAAAATGGATCTTTTACAAACTCTCGACCTACGGCACCACAGAAAGGCTGGGGAACAACAGCAACACCAAAAAAGACCCTCTCATCTTCCACAAGCCATGACTTAACCTCTGGGCTACTCAGCTTTGGAAAGAAGACAAGCACAGACAGCTTCTCCAACTTTTACCAGAGTTTTTGCTTCTTTTCCATCTCTACCTTAGATAGAAAATACTAAATATTACAATTTTGAAACATTTTTTCCTGCGGCCTTTCATGGATTTGGAATTCTCCCAAACAATTTTTAAAGGAAACTTCACAGAAAAACTCTGAATTTGAATTACAACTCCTCATCTTTCCATGTACCAACATACAAAACGTTTATGATACAAGTCAGCTCCAGGTCTGTACTTTTAACTGTTGCTGCAGATTTCCTGGCATCTGAAAGAGAAGCTTAACCAGAAACCAGTAAAGGCTTCTATCACCTTATCTTTGCATGTTGTTATTTATTCGCCACGTGCCCTTTGCCTAATAATGTCCCAGCCTGAATATCAGGGAGCTGCAGAGCTGCCCATGTGAGCAACTGCCATGAAGTGGCTTAAAGAGGGATGGAGCTCTGCAGCCACTGCAAGAACTGTTGAGCCCTGGATGACACAGACAGAATGAGTAACTCAGCCTAAGGACTCCTCTCCCAGCACATCCCAGGCAAAGTGCCAGTGCCGGAGTCTCTCCCTGCAAAGTGTCATAAACAGAAAGTCTATTTACTGGCCCCAAACGCTGTTTTGTTCTGCAAATAAGCAAAACTAGGAGTATTACCATATGGAATAATCCTGTCTGAAGCAGAAAACCTGCCAGAGAAAGTCTGCATTGCATCACATCTCTGCCTCCTCTGAGCCATCAGCTTGGCTCACAGCACCTCACAGAAACCTCCACAGCCCCATTTTCCATCTGCTGACCTGCCCATCTTTAACCACATCCAGCCTGGCAGGATTCAGGAACTAAAACTCTGCAGTTTAAGCCTGGGTTGATGGTACCAAGTCGATGGAGTTTTGCTCTACTGCCATGCCTTGTGAAGCTCTAGGAGAAAAGATCACTCTAAGCTCACGGCAAATCTTGTGACTCTCATGCTGAAAGGAGATTTCCCATCCTATATCTTAAACCTACCCGAAGTTCACTGCAAAACCCAGCGATTCTGAAGTTCAATTTTAATTTCAATTAAGACTGAATGGCCGCAGGAAAAACAGGAAATTGGTGCACCACTTTCAAGAAGGAAACAGCAAACTCCACACAAGGGCTGCCAGCCACTCCACCGAAGGACAAGGTCTCACAATGAGATTTTTTTCAGCTTTTTCTTTTTTCCTGTGGCAGTTACTGGAACTTTAAATAAAGAAGGACTGTAGGAACAAGACTATTTTTGTGCTGTTGGAGCTGCCAGTGAGATTTGAAGCCTGTCTGCGTGGCTGAACCAAGGTGCCAGAGCATTCACCACGACAGACAGCGCGGCCATGCCGGCAGCAGCGGATCCCGCTCCCCTGGAACCACGCAGTTCTTACCTCCCAGTGCTTAAGTCCCACCAGCTTCACTGTTATCTGAGGTACCTCTGAGAATCTATTCCACTTTATGGACATCCTTCCCCTAGGGCAGGAGAGCTGCTCCCCACCAGGAGCTGCTCCCTACTAGCCCATGGCAATGCCGGAGGCTGCAGCAGGGCTGGAGACGGGAGGCACAGCACGGAGGAGTTGAGCAAACGGGGAGGGGGCAGGACAATTGCTGACTTCCTTAAAGATGATTTTTGCTACTTTGCTATTGCTTTCACCTTGCCCTACCTTAGCTTCCACTGCTAAAAAAAAAAATACCAACCAAAACTAAAAACCAAACCCATACAGGCAGAAAAAGATGTGATTAATATTTTACAAGTCACAAGTCAATAGAAACCACCTATTTTAAAGGTAGAGGGGAGTAAATCAAACACTCTGTGATGTTTAGGGTACAGAAAAAGTGAATTTTAACATACCTCAGTGTTGCTATGTAGTACCTTAGCAAACAAAGTGCTTCAGACGTTGCCCAGACAGAGAGGTTTTGTGTTTGAGCTCCGCCTGCTCTGCAGGTCACATATATTCCGTCTCCTAATCCTTTCAAAAACTTGCAACTCCTACCATATACCCTGAAATGCTGCTGCTGGCACAGCACTGCCTTACTACTGTGCAAGGCAATGAAAAAGAGAAATTATTCATGTTAATTGCTGTAATTTCTCAGAAACTCTTGACTAAAATGAAAAAAAGAAAGGAGAGTTTTTTCCTGAACTGACAAAGATAGAGACCTTGCAAATGTGAATCAGGGCACTCTGCTAATAGCAAGAGATTCACTGATAATCCCAAATAACACCAAATACATGCCAAGCCAGGGTAATTCACACCAACTTCTGCAGTTAAAGCTCTAAACATCTCTTTATTTTAAAGGGTTTTTACATAACTCTCCACATTTTCCAAAAGAGCTGCTGCTGTTAGTAGGCTCAGAAGTGCTTTATTTTACTTTATTTCATCTGAGAAAACTGCATTTCTGAAGGTCTGGAGACGAGTAAAACTGAGCTGGAAAGACACTGATGCCTCCCGCCCTCCTGCCAGAAAGAAACCAACTTCCTCTGTCAAACTTCCTCTTTCACAGTGAGTTGTTTTGTTGGTTTTGGTTTTAACTCTTACAGGTTTTTCTGTCTGTAACGCCTCTGAGAAATCAGTGTTCCAATGAACTTTTTGGTCAAATTATTTAAATGTACCAGTGGAGCCTTAACAATGTACATAATGCAAACATGCCACCATGAGCAGACAAGAAATTATAACTTGAATGATATTTTGGCTTTTGTTTAGTAAAAGCATGGGAGTTGATATGAGCTGCAATT
Source organism: Illadopsis cleaveri (assembly GCA_013399915.1). NCBI lineage: Eukaryota > Metazoa > Chordata > Aves > Passeriformes > Timaliidae > Illadopsis > Illadopsis cleaveri. The sequence goes on along the minus strand of VXBB01014215.1, from coordinate 1,083,175 downwards.
TTTGTAGTGCATGCTATGGCTGGGATTTTGGAGCAACTCTTTACCAAAATTTTCAGATACAATCACGAAATTAGTGAAATCAAACTGCACTGAGCAAATATCTAAAAGCACTGCTGTTATGTTTTCTTTCCCAACCAGATCTCTTACCTCTCTCTCCAGTTCTTGCTTTAGAGATAATTAACACTAAGTGCAAGAACCAGTTAATGAAATTCCATTCTCACCCACAGTCTGTGCAAAATGCTCCTGAACTTCTCACTTGTGTTTGCACAGAGGTTTCTATATAAACAGATTTACTTTTTCAACATTGTACTTTGCAGCAGGGGAGAGCATTGTCCTCAAGCTACTCAGCAGCAGCTCTGAGCCACTGGCACTTGTGGATATTTTGAAAGACAGATCTATAACAAAAAACTCAGTGTCATCACAGCTCTCAAGGGCCTTCCAAAAGTATTTACCAACACACTAACTGCACATCACCTAATGAGACTGTAAAGTGCTCTGAGCTTCTGTCAGCCAGATGAATCGAGGTGAAACTCAAGCAAAAAAAAAAAATCAAAAAAATCCAAGAAAATCCCCAAACATATGTCAACCTTCAAGGGACAATCTAAAGCAACAACAGCCTGTTAGTGTGAAGTATTTAGCATTAATGTAATTATTTCTGTAATCAATAATGTTCTCAGGAAATTCAGCTGTGGTGAGCAGGGCTTAATTTTCAGCAAATTAAATTCCAGGGTTTCAAGGATGAAAGAAAGGGAAAAATATAAATACTGGCCGTCACTAAAAGTCACTGTTTGAGCAACTTCCTGCACTGCACAGGAACTTTGTGGCAAACATAAAAAAAAGATGAAAAGACAATACAGCCTTCAGCACCCAGTCCCTTCTTAGAGGTCCTATCCTTATTTTATTAAACATCTCTCAGGTTCTGTAAAAATTAGACTCATTAAACACTACAAAGCCCTAACTCATGCCAGGGCAAAATTTATTCTCTCTGGGGAAATGAGTGAAAACACAGAATCATAAAGGCTGGAAAAGAGACCTTTAAGATCATCCAGTCCAACTGTGCACCCAGCACTGTCACTGTAACCCAAATCTAGGACTCAGCACTTGGCCTTATTGAGGCTCATACAGTTGTCCTTGGGCTCAGTTTTGGGATGTTAAGATTTCCCATGTAGCCAGTTCCTATCACCCCATAGACACTCCTGCCCTTACTGGGGGGGGAAAAAAAAAAAAAAAGGGAAGGAAGAAAGTTTAAAAAAAAGAAAAGAAAAAAAAGTCAGGCAAAGACTTCAANCCGCCCTTACTGGGGGGAAAAAAAAAAAAAGGGAAGGAAGAAAGTAAAAAGCAAAGAAAAGAAAGTCAGGCAAAGACTTCAACACAGAACTTATCTCTGCTGCCTATGGGCATTGCACAAATCACAAGAAGCACTTACTTTGCTCTTCTTGCTGCTGGACATTTTATTCCTGAGGTAGCTGAAGGTGCGGCTGACTTTTGTTACACCTTTACCAGCAGGGACACTGCTGCTTTCTTCAGATATGCTAAAATAAAATAAAAAACATAGAAGTTGTTTTTATTTTCTTTTTCTCCTCCCCAAAGCATCTATTAAATGGACAGGTTCTTTTTAAAGGACAAATGCATTTATTAGCCAATACAGTCTAGGTGCTTTCTGGTGTTTTACCAGAGAAGGAAAAGTGAAGACAAAGTGCCAATCCACTCATTTTGAGATAAATTTCAAGGAGTTCTCCTATCTGTTTTGAAGCAGGCCATGCCATAGCACCCTCTGCTGCTCCCCTTGTCAAATGACCAGGAACCATTAATGCTGTAAAGAACCATTTCCTTCCAGAGAAAGACATCTAATGAACTCTGAAAAGGCAATGAATGTCTTTAACAGAAACCACACTGTCTGCAAAGCCTCCCCTGAGAAATGAGAATACCAATACTAAGTAATAAACCACAATGGTTATGTATATTAATTTAGGAATTTTTAAAATCCCAGATAATTTTTGCCAGTCCTTACATGCACAAAGCTTATGACTTCTTCAGCTATGATAGCAGAATAGGGAAACTATTATTGTATTAAGGACATAGTCTATCAATATTAAGTACAACACAAACCAAAAGCAGAACAGAAATGCAAATTAAATCAAGGAGGAGAAAACAGCAGTGAGCAGAGGTGAAGAGCCTCCCAGTCACAAAACAAAGCCAAAGCTGTCAGTGGCACAGAGATCAGACAACCAGTGCCACAAACGTCCTTCCTCCAGGGAAGCACACAGGGAACACTGTGCAACTTGCAAGGATGAAAAGTAACATACAAAAACATGATTGTTTTGGCCTTTGTTATAGAGAGAATTAGCCACAGGGGAAAAGCACTACTTTTAGTGTAAAATATAACTCAGGGTAAACAGACAGCTAATAGAATCTAGTGTCATTAGCTATGAATAAACAGAGCTTTGTTAAGAGATGAGACTTAGACTTTCATATTCTGTGATCTAAAATATTCTTCAGCCTTTAGAGATACAGGACTGATTTTCACAACTTCTGATGCCAGCTGAAGTGCACTGGTGCCAGGAAGGCTTTTGGGTGTCTGTGGCAGAGCCCAGTGCAGGAGCCCCCCAGAAGGGGCAGGATGTCCCCAGTGTCCCCAGGATACTGTACCTCTGCACGGAGGAGCCCATGGAGCCGCCCAACGACTGTGCACCTGCAAAAGAGGGGAGGGGAGAGGGGTGACAGGTTAGACTGCAACCTCAGCCCACTGATTTCCAAAAACATAGTATGCATATTGGGATGGTTCAAGAGGAAAGGGAAATGTTTTCCAGAAGTGGGTGTTTAGAACAGATTTCACGTGCTTGGGACAAAGCCTGTTCCCTGCAGCCTTAGCTGCTCTCAAATTAGATGCTGAAGTGAAAGCCTGTTTAGTATTTTTATCACTCTTCAGCTATTAAGTAAAGACCATGCAACTGTTAAATTTGCTGGTAAATCAGGGTGTCTGAATCAGAACTGCCAATTCAATGACAATAGGTATAAATGAGAATCATTCTGAGACAATGCTTTTATTTATACTCCACTAGAAAGGATCTATTGTACAGCACATCCGGGTTTCATGCATAAAACTTTTCTCCTTGATAAAATTGTAGTTCATTTTCCCATCAAAATCCTGAGGCACTTCATAAAGAGTAAGGGAAACAAGGGAAGCCTTATTCTGTTTTCCACAAAACGTTACCAGCCTGGGGCTTTGTCACGAAACACTGCTTGAGGAGAGGCTGAATTTCAACACGAAGCTGAAGCTCTGCCAGTGGCACCAACTCTCTTTACACAAGAAACCTGCTTGCACAAGGCATTTGGAGCGGATCTGGGTGCTGACACCATTTACCAGAACCATACAAGAACACTAAGAAATCAGGATGAAATGATCCAGGACAGAGGGCTCTCTCTGAAGTAACTGGGCTTGCCAGCACTCCAAAAAATCCTTCATACAAGCACAGTTTGCAGCTCTATCTGAAGTTCAGGAAACAGCATGACTGTCACCTTACTAGGCTTCTGCATATATACTGCAAGAAAAACAGTATTTTGGCTCAAATTCTCTTAATGCTAAGGGTGAATGCAAAAGAGCTACTTGCCATTAGAGGCAAAGCTGGCCCTTTACCCAAAAGCAGTAAGAGCATTAGGAAAAACTGTGCATACAATACTAGGCTTTAAATACAGATTTTCTAACCACTGATTCAAGTGCCAACACAGTCTGAGACAGAAATATCATTTCTTCATACTGAGAAACTAAAATACAGGCATACCCTGTTACCTAAACCCTGCTTGGAGAGCTGTGTTAATATTTCCCTTGCAAAATCTTTCACCTCATTAATGACTTATCCCAAATACACCAAAGTTAGTAATACTGTAACGTATGAAATGAAGTCTACTATTCAATTTCCAATAGTGATATTATATTTTTATAATATAAAACTACTCAAGTGCCTGCTAGGATCACATAAGTAATTTACAGACTCCCAAGTCTTTGGCTAAAGCTCCAGTAAATCTGGTTCCCGTTTCAGTTCTACTTTGCTTTTAATCTGGGTTAGACTTCCTTAGTCTTTCTTTTTTTTTCAGAAGATTCATCAGTTTGACTGGATTTAAATATTTCACAAACCTTTTTGTTTCTTTGCAGTTGACATCAGAAACGTGAACAAACACTGAACCAAGAGCTGGCTGCAATAATTTGATATTTGTGACTGTTTTTCACTTGAGAAAATACACTGCATGAGAACTACAATTATGTATCATTTATTTTTTACTTCAATAGTTGTTTCATCTTAAAAATGGGGGATTCCTGGTGCTGGCAGGCAAAATGGATAGAGTGAAGAATTAAGGTCTGTTTATGATTTCATATTTTAGATTACAATATAATATCACATGATCAACACCGCTGTGCAAGCTGTAAACCCCAGAAGATAAACATAGAAAAAGACACACCTTCTCACCTTCTGGCTTGTTTCTGAAGAACAGGGGAAGGAAAGCTTATTTTCATAATGTTTTTGTTCCCTGTCGTGACCAGGAACAAAACTGAAATCTGACTTCAGAACCTACCAAAAATTTTGTTTGTTTCAAAAGCCAGAACAGCTATTTATGTCCAATGAACTTGGGCTAGCAGCTGAAATTTGCTGGATTTATCTGAACACCTTTTAAGTACCACTCACAAAAATTAATTCATATGGCAGCTGGACTTGAAATAATTCATCAAGATCCATTATACAGAAAGCAGTGACTGGACTAGGATTTTGAAACCAGCTTGCAATGTCTTAATGCTACCAGTAATTAAACTTTCATGGGTCAAGAAATCCAAAGGCTTCATAATAATTTTCCAGCCATCTGAAATCCATGCATTAAATATATCACCAAACAAACATCAACCAATTGTCCATTTTCCAAAGAAAAAATAGCTGTGGAGAGGTTGAGGAGTGGTAACTGAAATGCACGTGCAATCTCAGTGTTCACACATCCATCCTCTTATGAGAAATGAACCCTAAAGATGTGAAAAAACAAACTGGTCTGGGATTACTCCATGAAAAATGCCCATTGCCAAAGCAGTCTCAAAAAGAGCTGTGGCAAAATCAATCTTTATAAAGTCATCACAGTATCTTCAAACATGTAAAGAAAACAGTATCATTGTTTGAGACAATATCTGACATTATCTTAAATGATCATCATTAACAGAAGCACTGTTGAGGGAGAGAAGATAAATACTGGCTACTGTAAATGTCCTCTAAAATTGTCATACCCTAACATGAATATCAGGTATTGGATGCTTAAAATCAAAAATAAATAATAATAAAAGACCCCAGATGCTTAAAAGAACACAACTCACCACACAAACAAACAAACACACACCAGAAAGTTTACCTAAGGATATTTTTTACTGTGGGGGATCAAATGAATGCACAGCTGTGTCTTTGCAGTTCACTTTGTGGGCACCATGAGCTGTGAGTTTTGTTAAAAGCAGAAGAAAAGGACAGAACAATGAGGAAGGAGCTTAACTATGGAAGTGGGTGATATCACACCTGGGCACAGAACTTTCCTGAAGGAAGGGACAAACCCACAGTGAATTCCAGGAATGGAAAGGAGAAGAATTTAGATATGTGCAATGTGGATGGTGTGGAGACTGTTTTAAACTCAGGAAGCAACCAAAATCTATTGGACTGGAAAGCAAGTTCCCCCATCCCAGTAAGGACACAAAGAATGTGTCTGGTTTATTTCAACAGTCTAATAAAACATGCTTAAGAAAGAGGAAGCACTTTGAATAATCTTTGGTAAGCCCATTTAAAAAAACAACAGGAGTCTAAATGACTTTAATTCAATCTTCTGCCTTAGTTGGGCTTCTTTCAGCAATGGAGTTTGCAAGAGAAAAAAAAGCTGCCAGAGAACTCTCACCTCTTTCCCACAGAACTGTTTTGATAACAACATCAGGACCTAGATATGAACACCTTGAGGATTTAAGGTCTTTGACGGCAATTTGTGCATTTTGCTTAGTGGGGGAACTGTGAAGTTGCTGTGAAGATTTTCACAATTTAATAATCAGGGCTTCTGTCCACTTCTCTTCCCCTGAACAATGCACTAACTGTCACCTATGGAGGGCAAGGATGTACCTCTTCTGCTAATTCCATGCCCTGCAACAAGCTCAAGGCAAGTATTTTGGTTTTAGTAAAAAGGTAAAGTTTATTTTGCTGCTCAGAGTGGCAGGTGATGATATCTGCCACATGGATACAGACTAAACCTAACCAGATAAGACATGATGGTGCTGATATAGAAGATTCTATTCTTTGGATAATAATCCTTTTAATTCTGTTGTTAGTTAGTATTCAGATACAGGACTAAGATAGTGCTATTAGACATCATGCAGTGGAAAGGGTAGTTCAGTGTTTGCAAGGTGAAATTCCTGTGTCTGAAGCAGAAAACCAGATCTCCCTGTGTTTCCACCCATTATGGCTGCAATGCACAGAAAATGACTACTTACTATCCAACTCCTCCTCCTCATCACTGGAAGAAGAGCCAATAGAAAAGAGAGTTTTAGACTTAGGAATGAGTGGAGAGATGCTGAAGGAGAAGGAGATTCGTCTCGATGGTCGAGTCCGGCCCTGGGCTGAGAAGTGGGTTAACAGCAGACATTAGAGCATGCTTGAAAATGCATTTAATAATAAAAAGGAGAGGAAAGCAGCCAAAGCAAACTAAAAGCAAAGCAAAGGAAATGTCTGCAAAGCAGCTGGCTCCAGAAAGGCACAAGAAACAAAGAATTGAGAATGTGCAAATTCCAGAGGGTGCAGGTTTCAGAGGGTGCAGGTTTCACTGCACGCACAACTGGAGGCTCGAGTCTTTCCCTGGTTTTGGCGACATCTTTTTATAGGACCTCTTAGTGAAGAATTATAGGCAGTTATCTTTCCAAACAGAATACCAAGAACAAAATGGATCTCTGGACAAAGGGTATCAGCTTCACTGAAAGAACTGTCATAGACTCAAACTAGAACAAGTCAAGATGCCTGTTTGAAGGTGTTCTCTGCAGTTGAATGATACAGCAAAACTACCAAATATTAGCAAGGACAATTTATCTTAAGTGTGGACTTTATCTACCTGGGGAGGTTCTTGCCACTTCTATGTCTAAAAAAAATCAACAGTGTTGACAATGTTATGCCCTTCAAAACTTCCAGCTTTAAAAAGGCGCTTAAAACTTCTCTTCTTCCAAAATAAAACAGAAAAAAACAAGCATATCTTCTGCCTTCTTCTAAAATTTAAGAGTCCTTGTTTTAAAGAAACTGCCAAAACATGAGAAAAGCGCCACTAGACCCTCTTCTGCCCTTGCCTGGACGATGCCTACCAAACATAGTGCCAAACTCAGCAATCAGTCTGCGACATCAAATATCCCATCATTTGTTTTTAAGAGCAGCCCTCACAAAGCAGCAGCTTTCAAACAACTGTTTGTAAGCACATGGTCTCTGAAAAGAGAATTAGGAGCCAGCTAGCCATCCTTCACTGAAACTGGATTCCCAAAGGCCCTATTTCCCAAACCTTCTCTTCATACAAGTACAGGTGGAAGCCTCTGAGCTGTGATTGCTGGACATGGTACATTGCTCACATGGTACATCCCTGTGTCCTCAGGAAAGGTGACAGGGCTGAGAAAACCCTGCCCCTGGGACAGGTCTGACCTAAGGGTCCTACTTAAGCACCTCCATTAAACATCTTCAGCACAGGTATTCAGGTACTTTTGAATCATTCCATGGATAGATCAATTCACTTGCAGAACAGGGAAAACAGGCTAAAGACTTGATCAGTATTCAACTTTCAAGAGAAAGACAAAGCAATTATTTCTCTCTTTGAATAAAACATGCCCTTTCAGCCACATACAATGAGGGTTTTTTGCATGGCTGGTATCATACATCAAAAGTGAATTCAGAATATAAAAACACTGTCCAAGGAATAGCCAATGCTATGCAAGCAATGCAAAACAAACTCCCCTGAACACTTCCTCCAGCCATTAGTCACAAATGCCAATTGCCTACAGGCAATTTGACTAAAATGTGCACAATTTTCCAAGTAAGCAGAACAATCCTTGAGGGACCCACTGAAAGGCATTTAAATGCAAGAATTCTTAGGAAGAGCCATGCATTAGTTTTGTTTAGACTGCCTTTGGAAGGAGTTGTTCTAGTGTTTCAGATCTGAAGAACACAATTAGGCAACACGATTTTTTCTTCTGTAGTCTACTGTCTATTTAGACTAAAAGTCAAGATGAACAATAACACTTTACTGTAAATTGAACCATCTTCACCAGCACAGTTCAACTTCAATTTCAGTGCTTTTATTTATAGCAATTCCTGGCTTTATAACAGTGCTCCACACTGGAAATTTGCTATTCCAAGGCTAAAAGCATTCTTCCAAGCACTCCAGCCAACAGCTCTTGTGACCTCCCTCTATAAAATGCAGAATGATTAACATTGTGAATGGCCACAGCAGCTCTTGGAATATCTGACACATCAGATGGAGTGTGGGCTAGGAACTCAGTCCTGGAAATTGCTCTTCCTTCAGTACATATGACATTAAACAGTAAAAATAAAAGCAATCCCTCCGTATGTTTATTAATCTGGATTTAGTTTTTTAAGTTCTTGGGCACAGCATGTTGCTTTCTTCCCATTTAAACGCACTTGAAGGGATCAGAGGGTCATTTTTTTTCTTTAAACACCTACCACAAAGTTATGCAAGTGGAATAAAGAACTGAATTTGTCCTAGAATTCACTTCCATGTAATTGTGCCTCATTTTGGTTACTGCTGCTGGGGGACCCATCTATTAGAGCACATTCTTATTAATCATGGAATTATCATGGTGAAGAATTTAAAAACATCTCCTACAAAGCACAATCCCTGTGAGCTTCCTTCAGCAAGCCTCCTCCATGAACAAAACACCCTTCTTAAAGCACCTCGTGCTTTGCAAGGCAGAATCACGTTAATAAAGAGCAAAGATCAGACACCATCACTAAGTGACAAGAAAGAGCTAAAATGTCAAAAGGGTTTCTGGCTTGCAATGAAAAAAATGCAAACGTGTAATACATCCTAAGCACATCCAGCTGCAGCCTTCTGAATGACTTTTACAGCTGAAAGAATCAATTCAGTCAAGTTGCAAAATTAAGTGCTTGTTATCGCTTCAATTATGCTAAACTAGAAAATTTTATAGAATCATCTTTTATTATTTTCTTCAGGAATGAGATTCAATAAATTACACCCAACTGCTCCAAAATATTTAACTCAAAATGAACAGCAACAAAATTCCTCAAAGAGATCAAGACATGGATTCTAAGTTTCCACGTATCAGCTTTAAGAAAACCTAGATGTAGGCAAGTAAGATCTCAAGTGGAATTTACCTGACATCAAAGGAAGAACCACTGAAAGGATGCAAAATTAGATCCTATTTTTTTTTTTTTTTAGTTAACAAACTCAATAAATCATAGTTTTCATACCAGTAGTCTAATTTAGAAAGAAAAAAGCAATCCACACAAAGGAAACCCAACAGAAAGAAAATAGCAAGGATAGACTGGGAAGAACAAAACTAAACTGAATGAGTTCTGCCTTTCCACCCACAGTTCCATGCAGCAGTGAAACATGTATTTCCTGCAATAAGGGAAGCATGAGCGGGCAGTAGCACATTTTGCTTTGGGAAGGTAGCAAGATATACTCAATTATACAGATGACAGAGTGGATAAGGGAAAACTGGATTACTCACTGTCGAGCACTGGTTTGCTAATTGACATTAGAGACATGGATTTGGTCAGTGGAGATGAAACAGCAGAAGAACAGAAGTTAAATCCTTGTGGCTGCGATGTCTGATGCACCTGCAGAACAGAACAGAACCACACTGGGTATGTCAAGCATGACAGAACCATCCCAGCTTCAGATCCCAGTTCAGTGCTCATGTTTACTGCAACTGTCACTTTGAAACAGTGAAACAGTGCACAGGGGAAATGCAACATTTTGTTTTGTCTTTTAAGCGTCAGACAACTAATTATGCAACAGAGAGACGATGTGTGTTTGATTTTCTTGCAAGACATTACAAAACAGATATTGTTTAAACTCTTATTGTTAAAATTTTCATTGATGGCCATGGAAATTGCTGTTGTGACTCCAACTCCACAGCAGAACTGGACTGTGGTTCAATTTGGTAAAAAAAAATCTGATGCTTAGGAGTGTGTTCCCGAAAAATGCCATTCCTCTAAGGAAGAGAAGACACAAGAGTTGTGCTGCCACAAAGAAAGAAGTAGAAAATTTAAAACAGCTGGAGATTCCTCCATGTTAAAGGCAGAAATATTTTAATATTATGTATATGTGTATGTAAGGTGGAAACACCAAAAGCTGTGTATCCAAGACTGTCACTTGGGAAAATGACTTCCAAAATGTGATGCAACATTTCCCAGACATCCAACAGTAGCTGGACAGCTTTACCTGGTGGTTGTAGTCTCCGATTTCTCCTTGCTCGAGCTCCTCACTGAGCAGGACCAGGGACTGATTGCTGGCAAGTGGACTCCTCCTGAGGTCTTTGGAGCTCAGAGAAGAAGCCTCCAGGTTTGTTGAGGGCTTCTTGTTCTCACCAGAGTCTCCAGCAAGGCCTTCTAGGCTGTAACTAAAGAGAAAGCACACAGGTCAGATGCTGCCAAACTCTTAGGGACCCGTATCTTCCAGCACAGAGCACCTGCAAACATAAAACACACAGCAGGCACTGAAATGTGCAGGCAAATGCAGGTGTTACTCCTCAGCATGTTCTTTTTTCTTCAGAGCAAATAGCAACATCTTTGTGCTTCTGATGAGACATAAAGATTTGTTCATTGCTTGAATAACCATTGAAACTCCTGGTCAATCGCCTTCCCTACTGGTTTTTTTACTCTCAGTGGTGCACAGGAAAATCCAGAAACACCCCTCCTAAAGATTTTGGCATTTCCACACATTCTCTTTGCTAGTTTTTTATTAGGCTCTCCCTTGAAATAAAGCCACCTAAATCAAACTACCCTGCATAGCATGGTGCTGCCTGTCCTGGACCAACACCCCTCCCAGCAGCCACATCAGCTGCTGTAACACTCACCACTGCAGCCACATCCACTGAATCAATTTTAAATCTCAACACTGCACAGTTTTGGCACTGCTAATGTCATTTGTTCTGCCAAAGCTGGTTTCTTTTTTTACCCATGGTGTGGCTTTGTTTCTAAATTCAACAGATGTTGCCCCCATCACCCCATCAATTTTATTTTATCATCTACTGAGGGAGCTAGGTCTTGCCCAGCAGAGCTGGGCAATGACTCAAAGATAAATAAAATACTAAACTTTTGCTTGCAGAACTGTTAGAAATAAAACATTTGGCCAAACTCTGTAGAGACAGGTGCTGATAGACAAGTGACCTCTACAGAAAATACCAATACACAATCCTCTCACCTACACGAAACACACCCTCTCTCACATGGGACTACTTAATCTGATAAATCTTGCCCTAATATTCTGCTTCTGACCCTCTTGCTCCTCATGCCCAAGCATCAACAAACCTGCTGAAATGTGGGTTCTCTGGGTGAAGCTTTACAGAGACCCCTCCCAGGACACAAACACAGATCCATAGCTAATGTTTGATTTGATAGTCACTAAGTCCCAGCCCTAGCCTGGATTTATATCCCAACCCGAGGCTAATGGTGACATCTCAGCGCTGAACAAGCTGACATGCAAACACATGAAAAAGAAAACATACTACAGGCTGTACAGATGATTTAAACAATCAGAGGAGCTTTAAATTCAGGTAGATTTGCATAGCAGTGATTAATGTTCTGCAGTCCCTTAGAAGCATTAAAAGGCTCATAAATATGCACCTTGAAAGCAAAAACTGCAATAAACCACGAATAAGAAGATTTAGTAGATTTAAAAAACCTTTTTTCATGGTAATTAATGAGAAAAAAGACTGGTTGAAGCATTTATAATTTAATCTCCTTTAGGAAGATTGTGACTCACCAATGTGTATCAACTGCAGGCATTTAAAAGTTTATTCTAAAACACCTGTAGGTAGAAATCAGTCCCATTTCTACTGATTATTTAGGCCAGAAGAATATCTCTTTTTTACATTCCAAGGTGGCAAAACTGATGCTACACAGCAGAGAAAATAAATCATGTACTTGTGACAAAATTAGCTGCAAATATTAGCCTATGAAATAGATATCAGTGATATTGGTCTGTAATTTGCTGATTGGCATATATAAATCAAACATAATTAAACTGTACCAGGAAGGGCAGGTTTACTTCTCAGTATCTATTCTTCAGAAGAACAGTTTTAATAGCTCTACCCACAACCAGCAGAAACTGCCAGAGAAAAGCTATAAAGCCATAAAATCTGGAGGACTGGCTTCCAAACAATATTGAGTAAAGATGTGACCTGCAAACATCAATCTCAGTGCTGGGACTTTCTACAGAAGATGCAAACTTTAAGAGTCTGGAAAATTTTCATCTGTGGTGATCAGCCTGGTTTTTTCGGAGTTTTTACATGATTAGTCTCTCTGAAGAAAAGCTTAGGTTTTCAGTTTACAGAGAGCAAGTCTGTGTGAACTTAAATCCTTTATGAGACAGATCTGGTACAGAGCGGTGCTGAATCATATTTAATCTTGGTTTGATTCTTTGGCCGTCACAATTATCGTTCTGATCACTGCTGTGGAAAAAAACACGGCTTGAAGTCACCACAGAGCAGAGCAGCTCAACCCAACAGTGCAGCTTCTTTAATGCCAGAGGCCAGTGGAAAGCAGCCACCACCTCCACCTGCAGCCCTGTTCCAAGGATCCACTCCCAAGAGCAATTGCTGAAACAAGCAGACCAAGCAAACAAACACGTGCACGCTTCAGCCAGAGCAGCAGTGGAGGAGGCAACGCACGAGAAGCTTTGACAGGGTGTTTGCAGTGCCCCTGTGCTGCTGCACACTTATTCATACCATACCTTCTACAAGTAAAGTCAGGACCCATGGCAATGTACTGTACGCCTGAGGGACACCAGCTCAAACTAGGAACAGCAAAAGAGGCAAAGAAAGGAAAAGGGCAGTGATTATCGAGTTGTCATGGAACATGAGGAATGTTAAAAGACTCTCACTCTCACATATTATTAAAAAAAAACAACAACAAACTCAGAAATAATGCAGTAGCACACGTCTGGTTGCACAAACACACCACAGCGCTCCAAAGGCCTGAGGTTACCAGTGAACAAAGAGCAGGACAGCCCATGCTTCCCCCAAACCAACCCCATCAGCAAGTATACAATGTACTGGAAAAAGTACTCCTTGTGGGGAGAGAGGTTTTGGGGAAAAACAAGGCTAAAACATACCAAAGCCAATTTGTACATAATCACACCCAGCCACTGTGTTAGTAATGAGTAGTATTTTCCTGGTAACTCTCATCCTCAAATCAGAAAAAGAATCCCTTACAAATATTTCATAGTGTAAGTACCCACCACAGAAATATTAACAACCTCAGGCTACGCTTGGAAAAAATAAGGAAACAGACACATTCTTAAATGATGTACAGTCAGTCAGTGAAAGAGGCTGGAAGGAGAAAACAGGCTAATCTTACTATTAACTTGAAATTAAATCAAGAGTGCTTCTAACTAAAAAACCTTTCAGCTCTCATTCCCCAAAAGAGTCCCAAAATTGCATCATGAAAGACATAAGAAATGCAAATACGGAATGCAAATATTTTGGTTGTTATTTTAGACTGCTTTTGTTATTTTTTTCTCCATTAGCTCATGGCCCAATTGCAGGTTTTGCAGGAACAGAGAAAACCATCTTCTTATCAGCTATGACATTTATATGATCCCTAAATCCTGAAAAAGCTGTTCAGGAAGCATACATTGTGTGAAGGGAATTTTGCATAAGCACAAGTACTGCTCCCAGGTCCTGGTCTGAGATGGATACGAGGAGGGGACATGGCCAGAGCACACTTTGCTCCATGACAGGAGCCCATGAAGAGGGCAGAACAAAATTAATTCCCGGACAAGGAATTTTGAGTGCCAGAAGCCTCTGAGGGCACTGACAAAGATTTAAACCCACTGAATGCATCATGTCATGCCAAGTCCTCCTATTGTTTCCACACACAGTGCAACACTGGAAACACTCTGGAAGGATTTGACAACTGGAAACATTCTGGAAGAGTGTCCAATAATTGCTGCCTGTTTCGTAAAGGATGTTAACTGGGTGAGGATACACCAAAAGTTTTGTATCCAAAAGCCCCCAGGTGTGCTTCACCAGTAGCTCTCACCACAGTACTATAAACATTCTTCATGAAAATATTCCTTCCCATACCATGCCAATATTTCCAAGTACTTCATCATCCTCACCCAATTCAACCACAATGGCAGATGCTGAAGTATTAGTGAGGGATGGCAGGGACTAAATACTTGTGTGAAATCATAGAGGGGCCACAGGAAATCCATCTCCATCACACACAGCCTGCACTCTCAGGCCTGGGTCACTCAGACCTGCTCAGGGGCAACTGAGAAAGCATGCCAAGGAAGGTGTCACACATGATTCCCCAGGCCATCTGCTTGTGGCCACAAGAGCACTGAGCTTGGTGGACCCTTTGAGATATGCTTATGTCATCTTGCTTTCCAAAGTCTCTCATTTTTGTGTGGTCCCTTTTCAATCAAAGGAAAGAAGATTCTCCTCATTAAAGAAATCATACAATGTTTACACTATAATTTAAAGGATGCCTCTATTCCTGATCACTGCCATGTTATGGTGATGATCCCAAATGCTAAAACTGTAGGGGAGGGAAGTAGAAAAGTAGAGGGAGGGAAGAAGAGGAGCCCTACGTATGTAGGAGGAAGCCTGGAAGTGTTAAGATCTCGGGGAGGGAGGGAGGGGATCTGCTGGCAAAGGCTGTGCAAAGCACTCTTGCAGAATCACAGTCCTGCAGGGGAGCCACCCACAGTCTGTTGGCAACACCATAAAATCCTAAAAGGATCAATACAGAGCATGCAAAGCTCCTTTACAGAAGACAATTTGGGGAGGAGGATGAGCTTTTATCTACATCAGCCTCACAGGAGAGCACAAACTGCTGGAATCAGTTTCAGGCTCCTGCTCCACAAGGGGGGTTAGAAAGGATGATTCCAAAATGGTTTAAAGACCAGGGAAAATGAGAGAGTGTTTATGAAAGGATTATCACACATTTCAGATATGACCAGGTATTCTAGACATTTTCTTTATTCTACATGTAAGCTCAGTGTTTCAGGATATTTTGACTCTAAATACTAACACAGCTCCTACAGAGGAGCCTTAAGAGACTACTGATTAAAAAAAAGTTCATTTGCATGAGCTGAGAAGACAAGCACTGCACTGCTTCCTGCAGTGATGCAAATGAAGTGGCTTCTTAGAAGTAAAAAAGCATGTTCTTTCTTGTGCCTTTTTTTAAAAAAAATTTTTTAACAGTGTTATTTTGAACTGTACAGCACTGCTAGGGTTCATTGATGCTGATGCATGGTGGGGCACGGTGATTTTTTTGGTCACAACATCATGGTAACATTCTTTTCACATTCTTCTGCCCGTTCAGAACCACTGAAGGGCAGAAGTTCAACTTTTTAATTTAACCTAAGAAGTCTATGTGTGGACAGTCCACATCTGCTGTGTCAAAAATTAAGTATCCTCTTCTACTTACTAATAGCCAATGCAAAGGCTACATGAGTGTAACTGCATATCTATGGGATGGATGAGAAACTTGAAGTTTGTTATAGAGAGGAAAAACACATGGAAGTAAAGAGAAAAGCACACCTTATTTTCTATTTTTTAGGAAGATGGTTATAAAAACCATCAAAAGAGCAAAATTAAAGCCATTTAATTCAACCAGCTGCAGATCTGCAGAGTGTTCTCCAACTCTTGAGATCGTGTCTGACCCATCCCCTCCAAGTCTTGCCAGGAGTCTCTGATGTTCTTTAAATCCAAATCATACACATGCTCCCAGGTAAACCACTGTTTTAACCAACTCCAAATCTTACACATGGCAAAGGCCAACAAAATCATACCTGAGATTTCTCTTCATTATTAACATAATGTTATGTTAATAGGAGAAAACAGCTCGAGCATGTGCTCTGTGGGGCACAAAACCTGCCCTGGGTCAGACTGGAGAGGGAAAGAAGCCAGGTGGGATTCACAGCTCTAAGGCCAACACTTCCAGAGGTACCACAGGTTTACTAACTTGAGAGGATGGAGTTAGTAGACATTCAAACACAAAACAGTTAGTTACATTAGTTGGCTTTGTACCTTCTCCTATGAATGGGAGGCTTCTTTATACCATCCCCCAGAATTCGCATTGAACTGAAAATGAATCATGGAGAATGGTCAGCAGCTTGAATTAAAAAAAAAAAAAAATAACAAATGGCAGCTAAAGGATTAATATCCCCAACACACAGACAGAGGGAATGGACATACAGGGAAAACACAAAATATGAAAGGAAGTAATGAGTCTCTGTGTTTTTCCCCTCTTCTACAGATAAATCTGGGGTTTGGTTGGTTTTATTTTGTACAGAAAGGAGGCTGCACAGGTATTGACCACGTTGCAACTTTGCTGCTGCCAAAGCCAGGTCAGTTTAAAGTTTAGTAAGGCCAAACTCTTTGACAGAAGCTGTTAGCAACAGTGATTAATACCAGCTCCAGCTTTGCAGTGCTTAATCCATCAGTGAAACATGAGGATGTTTCTTTGCCCAGCCTGGACTTTTAACATGCACTGCAGCATTGCTGAAAGCCAGGCATTTCAAATCCACTATGAATGTCAGGAATTAACTGAAGGATGAACACCCTTTTGTGCAGCCTTGTTGGTTTTCTTTGTATTTTTAATAGCAAAATGTACACACAAGGATTATCTGTGAAGTGCATTTGAGGAAAGACAGGAAGTGAAGGGAAACTGAGCATCTTTTCACATTTCATTTAAGATTATTATTATTTTTTTCCCTGATCTTTTCTGTGAACAAACTTGTACGCTCATCCCTCTTACAAACAGAAAACATGTGACAGTGGAAAAGACCAAATTTTACAAAAGGCTGACTTCTTTTTTCTGTAGGCTCTTAGGGTCCTGTATCAGCACCTCTATCTAAGTTTGATTTATCTTTGCCATCAAGGTTAGGACTATTTTTGGTGTGGATGGGGGCTGCAAGTCATTGCTGGGGCAGGAAGCACTTCTCAGAGCTCAGCTGGTGGTGCCCTCTGTCACCCCATTCCCCTTCTTGGCTGCACAGCCCAGTCTTGGTCCTTGGGCTGGGTTTGGTGCCAATTACACTTTATTTGGTTATTTTTCTCCTCATTTAGTGAGGGCAAGCTGCTCACCTACAGAGCAGAGAAGTGCCATGGGTGCCCAGAGGAGGGGAGGGAGCACAAAGGGTGATGGGAGCAGCACAGAACCAGCCCATCAGCAGGACAAACCTCAGCCAAGGCTTGTGCTCAGTGTTACTCCACGTTGATGGTTTGCAAAAATCAAGTTGCAATAGGGACTTTTCCCCTTCAACTGGAAAAGCATCTACTGCATGTGAAATAAATGAATAAGCAAACACTCCAAATTTAACTGATTTGAGTGGAAGTCACTTGTTTGCACTTCACTTCCTCAGTATTTGTTGTTTCTCACTAAGCAACGAGAGTCTCAACATCACAACAGCCACATATGAAAAGAACAAAGAAAACAAAAAAACGACACAGCAAATAATCCAAATTCCTTTCTAAAAGAAGCATAAAAACAAACATTAATCTAATCAGCATCACAGACCCACCCGGCTTTTCTTTTTTAATTACCCTACATGACAACTATCCTTACGTAGCTGCAGTTGTACGTGAGAACGTGAGAAGATTTACTGTTCCTTTAACTCAAATTTTCTTACATTTGCAATGAATGTATTTTCCTGTATCAGAAACAGCCTCCAAAGTGTGATGCAGGAGAATTTAACCCCATCTGTTCAGTGTTAGCAGTGATTGCCAGCTATGCAGTTTATTACCCTCAGAAATCCTTATGCATCAGGCCCTACACTTAAAAATAAATCTCCCCAAATGAGTTTATGAGCTTACAGACTCATTCTGTCATAAACCTGCAGGTATGCTGACTCTTTTGTCACTTTTAAAAATTAATAGGCATTACTTAACTTATTTAAATATTACCTGAGGACCAGGAATGAAGCCCAAAAAAAGGTGACAGTGTTAAACAACAAGAACAACAACAACAACAATAAAAATCTTTCACTGTGTGTTACTTAGAGGATCCTAAATGGTTTTCAACATTGACTTTAAAACCTGAAGGGTCTACATTATTCCTTTAGTGATACCCACAGCTGCTGTGGGTATACAGGATGCATACAATCCTGATGGGAGGCTGCTGCCTCTCCCTGGATTATCCAAAGGGGTCAGTAACCATTTTCAGGAACCTGTTGTGAGTGGCCAGTTTTAATTTAATGCCATGCAGCTCCACATGCAATGGCTCTGTTTCTGTTAACAGCAGAATGTTTGCCACGAGGACACAACAGGCAGCCAGAGAGTGGCACTGCCCTGCACACCTGGGCCTGCAGCCTCTGTGAGCTGTAGGGAGGATATGGCACCCTGACCCTGCTAAAGCAACTGGCCCACTCCTGCTCTGAGGGCATTAAAGCACACTGAAAACACTGGCCAAACCTCCCTTGGGCTCAGAACACACAGGGTTTGGCTCCAAGCATCCCACAGCCCAAATGCTGAACTGTGCAGGGCATGGCAGGGAACCTCACACCAATTACTACTTTTCCTTTATTTCATCTTCTTCCCCACTGAAATGGGGGACTGAGCCACTTTTCTTCCCACAGTCACTTGGCACCAGCATGGACACACTCACATGGCTTGTACATCTCTCCCTCTTGTACCTTCTGAAAGAACAGATGGGAAAACTTCCCTTTTGAATCCTCCTGAACACCAGGAACACCAGTGATGAGTTAGGTGGAACTTACTGTCCATGAGAGACTGAGGTGGAACCAATTTTGTGGAACATGGAGGACCCATCTCACCATTATGAAGAGCTTCCACAGCATTTTTTTAAACCCTGGTGCCTGTGTTATCTCTTAATACAATCAGAGAAATAATGGTCATGTTTATTCTGTGGTCAGTGAGATTTAACACTCCAATAATTCTTTTGTACAGAAAGGGGTGGTGACAGTTCTAATGGAAGACCTGTCCCGAGGTAATTCCATTCACTCTGGAAAGCTGAAGCATACTATAGGAATTAAGTACTTTAATCCTGAAAGTTAATTTAAGAAAAACCAAACAAACATACATTAGGAGATTGTCTTAACCTCTTCAAACGAAAAAGAAATAATCAAAAGCGACCTGCTCGCTTCTGATAAACTCTTCAGTTTTATCATGCCGGGTTTAAAGCTCAGATAAATATGCATGAGTGGGTGCAGAGTAAACCAAGGCAGCTCTTCACTCACCTCCTCTGGTTGATTTCTGCCTCGTTGGTGGCGTTTTTCCCCGGCCCCCAGCTGTGCCTTCGGAAGGGAGACAGCGGCCGCATGGAGCTGCGCAGGACGGAGGAAGGAGTGGGCACATCTGTGATGCTGTCCAGCTCCTCTTCCTTCTCCCCTCCCTCTGAGGACACCATGTTGGTGCAGCTGCCACCCAGGCTGTGCCTGTCCTTGGGCTGGGAGAAGCTCCCCGTGGGTGGGAAGGGGAGGGAGGTGTCACTGCCCAGGGATGAGTTCCTCTCCAGGGACATGGTGTCGTCCGCAGAGGAGCTGGAGCTGGTGACATCGCACGCAGACTGCTCCTCTTCAGGCTGCTGGGGGTACGAAAAATTCAAAATAAGTTCAAGTGGAATCATAGACTGGTTTGGGTTGGAAGAGACCTCTAGAGATAAGCTAGTCCAACACCCTTGCTGTGGGCAGGGACATTGTCCACTAGGTCAGGCTGTTCAAAGACCCATCCAGCCTGGCCCTGAACATTTCCAATGAAGTGAATACATTTAGCATTTTAAATAAATGCAAATATTTTATACTTCACATGAGCTAAGAGGTTTCTTAGTCGATAGCATAAGACAAATTAACCATCATAGAACTGAGACCTTTTGCTCTGGTTTCAAAAGAGGTTGAAATGCTCTGCAGGGTGATCTCTTCCACCCCACAAGTCCCTGGCTGCCATTACCCAGGCTCCCAGCTAAGATCCTCTGCCTGCCTTCCTCTCCCCAATTCTATATCTCATCCTGCACAGCAAATCCTGTTCCTCTCACCATTTCTGGCTAAACCTGTTATCAATCAAGGTGCCATAAAACTGCCAAAGGTTTACTGAGAGCAAGTAATGGGGAACGGGGTTATCACAGCTCCTGGTGACAAACTCCAGCCTCTCCTGTGGGACTGGATGGGCTTGTACTTGCAAGGGCAATGCACTGCTCCACTGCATCATGCAACACAAAAGGGAGAATTACTCAGTAGCAGAAAACAGATAGAAAAAAAAAAATAAAAAAGCTTAATTCCCTGTCCCCAACTACTTTCCATTAAGCAGAAAGTTAATACCAGGGTTTGCAGCATTTTTCAAATCCAACTGTCATCGAAAAAGATTGTTCTACAGGATCAGCCACCCTGTATTAGAGATTTTGAGTCATACTGTAATTTTTGGGTTTAGTTTGCTCCAAAAGCAGTATGTAGATGCCAAACTGGTTCTCTCTGGCCAAAGGCCACATGCTGACCATACAGCCCCAGCAGAGCCCGTGCATATTCCACGTTCCCTGTGGCCACCATAAAAAACACAAGCATCTCTCTGACATCACCTCCAGTTTGAAATGGTGTTTGCCCCGAGGGACTGACATGGGAAGTTTCAATTTATCCTCCTGCAGAGCCCTGTTCTGTATCATTTAAAATAATAACAGGCAGAGTGCTCTGTCAGGCCATACACAACAGAGCATTCAGAAAAAGGTGGTTAATTGTGCTCACACAGAGGGCTCGGGGGGCTGGGCAAGAGCTGAGTGCTCCAGGGGCTGCAGGCTGTCAGCAAGCATTTGGCAGAAGACAACTGGATACAAAATCCCATTCTTGGAAAGGAAAGATGGGCATCAGACCACATGGAGGGAAGGAGGGGTGGGAGCGGTGTTAAACAGTCCAGAGACTTTTTGTTTTTCTGTGCTTTATTTGAGGGACACACACTGTAAGCTTTTTATTTAACTGAACAAATACAAACTGAGATATTAAAAAAATCTTCTAATTGAATATTTCACTCTTCAGAGTGAAGCCCTGTTTCAAGCTTAGCTATTTTTTATTCTTAGTTCAGTTTAACAGGTACACAATAATGTTCCTGAGGTGGTTTAACTAAATGCTGTCACACTGCTTCCCTTCTCACATCCATCAAAGGGAAACAGTGGGGAAAAAAAAAAAAAGACAGCATCCACAGCACACCACCAAAGTACAAGAACCTTTTAAACACAAAGCATTAAAAAACCACACTAAAAATACATCCGTCCAAAAACATTCACTTCATTTTAAGGTTAACAGGGAATTTCAGAAAACTATGATCTGTAAACTAGTAAACTATTGGATTTGATACATTTGAATAGGAAGTTGAGGTTTAAAGAAAACAGAACTGAAATGGAAGCCCTGGGAAGTTTTTGATGACATTCAGCAGTATTCAAGATAATCTGATATTTGTGTGACTCATGATGAGAGCTTACTGAATTGCTTAAATACAGACAAATCAAGTAGTCAGTATGTGGGTAACACTCCTACAGTGGAGGAAACAGTCTGTCACTTTTCTAAGACAGAAAAATACTGTCAGACATTAGATCAGACTGGATGGGGGCTCAGAGAAACCTGGCCTAGTGGAAGGTGTCCCTGCCCATGGCAGGGGGCTGGAACAAGACGAGCTTTAAGGTCCCTTCCAACCCAAACCAGTCTGTGATTCTGGGATTGGGGCAGCAGAGCAGGAGAGGAGAGGACTGACTTCACCCCATCAGCCGGGTGAAGTATGGGACAGTTTGGAAACTTCCAATCTGGATCTAAATCTACAAACAATAGTGCAGAACACTAAATTAAATAGGGAGGAATCAGAGCAAAAAGAGAAATTTTTATTTCCCAGATGAGAACATTGCTGCAGTTTGAAATGCACAACAAAACCCACTTCCTTAACAAGGAAGATTTAGGGCTTTTATCGCAAAACGCAGTTCAAGGAGACGTTAGAAAAAAGGGAAATACACATGGTCCATTTTAACTTTTACCTTGAGCATTCGACTGACGACAGAACACAATAAACAATTCCCTTGAACTTGTGGCTCCTGCTTACTCTGCTGAAAATATTCTGCCGTCATTTCAATGATTTTTTCTTTTGAAACAAAGGAAAACAGTTAATATGAAAGACGACTCTGTCTGAAAAATGCCAAGTGTGGCTGACACATCTAAAACATCTATATTGTAGTCACCACTGCAAAAAATTAGCTATCTGGCCAGTGAGTGTGCATTGCTCTTTAATCCTATTTGAGTAAGAAAATAGCATGTTTGAAGAACAGAATGTGTTCTCTTCTTACAGGAAAAAAGGAAATATTAAAGAAATACTAATTTTCTTCAAGTTAGGCTTGCTGGATTTCACCTCAATGAATTCAGGACTTCATGTGACCATAAACCTCGTGGCCAAAAAGAGCCTTTACAGACGTTTGCTAATAGGCATTTTCTTTGCCCTCAATATTTGCTGAGAAGCTTCTAAGAAAAAATAAGATAAGGTGTAAAAGTGAGTATTCTGAGAAAGGACACATGTACTTCTCCATGAATAGGGATAACAGAAATCACTGGGATGGTGAGGGATATAAGACAACTTCTTCAACTAAATCCCTCCACTGTAGGAAGTCTTGATAAGGGGAATTAAAATGTTCTTACAGTCATTTCCATGATGACAACATGCAAAGTGTGAGACACAAATTTTCTCTGTCCCCTGACAGAGACATTAAAGACAAAAAGACATTAAAGGTGTTAGAGTATTTTAAAAAAGATGAAAAAAATTAAGCCTTGGAATGCTGAAGTTTATTTGGAATACCATTCTACTAAAGGAGTTAACACCTTTAGTTGGCTTAATATATAATCCAGCAGAGTAATTTTTTTATTTGGATTTGCCTATGGCTCCAGATTCCCTAAAAATAATCTCAACAGTGGCCTTCCATTAATAATTTATCATAACTTTTATGATTTGGAGTGGAGGTGAAAGCCTTTCCCTTAAAATTTTTATTCCTTTGGGTTTTTCTGCACAGCTGTTGGGCTTTTTTCTGTTTGCTTTTTTTTTAAGAGATACAACAACTCTGAAAAAATAAACGCAAAACATTTTTGTATTTGTGTATTTTCTTTGAGCAAAACTAAACAAAGGCAGAAATTAAACAATATTCAAGACTCTGAGTTGCAACCCCTTCCTTTGGCAATGATCTGTGGGTTCCTGACTCCCTTTATCTGAATCATTTCCCAAGAGGCACATTAAAAAACTTCCCAGTAACGCTGGACTTCAGTGGCTGGTTAAAAGTTAAGATGAGCAAAGCGTATGGACTCCACCCCAGGATGTTGCCAGATGATTGTGAGAAATGACCTTCTGCAGCATTAATCATTCAAGGAGGATGCTGCAAAGCCTGCCCAGATGGCTGTCTGGGACACAGAGAGGGAAAAGCAGGATGATGAGGACATGGGAATGAAGTGCTGACGCAAAAAAAAAATAAAATAAAACATTTTGCTGAAGCCATAGACTTGGAAGCAATTTCTGCATCTCAGTGACAGCCTGTAAAGTCTGGAAAAAAGGGCAGGTTTTAGTGCTAAAGCTTCCTGACCTCAACAGCTCATGTTCCACAGCTCAGCACATGTCCTTCAGAAAGAGAAAGTAAAGAAACAAGCACAGGAGAAGGAAAGGAGATGGGAGAGGAGCACACACCAAACACCAGGGATAGGGTAAGGCACCTGCAGATTTTGTGACTTCACAGACCCCAATTCTTCATGGTCTGGGGACAGAACAGGGCTTTCTATCTATGAATTTCAAGTGATGTCTAAGGAAGCAGCCCAAAGACCCTGGACAGACAGCAACTTGCTCTTCCTACATTTATTTTAATGCATTAAGCAGTTAGCAAAGAACGAGTTACTTCTACAATTAAAAAAAACCAAAAAACAACTCTAGTAAACAAAAGTTCAACTCTTGCTCCACAGAAAGGGGAAACAAGAACAGAACTAGTAATAACAATAATCACCATGACACTGAAAGGTTTGAGATCCTCTTTTTGTTCATAAATATATTCTGTCTCTTCCCAATTTGATACAGAAACTGTACTATTTCATAGGTTTATAAATAAACTACAGCCAAGACAAGCACCTTACAATATTTTTCGGACAAAAGATTACAGCCACCACTTATTTTGGTGGTCATTAAAAATATCTATAATTTGCATTTCTACCACCTGGATTCAGTACTGTAAAACCAAAAAGGATTTAATTAAGGAACAAGCTCACAACACTAAACTAGTTTTTCTGGTCCTTTAGAAATTACTTTAACTGTAGAAAAAAATACTCAGATAAATCCTGAGAAAGGAGACAAGGAAACAAATTAGTCAGGAAAACAACGACAAAGCAACTGAGGTTGAGATTAGCTTTGAATAACTTCCTAAACTCAACTCAGGAACCTTTTGAAGCCATTTGAAGACGAAGTCTGCAACCCACTGCATAACAAGAACAATGCAAAGGTTACTAAATTAAGAAATTCCCTTTCTACAAAGAAAAAGATTCCTGCCTCTGCCCTCTGTCCACTGGCAACTGAAGATCTGCTTTCCCCACCACCTCCTCCTTTCTCTATGGCATCCCTGCTACACTCCACTACCTATTGTGGTTACATTTGAATCTCTTTTTCTCCCATTTGAAGAAGGAAACTTCCCACATAAGAAAGGGAGAAAGCTACAATTCTGTCTAATATAAAGTTTGCTGTGCTCCCACGGCACTCTTGTCCCACACAAGCATTAAACCAGGCTGAAATGGCAGCTGCCTGTCGCAACCCGTGTCACTCTGCACAGGGGAACTGAAGACAGCCTGCTCTGCCAAACAGCCTTGTGCTCTGACAATCCAGGGGCCCAGATCCCTTTGACAGTAGGATGGGAAAGGGTGAGGCTGGTGATCTCTGTGCCCTACCACGTGCATTAAGGATGACCTTACTGTTCATTTATAGCACATGAGATCACTGAGCCTGGGCTGTGGTGCTTCCCATCCTGCTGGAAAATATTCACCACTATCTGATTTGATTTCAGCAAACAGAATGCTGCTTCATTCAATACATTTCTCAGAAAGCCAGTGTGAAAGCTGCTCTTAGAGTTACGTTTTTCAGAGTAGGAGCTGTGCCTGCTCAAACCTGTGAGCTGCAGCTGAACCAAAGAGTGAGATTTCATGGAGACACCGGTGATGGCTACTCTAAAGAAGGGTCACGTCCCTTTTGATTCTACATCACTAAATTCTTTCTGGGTGCTTTTGCATCATCTGCTTATGCCAAGAAGAACACAAATTACAGCAAGATGATTCTTCAAGAGCAAAAGCCTAATGACCCCCTGAATAAATTCAGGCTGCTCTGACGTAGATGCAAAAGACTGATGCCAAAGGGAGGTATCCTCTGCTCAGGAGGCCAGCTCTGTCTCTCAGGTCTCTCCCACTCCTCCTCAGCAACACAAAGGGCACATGGATGACTAAGGTTAGCAATGACTTCTGTTGTTGATTTTGAGCAAACTTGAAAACACTTTCATTCTTACTTGCACGCAAACAGGCATTAGAGGTATGTCGCCTAGGCAACAAAACTATTCCCTGGAATTGGCCTGAAGTATTTAGAATGAGTGTTTCCTTCCTTTGACACTGAATTTACAGAAAAACACTGGTTCCTCTGAGAATTACAGCATATAAATCTGAAGGTGTCAGCACAGAGGTCACAGTTTGCTGGAGAAAAGCTCTTTGTTACATAAGTTAAAGATGGATTTCATATCATCTGTGCAATCCCTAATGACCTTGCAAGAAAATCCACCTTTTCAACTGTTCCTCTGGTGCCTGATTTACTTTTGGACAGACAAAATTACTTCCATTTTTTTTAACCATTGGGGGCTGCACAGCTTTTGGAATTCTGCTGCAAGTAAATACATCCCTCATGTTGCTGCATCCGAGGAGGAGACCGGATCCTTGCCATCTATTCGGTTCCAGGATAATCACTTCCAGGTTTCCAACTCACCAGTGAAACCAAGATGACCTGTGTGTGCTGTAGGGGTTTATCAGGGGCTTTTTTAGCCATATCCCAAACCAGCTTTCTTACCTTCCCAAAGACCAGGTCTTCCATCCCATCACCAGGCAGGGGGAAGAGGTCAGACTCACTCCCAGACTCTCTTTTAAGACCACCCTGTGACGAGGCACAGACGCTGCTCAGCCCATCCTCCAAGAAGTTCTCACATTCTGCAGGAGCAAAGCACAAAGAGTCACAACCTGAGGTTTTCTGTGGCATCCACGCATCAGACTCGCATTCTCTCAGTGAATTCCAGGATTTAAAACACAGAGCTTTACAAATAAAGCTTTAAAAGTTTGTTCACCTCCCAAAACTGCCTGTGAATTCTCAAGTGATTTATTCCAGAGTTTAAAACTCCTTTTTAACTGCATCATTGAAGTACATGGTGCAAACTGAAGTTCTGCATGAAACAGCCGTAAACACTTGTAGCTTGAGGAGCTGATAAATATACTATATATGAGATATCCCATACAGTGCATAATGGGATGTTTCCTATCGATTGCAACAACTGCCAAATTAGATTCATATTCAATAAATATAAAAATATAGCTTGTCAATATTTGCTCTCTTTCTCAAATCAATTCCCTCTAAATGCCAAGCTGCTTTTAGTGCATATCTGGACAATTATTTAATTTCTTCTTCTACACTCCTTACTGAAAAAGCACTAGAATGAATTCCATGGCAAGCTTTACCTTTTCAAGACTCAAAAATTAAGTGATCTTTAAAAAAAACTCTCAGCTTTCATAACTCCTGACATTGAAATATAAGCATTGTTGCATCTCTGTTTTTCTCACATGCTTCCAGCTATTTGCACCAGGTTAATCAGGAGTACAGGACTAGACTGCAGCCCTTGCAAAAGCCCTCTTTCCAAACCTTTAACAGACAAGTATTTGCCTAAGAAATGCCTGTACATATTTTATTTGTTCACCTTTCAGGCAAAAGTATTAACAACAATTTTGGCAAAAACTGAACACTCATATTTCCCAGCTCAAAATTTTCTAAATATTAGTTTGTTGTTGGTTTGGTTTTTTTTTAAAGAAAGGTGCTATTTTGCACCTTCTCAAACTAAACAGATCCAAAATGTGTTCAGCTGTCTGGAGAAGAGCCAGGGCAATAAAATATGAGTTCACTCTGAAATTATACCTCACTAACTCCATTCTTGGTGACGTCAAGCTTATACATCAGTGAAAGGACGACAGATTTGGGTAGTTTAAGGTCACCTCTTTGCCTTCCCCATCCTTAATTTCTGCCTGACAGGAGCTATGGAACACCCCAGCCACATCCCAACCAATGGGAATGACTCCACTTCTGGAGAAAATGGCATTATTGTGACAGTGGTGGGGCTGTCCCCATTTAGGGCAGGGGGAGTCGAAGCCAGTCGGAAACCCCATTATCCCATAGAGGAATTTCCACGCTGTGGAGAATTGGAAAAGCACTTATTGGATGCTGCAGCTGCTCCTGTTCCCCTTTCAGTAAACCTGGAAAATGTGAACTGCTTTTCCATCACCGAGGGGGAGAAGGGAGGGGAGAGAAGAACGGGGGGGAACGAAGGGAAAGAAGAGACGGAGCGGCTGTGAGGACGCGGGCCAGGTGCCGTTCATCCAGCTGGCAGCCAGCACAGCATGTCCACAGCCCAGACTGAAAAACAAAGGGGCTCCAGCCACGTTCCACTGGAAAATCAGTGGGGACAGCTCAGATGTGCTGAGGGATGGATACCTCACCCCGAGGATAAAGCAGGAGAGGCAGTGAAGCCTCCTCTGCAGGAGCCTCCCAGGGGCAGAGGAGATGAAGCAGAGGGGAAGAAGGATGAGGAGCAGGGTGATGGGGACCCCTCCACACTCCTCAGATCATTTGTGCTGAGAAACTCATTCCCAAGCCCTCTCTTCCCTACACTCTCCTTTATTTTTGGCTGGAGGTGTGCGTATTTTCTCCATTTTCTCCCTCCCCTTTTCTCAGTTCTCTGGGTTTATTTTGAACTGCACAGACACTGCACAAAGCCAGGCTCTGTGTCTCACACCCCTGGCAACACATCTGTGCAGAATATAAAGGCAAAAAAAATACAGAGAAAAAAGCCCTAGGAAGAACATTTCCAAGCAATCTCTTCTGTACATTTTCCAAACTCTTGTGTCCTCCAAGCCAGGGCTGAGCCCATGAATTCCATGCCGATAACTATGCATCTGCTCCACTCCTCTGCACACTTCATTTCAAAAGCATTGACAGAGAATGAGAAGCTCCAATTTCTAGAGTTACCTTCTAAGATCTGAGGTCTCTGTCCTTGCAAGTCATTTCAGCAGATGAAAAAGGCCTAATTCCTTATCAAGTACTCTATTTTTAAGTTAGCCACATTGACAGCTCATGGTTTTATTGCTGTTAAGTGTTGCCAGATTTTTCTTGCCCTGTCTACACTGCCCAGCACCGCAGAGCAGCAGGAGGATGCCTGTGCAGTAGCAATATTATTTCTAGAAAGGCCAGAAGCTGCCTAACCTGAGATCCTTCTGCTGCTTCAGTCCATTTGGAGACCACATTTACTTAAAAACTTCTTTATGTGTGTGTTATGACATGTATTACTATAATTATTAAAATAAATTTGTATATACAGCTATCTAATTACATAATTAATCTATTTCTATAGCGTAATATTGTATTAGATAATTAATAGGTGTGCAACTGATAGTGATCCACAGAAATATGTGATTATAGATCTGGCTAGTCAAATGAGTGCATGCAATTTTGCACACAAATTGTTTGCAGTAACTCTTGCCTGAAGCATAAAAATATTGTACCAGGAGGCACAGTATTTACAGATACAATTAGTAAAGAAGAGACATGGCAATAATACAGGTTCTCCTGTAAAAACACTCTAAAAACAGCTATTCACTGTTCACAACTCATCTAAACAGAACAATTTTTAATTTTTTTTTTAATAAAAAAGCAGTTACTTAACTATGATGAGAGTCAGATCTTCTATTTAGGATAAATCCCACAGGCCACTAACCCACACCATCCCTTCTTAGCCTAGAGTCTGAAAGACTGAGTTCAAATTTCACATTGATACTCACTCATTTTCTTTCAAGTCTCTCAGAGAGATTGAAGGAGATTTGGGTGAGACCACTGCTCCTAAGGACAGCAGGGCAAGAAGCCTCCTCTCTATGAGCAGTTAGAGTGAAGTCCCTATTCAGGGCCCTGATAAATTACTCTATTTGTTTCAAACACGCATAATCCAGTGAAAGGAAATGCTTTTTTTCTTATCTGGGACACCAACCCTTCTTTGAAGCTTGCCCAGACTAGATTTTCTGTCCCAGTGGAAGAGCCAGAAAGCACCAGCCAGCACGCAGGGCTGGGATGGGAGCTTGGCACAACCAGTGGGCAGGGTGGGGGAACATGGCTCTGAACAGCCTTCCTTCTTCCTGAGCCTGGAGTCATGGCAACTTTCGGGGGGGGAAAAAAGTAAAAATCTCAAACCACTGATTTGGGTCTAAATACGGATTAAGCAGTTCAAATTTCTGGCTTTTCTTCTTTTATCCTAGTATCCTTTTAGCTAGAAACCATGTCTGTGTGCCCCCTGCAACATTTTTCAAGTTTGTTTAGGAAAAAAAAAAGGGGGAGGGGGGGGAAATCAAAATACTGAAGCACTTGAAATGCAGAGTTATTTGAGATGGTGACACACCACACAGCTCCCTGCTAGTCAAGTGCTGCAGCCATGTGCTAACAATGACTCACAGCACAGTCATTACACAGTTTCTTTAATTTATGTGTTTTCCCCATCCAGGCCAGGATGTCAAAAACAGGGAGAGAAGGAAAGAAAAGGTGAGGAGGAGGAGTAGGAGGAGGGGCGCTGGTCTGGAGCTGCCCTCAGCACAAAGCTCACCTGCAGAGTCCCGCGTGCGCTTGCGCTCCAGCAGGGAGGGGTCGGGACATGGCTCCAGCGGACACCAGCTCTCACGGTTTATCTGGAAAACACATCACAGCACATCAGAGAAAGGCCACTCTCACCAGCACCCCTGTCAGTCTCTTCTCCAATATCCTCTGCATCAACCAGCACATAGAGTTATGGATTAATATTTTCCCAATGAAAATGTCAAAAGTAACATATGTTTGGTTGTGTGTTTTTTTTTTTCCCTGCATCACTAAACAAACCATTAGAATAAGCCAAAACCCTTTATTTCTCCATGGAAAGTTTGATTTGATGGTGGCTCCTGCTCAAGGAAGGAGTTCAGAGGGAGGATGAGTCAGTGTTTAAGCTACTAGTAGAGGACTGGATAACCTTGGCTTCAAGTCCCACCTCCACTTGGAGCGGGACTGCAGGAAAATACTCCTCTGCTTTATGCCTCAGTTCACTACCTAAAGAACAGAAATTCCCTACCACCCATATTGCTGTACAGATAATTAGCTCAGAGATAGTAAAATGCTCTGGTGGTGTGAAATCGAGGGCTTGGGAAGCACCCAGGTCATGGTGAGAACCAGAAGCACTTTGGGCTTGCATTAACTGAAATGATGAGGATAGAAACGCCCATTTTAACACCAAGTCACATCACATGGTTTATTTCAACATCAGCCCTTATCACCTCACCCTGTCCTTCACCCTTCCCATGACTCCCAGTCTTTCAGCAAGGATGACTGATCTGTTCTCAGCCTCCTCCTCTCTCTGCCTGTGCTTTCATCTTCCTCACTCGGACTGTGTTGTCCAACATTTTGACTCAGAAGTCTGCTGGACTATCCACAGCCCTTGGCTCATCCAACATTCATTTCCCATCATTTTTGTCTGCAGCTGGCAGACGCTAGAAGCCTCTTTACTCTCTCTGCCATTTATTTGAGCCAAAAGTCTTTACTTACTGTCAAATGCATGCAAATCTCACCTGTCCCACACCACAAAACCTGAAGTTATTTCCTCTCCTGACCTGCCCCAACACACAGGATTTCACATGTTAAGTTGAACCTAAAAGAAAACCACTGAAATGGATGACTTAGCCTGATTTTATATGTCAAGTATTTCTCCTACCCTCTCTTTGGCTTTCCTTTCATCTCCTGAAATAATTTCCTTTCCTCCTTTTCAACTAGTGAATTTTTATGATTTACTTTTTGCCCCTGACCTATGTTCAAATCTCCTCCATGATCCTGCTCTATTTTTGCAGTCCCTTGCTGTATTCCCATCCCCTCAATGTTCTCCTTTCTCCTACGTTATGAAATGCATTGGTTTTGCCTTCTTTTTTTTTTTTTTTTTTTTAATAAATTAAAACCAAGCCTCTCCTACCCTTGACCTGACATTGTTGCTTTGACTAATGACCCACGTCCTTGTTTCCTCTGTCATTGAGATCATGGAATGTGTTACTGCAGTCCTTGGCTGGCTCCTCCCTGCTCTGGCTGTGTCCCCTGCCCGTCACCCGAGGGGTTCCTGCCAGCACCTCCTGCTCTCCACATCACACAGGCAACCCTGCACTCCCTCAGACCTGGCAGCTACTTGCTACAGCACATTTTTCTTCCTCAGATTTTGTCCTCCTCCATACATGTGCCATGACAAAATGGGGTTGGGAGGGCCCTGGACAGGTCAGCTAGTCCCTGCCTGCTGCGCCAAGTTAGGATTATCATTTGAGAGGTTCTAACCCAATGTGCCCTTAAAATCCTCCAGTGGAGAGGATGCCATGACCTCCTCCAGCCAGCAGCTCTTGCTGACAGAGACAGGGAAGGAACAGAGAAGTTCTGAGAGGGGAAAAATGAGCAGCAGTCTCTCAGGAGAGGTGAAGGAGATGTTGAACTCCACCAGAGTCAGGTCTCAGGGTGACCTCAGTGCAGGTCCCACCTGGATGTCCCTCCCACCTCCACAGAATTTTGCAGGCTCTTTTTTTAGGGATGACGTGCACTTTGTAGCACTTATACCCTGACTGCATTTTACAGATATTCACTCAAGATCCCATCACACCCCTCTATGTACACATATCTAAGATCTCAGTGTTCCCTGCACCTCTGCCCCACACTGACCTGTGTATCCATTTTCTCCCTTTTACATACAATACATCTCTATTACATGACAGGCAGTGAGGAAAAGAGAAGCAGTCTTCAGTCTGAGAAAGGATTTGTAAGTAAAACTTCAAAACAGTATTCTTTTTGCTTTCCAAAGTGACATAAGGATGTTGCATTTTAACTGTTGCATAGATAGTGGGTCACATTCTAATTCTTTCAACAGAAGACACTCCCTGTTCTCAGTAAGGCTGTGTGGTATCTAACCTATCATCTAAACCGCAGAATTTATTCTTTTTTTAGTCTTAAAAGAGCTGCAAAGTCAATAAATACCACTTTATGACTGTAAAGTCAATAAATATGCTATTACTCTTTTCTCTCCAGACAAAGCAAAATAAATTGGCACCACACTTTCCTATTTTATTAAAGGCAAATCTAGAAGTTAAGGCTGAACATAGATAGAAGGATGAATGCAAATGTGCTCAAGTCCACACAAATGAAGGAATGACCCATTTCAGATACAAAATCAAATTCTGTCTCCTTCAGACTGACTTGCACCTCCCTCCTTCCTCCTCAAGAAGAGTCTGACTCTTCTTAATTTTAAACAAATCACCATCAAATTCAAAGGAACTACTCCTGACTTATACTGATATCCACTACTGGAAATCAATAATTAAACATCCCATTCAATAATTAGCTGCAAGAAAGCAAAATAGGAAGAGGTTCAAGCTGTCTGTTGAATAAGCCATATTAGGCTGAATTAACATTATATATTTTCCTTTAATAGAACCAATTGAGTCATTCACTGAAAATGCATTATAGACATTGGCATTTTTTCAAAAAAGATTTGAGCATTTTTCCCATTTCCCAGCCAGCTCTCTCCTCAGCCCTGTGGCTTTGCCAAGTATTGAAAACGTCTGATTACTCTTATTAAAAAAAGTAATGAGAGAGTAACACCGAGGTTTAAGGTGCTGCTTCAGATATACTTGATTATGTACAAAATAAGCATTAGAAACTAAATATTTATCTCAGTAGCCCTAATCCAGGAAAAATAATAATCACCATCAAAACAAAAGCAAAGGAAACCACTACTATATACAAGTATTCCCTAAGCCAAAACGAGCCCAGACAGGCTTTGAGGGAGGTTTACTGTGTGCTCTCGGGGAACTGGGTGGTCCATAGATATTCAAAACACAAACCCCACTATCCACAGCCCAACACTGAGTGCTGGGACCCCTCCTTAACACCTGAATTCTGCTTGTATTTACTCAGGACTAGTGACTACAGGTACAGACAGTAAGAGCTGGAGAGGAAATTGTCTTCATCAAAGCATCTGAGCATCAAGAGCTGGGGAATGCACCAGTATGGAGAAATTTGAAATGAGCTTGTCTTGGGATTTTGCAGACACGTATGCACTGCATGTGAGAAAATTCCTCCCTTTTCCCCTCAATTTCTTGTTTTGCTGAGAGAAGCCCAACGACAGGACCACAGGCTGGTGGCCGCAGAAGATGATAAAAGCCCACACTTTCTTGCTTGCCCACACTGATTACAGCTCATTGATTCCAGGCTTCCCAAGTCTTTGCGGCGGGAGCTGAGGATGCGGTGCTGTTCCAGTGGCAGAGGGAATATGAAACAGCATCTGGGAACAGAGTTTCAATACACAGCTTTTGAAGAAATGCCAGGAGAGAACCAGCTATTTTTCCATACAGAAGCCTGAATGTGTTTATCTGCAGCTCAGACACAGAATGAATCATGGAAGCACATCCCCAGGCACTGAAGACTGAATCCTGCAGGATTTTCTGTTTGCCTGTGAAACACTAGCAGGCTAAATGTTCAAAGAGGCCTTTAGGACACCAGCTGGAGCCACGAGCAGCAGATGGTTCCACTGCTCTTTCTGGGCACACACAGGTATTTCCTGACTCCCGGGGGCATCTTCCTGCAGACTCTGAACTTGAAATTTGATGTGACTTAATGCATGAGAAAAGGATGGCGCTGGACAAGCTGTTAGACACCCCAGGCTGAGGTGTCCTCTGTCCACAGGAACAGTGACTAACCCCAGACTCCACTCCCAGGCTCTTCCTTCCTCTCCCCTTGGTCTTGGAAAAGGAATTATCTAATCCACTCCAGTGTGCTGCCTGCCCGTAAATCCAGGATCAGGACCTCCTTCTCAAAGACACTCCAACCATATCTAGGGCAGAGCCGTGTGGTGGAGGCTCACTAGGAACAGATATCTTGGGGGCCAGGGACTACCCAGCTCCTATGTACCTCTCCTATATTTCCAGTATGGAAAAATCCTTTTTCTTTCCCGCTGGTTTTATTTTAACTATTCTTGCCTTCCATTTCACAATAAAGAGAACACACTGACCTTTCAGGAAATCTTTCGCTATTGCAAAAGTTTGCACTTGTCAACTTCACTGGTCATGATATAAATCAACATCTCCAGAGCACAAGGAACCAGATGACTTTAACTTTCATTTCCTAGCATATCCCTAGATATTCATCTTCTCTCCATATTATTTTAACTTTGTCCTAAATGTGCAAGTTTCCATTTTTCTCCTTTTATTTTCCCCAGCTTCCAGACTATGATCTACCTTGCAGCTAAAACCAGATACTACTGCACATAGGAAAATATTTAGGAGAGTAATTGTAGCTTGCTTAGTGTATCATTAAGTACTTGTGCAACACACTGAGTAGTATAAATTTTAAATATCCATTGTAGAATAAAAGTAGTAGGAAAAAAAGCAATTCTCCAAATTAAATTACAATTAATTTTTTTCATAAGCAAAAATGATACAATGATTTTTTGGTAAAGTTCTATGCATACTGTAATTATTTTCTAGGAATTTGCTGTTCCTGAAAATTTCCTATAGGATTAAAGAAATTTGTACACATAACTGGAATTCAATGTTTATGCTGACCAACTTTTAACTTTACTATTCCATTTACAGTGAAATTATCCAGTTGCCTGCAATTCCTGCACTAGAAAGTAAAGCAACAGTTGATTTACCCCTTCACAAAAACCACCTTTCAAGATCCCCCAAAACACTTTGAAAAGGAGCATGAAGGATGGGGCATCTGGGGAAGGAATTTCCACTGTTTTCCTTCAACATCTGTTGCTGCAGAAAGACTCCATACACACAAAACTCACATCAAGAGCAACAATCGCTGCTTTGGCAATCATCTTGCCAGACAGTATTAAGATCAGACATATCAATTTGCTTGCAAATTCCACATTTATTTTTTGTTTAAATTATTTTGGTAATCTCCCTGCGTATTTTCTTAGCTTTGGGGGAAGACATTAACAGGTGAATGCAGAACACAAAGACATTCTCAAATGCGTGCCAAAAGAGACAACACTTGCATTTCTGCAATGATTTCTCTGGAGATTTCTCTTCTAGCACTGTGAATATGCTACACTGAGTCTTTTACCTTTACAGAACTGGTGACACCGTATCAGGACATTTTTTTCACAGACATCCAAACTGACCTCTCTCATAGCAACAAGCCAGCATTGCTATAGAAAACTGTATTAAAGGATTTCACCAAAAAAGGCTCCTACAAGCACAGGACATGTTACATGACTGAATAAATTAGCTCTTTATGGTGCAAGAGCAACACTGAATTCCTAGAGTGCATTTATCCCCCGGCAATGTCCCATCTGGGAAAAGGAACGTGTACCCCAAGTACATTTTCCAGCCCTTGGCACTGAGATGTCCTCCACCAGCAAAACTAAAAGTCAACAGACTTTAATTAAGCTTCAAAAATAACAGCACTGGCTTTGCAAAAAACCCCATCTCTTAACTAACGTGGAAGCAAAATTCCTAATGTGAAAACGCAATAATTTCATTTAAGTTGCCCTCCCAGTTGTAATTCTACATGAGACACAAACAGAAAAACTCAAAAACTCTCTACATCGTTCTAAAGACACTTCTCTCCTTCTGTCCTTCAATGACAAGAACAGCATGGACAGATGTTGGATTCAAGTTCAGTCATTTTAGGCCCACAAAGTTCAATGAACACCACATACCCATCAGCCGGGGACATCCTTCCCCCACAACAACTCCAAAGAAGGAATGAACTTGCCTATGTGTCAATAAAGAAGAAAAACTTCAACACAAAATGTAAGGAAGCCTAGTTTCAGTTAATTCGGGGACTTCTTCACATACTACGTATAGCTTAGGATGCTGTAAATGGCACTTTGCCTTAGGCAGGCAGGGATCATTCCAGGGGATCTTCCCTGGTGCTGGAGTAAAGCTACCAGAGCAGTCAGGAAGCAGAACAACAAATTAATAAAGCTGTCCTTTTAAATTCAAAATACCTTGATTAAATATTAATGCTGTTTTTAATTTCATGAATAATGTTCTGATCTTCAACTGGAAGCTGAATGGGATTGGTTCATCTGAAAAGTAGAAAAATCAAACCTCATAGCCCCAGCTGTGAAAAAACTTACTCCTGATGCCTACCCTTAACAGCTTCAGCATTCACAAACAGAGGTGAAATGCAGATATAGGCAAAAACCGTAAGAAAACATTCCCAGCTGCGATTGTTCAGTCTCCCATTCCCAAAGCAAGCCCAGTTCTCACTTTGTAACTGCATGGCCTGTTCATCCCCACTTGAATGCCTGACTTCACATGTATCTGCAAGGTGCCAGCCAGTGTGGTTTTTGTATCCTGTCCCTAGACAGTTTTATTTGTGGTAGCAGGCGCAACATAAAAATGAGACAGGGTTGCCAAGGCACACATGGGCACACTGAAACTTCCCATTTTGGGCTTGCAATAACATAGCACAGACTGGTTTACCCTGCACGTAGCTGCTCAGAGCTCACCAAAATGTTCAGACAAGCAGACATCCCACACACCCCACAACTTCTCCCTCATCTGCTACAATGCAAACCCAGCAAGAACAATGACAGTAATTTTTTTAGGTCATTTCTGCATCATCCAGGCTTCCCTGCGTTCACTAAGTTCAGGATCCAAGTTCATCAAGTTTGCATTTCTGCAGCAGCCAGTAAAGGACACAGAATAATGGAATCATAGAATGGTTTGGGTTGGAAGGCATCTTGAAGATGATCCAAATCCAACATCTCTCCCATAGACAGGGCCAACTTCCCTGGTAGCTCAAATCACCATCCAACCTGGTCTTGAATCCCTCCAGGGATGGGGCATCCCAGAGCTTCTGTGGAAAAGCTGTGCCAGGGCCTCACATCTCTCACAGTAAGGAATTTCTTCCTAGGATGAAGTCCTACCTCCAACGGGGAGTGGGACACTGCTGGTAACCTGCTGCCTCTAGCTTTTTCATATGTGGGGGGGAGGAAGAAACTATGCTAAAGCCAAAAATAATTGTGTGCATCAAACCTCAAAATTGCTGAGGTTCATTTTTTTCATAACTT
Source organism: Illadopsis cleaveri (assembly GCA_013399915.1). Taxonomy (NCBI): domain Eukaryota; kingdom Metazoa; phylum Chordata; class Aves; order Passeriformes; family Timaliidae; genus Illadopsis; species Illadopsis cleaveri. The sequence goes on along the minus strand of VXBB01014215.1, from coordinate 1,045,571 downwards.
CACAAGCCACTGTTTCAGGCTCAATCTAAACATGGAAAATTTGAGGCTCAAGACAGTGGCCCTTCAGATGACACATGCACTGCAAAATAATGAGTAGGAACCAAAAATTCTTTGTATCTAAGAATGTATTGACTGTAATTCTTGACTGTATCTAAGAATGGATGCAATCAACGCAAATATAATCTCATCTTTAAACATTTAGTACCCAAAATGGCATAAGATCGTCATTCTTCACCACTTGTTCCCATTGTCCTTTTTCAGCAGCTGATTTTCTTTCCTGTGTCATGACTGAGTCACCATCCCTGGAGGTATTTAAAAGATGTGTAGACGTGGCACTGAGGGACATGGTTTAGAGGTGGACTTGACTGAGCAGGGTTAATGGCTGGCCTCAATGATCTTAAGGGTCCTTTAAACCTAAACAATTCTATGATTACTGAGTTCCCTATCTTAAAATGAAGCAAAGAACATATTCATCTACTACTCAAGAAATGACAGCTTGTCTGAGTCAGCCTGCAGCCAAATTGAAAGTTGTTAGGTGCTCTGCAGGTATCTTGTTAAAATTTCATCAGCTTAAACAGTCTTGATGGATCTGATTAAGGTTTGCTTTTTTCTAAGGACATGTACTTGCTTTTCAATATTTAAGAAACCCTGTCCTCTTAACTCCCCAAAATACAATGGCCTAGATAAGGTACAGTTTTATTTCAGTGTTTTAATGAAAACCAAACCCAACAGAAACCCCACCCCCAGCTCCCTCATTAAGGGCCTGATCCAAGTCCCATTAACGTCAAGAGATGATCTGCCACTGACGCACTCGAGCACTGGCTTGGATCCTTAGATCATCAAAATTTAATTTCATCTACCAGTTATGTTATAGAGTCCAGAGAAAACATGACGGGTGACTGAAAATCGAGCTAGAGTTGATTGCAGCTGTAGCTGTCACCAGCACCCTCCTATTTTAAACATCTGCAGGCTGTACAGCCCATGTTGGGAGCAGCAATGCGTGCACACATGCACACATATATGGACACTGAGTCATTTGCAGGAACAGAGAGTATAACCCACAGTTCTGAAGCTCAATTAGGAAAATACCAGTTGGAACTAACAAGAACCACGCTTTGTTATAAAACCTAAGTTTGCTGGACAAAAACTAATTTAAGGAACTGATGACATCAGAAATACTGAAGTTGGATAATTCTGGTGAATTGTATTTCAGCCCAAGCATTCAGATACTCTCCATAAAGAAAAAGACTGTGCTTTTTATTGGCAACCAAGATTGTCAGAGGTACCAGGTCTCCTCCCAAGAACTATTAAGCAGTCCTTTCACAGAAGTAGTGTGTGCACAATACAACATTTTTAATGACTCATACTGTGTCTACAGACTGAGTATCATGGGATCCAATCCTCAACCAGCATCAGTAATATCAGAGTTCTAAAATACTCAAAAAAATTGAGCTGGTAGAGAAAACAACTTAGAGCTATCTGTGCCACCAAAAACCAACAGGTACACCGAATTAAAGGAGAACACTTTCATTCATAATAAAGCAAGTTAACAAGAGCTAGGTCTATTTTAGTGCACATAAAGTAGAACAAGAATTAATTGAAAATAAATTTGTTATATATTCTTGACTTGGAACAAGAGCATGAACCAAAAATCATAAAAAAGGAAGCCATATGATCTTGTAGAATGCCACTGCTTCAGCTAAGAAGAGAAAAGAGAAAAAGGGAGAGGGAAAGGAAATGCTCCTCCAGCAGTTAAGATCTCTGAATTGGGCTGTGTTTTGCAGTCACTCTGGCTTCTCTCCTATTTCCATCCACTCTGCCAGGAAACTGCTGAAGCTCCACAAAGCTGTTACAGAGACAGGACATTCCCAGACTGCCATTGTGCCATTTGGTGGAGCACTTGCTAATTTTAGATTGGAGGAGGAACACACAGGGACAATTAGCCAAGAGCCACTCCTGATTCTTGCTCCAACCCAGCCTCACACAAAATCACACCCAAACAACAAGACTGACAGCAACCCTTCTAACACAAACAAAAAACAGAGGTAAAGGAGGATCCACCATGCCTTTTTTTGGCAGAACGCATCTTTTGGGGAACATGTGCCTTTCAACCTCAAAAGCATGCACTGGAAATGGAAACCCTTTTCCCCTCACGCAAAAAACCCACCTGGGATTTCAAACCAGGGACTGTTTAAGGGCAGGGGGCAGAGAAGATGGCCAGGGAGCTCTCCCAAAGAGTGCATGTCACAAATTATCTAGTTGCAGAAATTATAATATTGGACATGATGTGGTTTGATAACACTCAAAATCATCTCCATGCTGAAGAGCAAGAGCTCTTCCATCTGTCCCCCCCCTCTGCATCACCCTGAGGGACACGAGTACAGCAAGGAACAGACACTGAGGTTGGAGATAAAGAAGGGAACCCGAAAATAAATACATACAAACATCATACCTTTAACAACACAACATCTACAGTCCTGTCCACCTTGGAAATGTCGCACAGGCTGTATCGCCTCTTGTGGCGTTCGTACATTTTGTCCAAAGAGCCAAGAGTGGAGGAGCAGAGCCCACCATGAACTCTGGGCTGACCACAGCCCCAGAGCTCTCACATCCGTGCTCAGAGCAGTCCCCCTGTCTCAGCACACCAGCCTGCCCGAGCTTCTTAACAGGAAAACGAAAATCCCAGCGCTGCGCCTGGCTGATAAAGTCTTCTCAGAACAGATTTGCTTATACAGGCAATGCAGGAACTTATAGCAAACAAAAGATATTTGAAGACAGCTTTGTACATATAGGATTTTTTTTTTTTTTTGCGACTGCTAAGAATGGTATCAGCCTTCCTGTTACAGTAATAATAATAAAAAAATGTTTTCCAGACGACTTTGATATCCAAAAAGCACCAGAATGAAAATCCTGCCCGAAAAGAGAACAAAAGCCAGATGTGTGCAGCAGGAATATTGACGCTCCAAGTGGAAAGGCAGAAGGTAGGCTCAGCCACGACGGGTCTAATTCAGGAAAAAAACAAAAACAAAAAACCAATCTCCGTATCCAATGTAAGTACTGTCACCAAAGTGTTTTGTTTTTCACGCTCCCATGCACTGAAATAAACAACAAAAAAAAAGTACTTTCCTCCTTCCGAGGCAGTTCACTGTTCACCGGGCAAGACGGCTTGGGTTTGCATTAAGTTTAAATTTCTAATGACAGCACTGGGCAAAAGGAAAGAAAATAATGAAATAAAGCCACTCCCTCCTGATTTGGGCTGGGACGTCACTGCTTGCCTTTTTAGTCCTGCACCAGTGTTCTCCCAGCTTTCAAATTTACTTTGCAGTTGTGGGAGCATGATTCAGAGAGAGGAAAAAAAAAAAAGAGAAGAGAGAGGGGGAAGGAAAAGCAGCTTTTCTTTGCCAGCCTCTTCCACCTCTGGCTGCAGGCACTTGGTGTTTGCTCGGTCCAAAATGAGACTGAGAGCAAAGGGACGTGTTTTTCAAGAGGTAAAAAGACTCTTCCTACTCCCTCAGGCCAGGTGAATGAAAGACAGTTTCAAGCCTAATGCTTTCCTAAACCAGGAAAGGAAACTTATGATTTAATCAGCGCACATGGGAAAAAAAAAAAAAAAGAGGGAGAAATCAGCCATTTACTTTTTTCTTGGTTTGTTTGCAACACAGAGCAAAGATGTCAGCAACTAGTTGTCCAGAAAATACAATCTCCCCTCTTCTATTCTAGCCTGAAAGGCAGAGCATTTTTTTCTTGGGGAAAAAAACCCCAACCCCAAAGTTTTTTGTCTTTCTAATGCCGGGGCCGGAGCGAGTCTCTCTGCTCTCAATAGCTCATTCACATCAGCTGGGCCCTGCATGCTCACTGCCACATGGTTTCCTGTTTTCAAACTGCCCCCTTGCAGCCCCCTCCACTTTCCACCCCACCCTGACCTCTCCAGGGATGAAATCTTTCCATACTTCCCTGGCTTTAGACATTCCCTCATTCACCGATTCAAAAGGGAATGGGGGCGGTTCAAAATGAAAGGAAAAAAAAAGAGAGAAGAAAAGGGGAAGCGGAGTTTTTGGAGACTGGGAGTTTGTAGCTGCTTTGCTAGATGGAAAAGCTGTAAATGCAGCAATTTTTAATCCCAAACTGCAAAGCAGAAAACGCAGAATTGGAAACAGCATATATCAACTTGAGGTTTAATTGCTGATCTCCAACAGCCACCCTCGGCAGCGCCAGGAGAACTGGCTCACCTCCTGCTGCTGGGATTTGCTCCACTCCTGGAGCTTAGTTAGGGGGTTGTAGGTCTTTTCATCCAGTCCTGTAGGGTGGTCCCGGTTCCCTGGTTGTATAAGGAGATTTGTGGCCACCAGCTCAAACTCTGGCAAAGGTGACTCAAACCCTGCAGCCTACTGGAACGGACAAAACCAAGTTCTCGGCATTTGAACGCAAGGTGAGTCTTCCAAAGGAGATCTAAACCCATCTGGTGCAAACAAGCACTCCAGCTTCTCTCTTCCCAGTGCTATATAGTCTTCTGACTGCCCAAACATACTGCACCACAGCCTGCCTGTGAGTAACACAGGAATTGACTCCCCTCCTGTACGGTAAAACACCAAAAAACAGGAATTTACAGAACCACCACATAATACTGTGAGCTCCTGGATGTGACACCCCAATCTGTACAGTCAGACTACACAAAAGCACAGCTACCCTACAGATTAGGCAGACTCAGTAGCCAAGCAAAGAGCATCTTTTCCTGAGACTTGATGACACAGTGGCCAGCCCTGACCAAAGGTCAGCCTCGGGCCTTGCACCTGAGCATATCCTCAGGCATTGGAGCAGGCTGGGACTCACAGCAGATAAGCTGCTCCCAGTGAGGGACACAGGTACACTCTTACCTAGTCAGAGCCAGGGTCTCCCCACACTTTCCTCTTTTTTGCTCCAGTCTCTCCCTCAGATCCCAAAGCTTCATCTCCACCACACCACCAGCTGAACTGAGGAGGATTCCTCTACGAGGCTGTCTTACAGCTACAATCCCTGGCTCAAGATCTCAGCCAATGACTCTGTTCTCTCCAACAATGAGCAGAGCTTCTGCTTTCAGTATTAGGACACACACAATGTGGTCGTACTTTGGGGACTTTCTGGAGCCACCAGTTTTCTCCACAAGTAATGAGTACCAGCAGTCATGTGCCCATCGAGACAAGGAATCAGAAATGGCTGTGACAGCATTCCAGCCCTTCAAACACTTCCATAAAAGGCAGGGATTTCCTCAAATCTAAATTTACAAGGCAAGAACCCATAAACGAAGCATGTGAATTTAGTTCAGGTGTAGGAATTTGCAACAGTCACAGTGTCTTAATGATGCTCTAATGTTTCATAATGGAGCACCTTTTTTTTTAACTGATAGACAGATAGATTTGTTTTCAAATCAATTTAATTACAGCTTCTAGTATACCCAACCAAGATTTATCCTCACAACAACTGCACAGCTCTGCTCAGACACTCCATTTAAAGCACTTCACCTTTGATCCACAGAGTTCCTCTGGCAACTATAAAGAGATGTCCAGCTGCAGGGCTCAAGAAATGCCCACCATGCAGAGGAGGTGAGCATCACCAACTGTGACTGCATCTTCCACAGAGATGCAAGATGGGTCCAACTTGTAGCTGCATCAACCCCTAGTCTTTTGTGGCTCACATTACCTCACCCTTCCTGCAGGTAAGGGGAAATGAGGAACATCTCCAGTCAAAGCAGATGGGAGACACGCAGGGAAATGTGCAGCTTTCACAGCAGGAGGACAATTTTCCTGTGCGATGCACAATCACTTTGGGATTGCCAAAAGCCACAAGTAACCCAGCATGGGCTTTCATGAGGCAGCAGGGAACAGAAAGCTCATGTGAAAGGTGCAGACAGGTGGAGAGAACCAGCCAGGGAAGCTACCAGACTCACACCAGGCTGGGTGACTCTAGGCACAGGATGTGTCCCAGGACTTGGTGCATGTCCATCAAGATGATGACCTGCATTACTCCTCGATTATGTGTCTAGATCTAGTAAAGGTTGTCAGTTCATATCCTTTACTTCAGCCCCAGAGGGAAAGAATCAATACACACCAAGAAAAAATAACCCCTTCTCTCCCTTCTTTTTTTCTTTTTTAATTTAAGCTGCCAAATCCCTCATTTGTTCCAGGAAGTTTTTTCTGTAGTTATGTTCCTGACTCATAGCAAAGATCAGGGGGCCAGTGACGACTACAGATACCCAAAGTGCATCTCATCTTCATTTCCAGACTTCACTGTTGAAGGAGGGGGAAGCATAATATAAACAAATAGAAGATAACGTGCCAGACACACTCTCCCTTGGGAGACCATCACTCTCTTTCCACATTAGGTGGGGCTTTTGCTGCATTGTTTCAGGCTAGAAATCTTGCTTTGCACACAGCCTGCCATCCACACAGGCACTGTCGGGCACACACAGAACACAACTCAGCCCGGATGGAGCAGAACAAAGGCTCCCAGTCTCTTTTGTCCAGCTATTTAAGGCAGTCCTTGAATGCCATACAAGTGTTTAGACAGTATACAGCATTTATGCTCTGAAACACAATGAAACAGACAATCAGAAAATAAAGATTAAATTTAAAAAACCCTACTCTACCAAGTAAATAATTCTCTCTCTTTTTGGCGAGTTGCTCAAAATGGAGAGGAGACGTGAGCAGCAGCCCCGGCCACCGGCTGCTGATGCGACAGTTCTGGGCTCCTTATTGAAAACATCTGGAAGCTCTGAGCTGCTTCATGCAGACAGGAGTTTGAAACTATCCAATTGTTTCATATCCAAACCCAAGTCCAGCGCTGCGGATTTCAAGGGAAGGAAAAGAGGGGGAAGAAAAAAAAAAACCCAACAAAAAACGCACTTGATCACACCATATGATCTGTAACTCATCCAGATAAAACTCCTCCTCCTCCACCCGCTAACAGACCTCTTAATGACAAGGAAATCATGGTTATCCTGAGACAGACTGAACTATTGTTATCTGTTTCAAATTACTTTTGCCATGTCGTTATGAAACACTGCAATGATGCAATCTGCAGAAATACTCAGGCGTATTAACTTTTTAACCGCGACTGATAGGAACTAATGGAGCAGCAGATGAAAGGAAAAAATTCTCCCTGTTTTAAGCCAGGCAAAACCCACATTTGAGCATTAAAAGGAGGTGATAATAAATTCATCAGACAGTAAGAGAGAAGAATTACAATTTCAATTGCTCTTTTCTTAAAAGAAAGCAGGTTTTTGGGAAGGCTTTTTAAAATTTTACATTTCTGGCACTTGCAAGGATAGACAAAACAAATCGCTTTTTTTGCTAAAACTAAATAAGGCAAAGGAAATCTGCACTCTAATGCTGCAAAGCCTGTAAGAGGAGCACGCCCAATCTGGAAAGGAGAGCACATCCATCGTGTCTGCTGGGAGGGAGGTCAGCACCCACGTGAGCCCAGACCCAGATGGACACTCCAATGTGGATTTTGAAGCAGACCAAGCTGCTGTTGACAACAGTGAGCACTCACACCACAGACCTTGGCCCTGGATTTCTCATGCTTGCAGAAGCACTGCAACACTGAGAGGAGTTTTGTGGCTGACCCAGTCCCACTGTGCCTGTCCGTCTGAATCTTTGTGGGGTGGTGGCACTTTGGTCCAGAGCTGCATCCCTCTGGCTATAGCACGACCCACCATTGTCCCACCAAGCTACAAGTGGCTCCAAAAGGCTGGCTGGGATTTTGAATTCCCCTACAAGGTAGAACACAGAAAGAAAAGGAGCCACAGAGAGGGACACGGACAGTCCCTCATGACAAGACATCACAAGAATTCCATCTCTGGCAAATCTATGCTACTCTAAGGGGGAAGGTCAGCAACAAACCTTCAAAATCCTGGCCCTAAAACACCTCCATATTCATCAGTTTGATTTAATCCTTGGGGCAAAATAATCCATAGTACCAACCCAAGTTTTATTCTCCAGCCTGGCACTCTCCCAAAACTTGCCCATTTAAATCATATTTTCACACCAAGGTCTGGCGAGAGGCATTTCCTCACGGAGCAATGCTTTGGAACACCACGACTGAGCTGAATTTAACATCAAACAATCCACTGTCCAGCTGCAGCCTGCGTTAGAGCTCAGACAGAACTGTCTAACAAACAGCTAAAGAGCCATGAGGGAATGAGGAGGGCTTGGAAAGCTGTCAGACATATGGATACATGGAGCGTGTGTTTTGAGAAAACACAAAAACACCTTGAGAGACCTTCAGCCACTTCCTGACCTTCCCTTTTTCTAATATTTCTCAGAGACTCAGTGTACATTTTTCAGGAATTTCTATTGTCCAAATAACCTTCAGAAAAATGCCGAAGCTTTGGTCAGCCACGGAGCATGCCTGAACATCCTTCCAAAGGAAGTCAACTGCCCATCTTACTGCTCCCAAATGGCTAAAGGAGAAACACAACCCACACAAGAGATTAGCAACCCCTCAGCTGACTCTACATCACTTTGCAAGATCTGCTTCTTCCTTTACCAAAAATAACCACAGTTGGGATGTCTAGCTGGCTGAAGTGCTGTGGGATCTTGGACCAGGCCACAGATATTTATTTAGTGTGCTATGGGACTTGAGAGAAATACTTCTGCTGTCAAACACTGGACATGTTGCTTTGCTTTGTGAGTTTCAACATCCTGAAAACAGGGAAGGGAAAAGGATAAAGCAGGAACAGTCCCAAAAGAGGCTGTCAAGGAGCACATGAGCTATGAACTGCAGGAACAGATCAGCTGCACATCCTCCTGTCAGCTGCTCCCGTGCTCAGGCACTTTCCACCAGGGCATGGGGTCTAACGACTTACATACTGGGTCAAACACCAAAAAAATGGGGACTTCTGTAAAGAATAACACTATTTGCAACCAAAACAAGTGGATGGAAGATAATGCTTTGATTTCACATCTGGCACAGCCCAGCCTGGAGCTGCTGCTGAAGAAATGATGCTCACTCTTCTGATCTCATCCAACAGTGAAGTTGGTCACAATAGATTTACTTATGTTTTCCTTCGTGGTTTTCAATTGCTGGCAATAAACATGTAAAATTTACATGCACACAATGAGTGATAATCTTCACTAATTACTGTGATTCTCCTGTAAACGAAGGATTACAATTTTGGGGACCTGGGAGAATAATTACATAAATAAAAGTATTTAAAATAGCAAACTGCATTTACAGGAGCTTTCAAACCACCGTAAACGTTATACAAGTCACTTGAAATTGGTTTGCACAAACCATCCTCAAATACCTGAAGGTCTGCTCAAGCCAAATGAAGCAATGTCTAATAATTTGTCCTACAGAGGAGTTAAGTGAGAGATCATTGCATTTGTCTCAAATGCAAGAAAAAGGGGATGTTTCATTATCTATAAAGCTCACAAATTCAAAAACCAAAGGAGTTTTTAATTTTTAAATAATATATAATAAAAAGCATATTTTGACATGATAGATATAGATATAAGAAAGTATTGATATACTCAACTAAAAACATACGTTCTGTTCTCCCACAACGCCACATTCTAGAAAGACTGAATCACTACAGTTCAAGATATGAGGTTAAAAATTAGTTTGAGTTTTTGTGCAGGAGAACAAAGCACCTCACATTTCCAGAGTGCAGGAAACATCCCTATGCTCTGAAATGATCCCCACTGCTGTGGGCAGGGCACAGAGCAGGCAGACGTTGCCTGAGCCACTCCAGAATGCCTCAGCATAACATGAGATCAGTGCCATGAAATGTCTGGTGGATGGCTCTATCTGATGAATTATGTCTTTAGCTAAAAACAGAGACAGGGTAGCAGATTATGCAGATGAATTGGCGGATAAAGCCCAACAAAAATGACGCATGGCATGAGTGAGTGAAATTAATGGACAATATAAAAATGACACATCTTGAACTGAGGAAATTATTCAACTTTTACCATTCTTTCATGCCTAGAGTTTAAGGCACTGTAATCTAACTGAAAAACAGAGAAGGGTCATTCAAATGAATAAATCATGCCAGAAAATGATTCAGTTTCCCTTCTGTTTTGTTTTTTTTTCTTTTTAACTGAAGTCTCTTGGACTCAGCCCTTAGGAAGCCCACACTACCCAGTATATTGTCCTGGCCAGGCACTCTGTCAAAATGGAAAAAGTTATCTTTTCTTTCATCTTGTAATTGAAAATCTGGGAGGGTAAGCCTTGGGAAAGCAGAGCACCATACAAAGACACCCATCATACTCCCAGGTCAGCTTTTTGCCTGGCAGCTAATGAAGGCAGTGAATTGAGGATACTGTGGCATTTATTTTGCCCTTCCAATTTTTCTGTTTGCTTTGTGGGAAGGAGGATCTCAGGTCTCACAGGTAATTGAGATGCTCTGAATGCAGCCAAGCTCCTCTCCCAGCAACAACAGACACTCCAGATCACCCTCCTACCTACATCCACATCCAAACAATATTTTTGTGCCCTCTCTCCATGCGTTTGGAAACCTGAAATGAAATCCAACACAAACTCTGAGAGGAGGCATTTGGAATCCAGCTCCCACATGGGAGGTCTGCTTTAGGACCATATGAGTATTCCTGTGCTCACTGTTTTATCCATTTCCCTGGTAGTCCTCTGTAAAGAATATTAAACAAACAAGTCTTTACAGCTCAAGAGCCCAGGAGAGAATGTTGACCCTGTGGAAAAAAAACTGGTTTTATCCATTTTTACCCTACTTTCATCCCTCTGGACTAAGGATGTACATACAAGGGTAAGGATTCATTGGGTCCACAAAGCCATCATTAAGGACTGCTACATCAATCCATGCTGAATATGTTCTCCCCTACAGCCTGATTTTAGAAAGTATTTTTAAAGGAATTTCAGGGCATAAAACATGTATAATTATAGCCAGATATGTGGAAGCATCACCATTAGTGAGGAATTTTCTCAGCAGTTGATGCCGCTCCAGAAAAAGAATAAAATATTTATTCTAAGGTTATAAACTAACATATCCTACACCTCTACCAGCTTGTCAAAGATCCCTCTACAGTAACATTTGTTGTTGCAAGGCTAAATCCTAACTGGAATAATGGGTCCCAAGCCCTGCTCCTATGCCTCTCCACTCAGTTAAAGCTAGGGAATGTCCCTGCAAACATGGGGAACATCAGGCCAATACAGGTGCTTTAGGAAAGTTTTAGTTGCTGAGTTTTTGTGCTCCCGTCTCATTCCCCACCTGCCAGAGATGCTGCATTTCCATATATTTAATAGCTTTATTCAATAGATAAATGGCGGCAAGAAAGTCAAAATGCAGCATTTATTATATCCTGCAATTTCCCTGAGTTTTCCCTCTGATTTGGACTGTCCCAGGAGCTGCAAATGGCTGTGCTGCAGATAAGGAAAATGGAGCATCTGAGATTTCTTGCCAGTGACTACCAGAAAAGGGTTGGTTTTGTTTTCTTAGGAAGAAAGAGGAAAATGTTCTGAAACTTTCTCTTCAGGCTAAAATCCAAAACATATACAAGACTCAGGAGCACAAAAGCTTGCAGATAACCAGCAGAACTGATGCCAGTTTCATCAAAGCAAACTAGTAACAGTAACTGGGAGGAATGCAGATTATGCAGTATCCTTCTCTATAGAAAAAAAAAAAAATCTATTATACAACAGTTAAATAATTTAACTACTTCAAGTTATTATTCCTCAGCTAGTCTTTTTTGGCCATCATGCAGCACTAGTCTCTTCTGTTTCTGAAGTTTGCCTTCTGGAGAAAAAAAAAGGCAACTTCAAAACATGCAAAAATTAATGAAACCCATATGTGGGATACTGTCATTATTCCATGTTTATAAGAGGATCAGGTTTTGTTAAATGGGGTTACTTAATGCAGATGCATAAGCAAAAATACCCAGCAAAAATCTGAAAGCTATTGAAAGCAAAATATTTTCACAATTTAAACTAAAAGCCACTATATATTTTGGTGCAACTTTGTTTATGGCTGCTCTGACAGCTTATAACATTCTCCTAACTAGAGAAACATCTCCTAGATAAGATTTTACCTTTTTGACTCTTTTCACCCTCACACTGTATTTAAGCTGGGCCAACCTAAAAATCAGTGGCTTATGGAAACATCTGTTAATACAGGCACACAATTTTGACTTTTTTCAACAGCCGCTTTTATTTTATGCTCTTTTTTGGCTAGGCCAGTTGGTAAAGCTGGAAGAAAATAAAAGTTGGGCTCCTTTCTTGATTTTGGTTTCTCTTTAGTGGCTGCAGTCAGCACCTCGTTCCCTCTCCTGCATGGAGCGTTTGGGGGGGAAAAGGCTGAATGACCCCCGAGTCTGTTCTTGCCCATCAAACTCAGACAAGAAATAAAGGAAATACATCTCACCTAAATACAGGCTTAAAATACCCCCTGTTGCTGCTGCTTTCTGCCTGTATAAGGGACTGAAACACCTTCCTCTGCCCATCTCCCTGGCTCCCATTTGCACTTCCAACAGCAATGCACAATAAACCCCAGGTTTGTCTTGTCTCCCCTCCTGCTATTTCATTGCCAAGATCCAGACATCTGCCAACATCCTCCGTAAAAGCTAACATGCAATATATTCTAGGAGCCAATCTGCCAAAAGGTATTTAGAGCTTCAGACACTGCTACTTCCCAGACAGAGAACACGCACTGCTCACAGGAAAGCTTACATAAAAACAGAATGTACTTTTCTTGCAAATCTAATGACTGCCTAATAAAAAAACCCCAAAACAACAAATTCAACCAGAATATCCTATTTTCAACATTTAATTCATCTGCTAGTTGAAACAAGATGTTTCTATCTAAATTCTGTTTTCTTGAAAGAGAAGAAAACAACTTACAAAGCTTTTAAAGAGCTCCAGTCTTTTTCAGTGTACATTCAAACTGTCAAGAGCCAAAGAAAGCCAATATCCCACACAGAGATTTTTTTTCTTTCCCTTTGCTCTTTTTAACAGAGAGGACTTGTTTAATCTTACCTTCAAACTTATTTCCCTGCCATACACTCCTAGAGTCTCCGTCGATTGTGCCAACACTTGCCCAAAAGGACAGTCATAAAAAACCCAGTTTAAACAGAAACTGCTGACCTAGAGGAGAGAAAGCCCCAGGTTTGCAAGCAGAGGAGATATTTCAGCATTAAAGAATTCTCGGAGCTACTCCAAGACACAAATTTTTGTTGTCTGCTGCACTGTAAGGATTTTAAGCCCAGAAAGAAGCTATTTATTTAGTCTATATACATAGATTTATAACAAAGGCAGAGGATCCATCTACAGTCTTCTGGGTGCTTTTTGCACCATTTACAGCATATGAAGTAAAACTCAGCTTCCTCAAAGACAGAAAAGAAGAAATAAACAAGGCTTGACAAGAAAAATTAAACACTGTCCCCCAAATATACAGCTATGAACGAAACAAGCTTTTTGAGATGCCTCTTGATGTCTCCTCAAAACACATTAAAACGCAGAATTTGCAAAATGCCCTAAAACCCATTTCTGTCCACGCTGCAGGGAGGAGTTTCTCTCACCCCTTCCCTTTGTAAGACCCCAGTCTTTACAGTCATTCCTCTCTTTGGTTATCTACAGGTAGGAATATCTGGACATGATGCAAGCAACCTTCATTCTCTTTTAAAAGGCTCAAAAAAGGTACATTACTGCTCTGTTTTAACCCTGGAGTGCAGGCATTTGAAGCTAATCTGCCTCCTCCTGGGCAAGCAGGTCAGTAAGCATTTCCTCACCTTGTTATGGTCACTGAGTTTAAAAAAAAAAAATAATAGTGGAACAAAATACCAAAGAATCCTTCTTTAATCTCAGTAGATTTAAACAGCCCATCCCTCTCCATGCTTTTAGTAAGAATCAGTAGAGTATTCTGGAAAGGCAGAAGAGATTTCATACTCCTAAACACAAGATCTCAGACTGAAACTAACGTTTCAGAGAACTGCACCTCCAGCCTTTGAAAAAGTGTATTTTGGAAATATTCCTCCCAACCGGTTTCAGGCATTTAATATGTCCAGCTGTGTTAAGAAACCAAGCAAAAGTTCAGTGTCAAGTAATTCAGGATTATGATCTTTTTTTTTTGATTTATGGAGGTAAGCAGAGTCTCAGACACAAGAAAAACAAGTCACTTGATGCTAAGCAGACTCAGTACCAGGGCTCAGACTAATGAGCGAGCAAGGGCGAGGCTTCATGTTCCTGCCTCTTATCTCAGCAGCTGCAAGGACCCAACATGAGGAGGGAGAGCACAGCCAGAGGGACCTGCAAACACAGAGCCAGCCCCAAGGGACCTGCAAACACAGCATTGGTGTCCCAGTGGGGAAGATGGAAATGCTCCAGGAAAGGAAGGCACGTGGTATTGGATGAAGATGCAGGTAAGAATATGCCCCCAAGTAACTAAGTGCAAATACAAGGAAAAACTACTATTAAGTGGCTGTAATGGTATCAGGGAAAAGTCTTTAGGGAGAAGTAATACCTAACCAGGCTGAGGAAACCATAAGCCACCCACCAGGCTTTCTGCAGATCTGAAAGTAGAGCAGCATAACTCAGGTTAAACACAGAATAGCAACAATTCCTCTGTTTCAAACTACACAAACAGAAGAGAAAGCAAACAAGGTAATCCAGAAATATTTGCTCTGTTTTTTGGATTAGTCTCCTGGGCACAGCTACCACCTTCATTTTCACTGAGTACATCACTGGCACTAAGATGATAAACACAGCAAGAAGGGAGGGAGCAGTTATGTCCACCACTGCTCAAGAGAAAATCAGAAAGTTTGCTACATCAAGTACATGCTTATTTAGGCAAAAATTTAATGTCTAAATGAAGCAGAAAGAGAAGTGGAAGGAGAGGAACTTTATTAGCTGCAAGAGACCAAGTACAAAAGAAAGCCTAGTTTAGAATATGCTCCCATCTGCTAATTCCTATACAGCTGATGAAGTATATTTTATCAAACCATTGCAAAACATTTTATGTTCTTGTCACAGCCTCCTTGCTGGGGTTATTCCAAAGCAGAAGTCCAAAAACAGACCACAGCAGTAAAAAACCCAAGTGGCAATGGGGAAAGGAGGTACAGCAGCACTGAGAAAAAACTCTCATTCTTTGTATCTACCTGCTCTGGGGTCCCGGTAAAAAAAGTAACTCTTGTCCATGCTTTGTACATGTCATTTGGACACATCACCTCTTCTTTGGCTTAATTTATGAGTCTTCTCCCAAAATCCAGAAGTTTCCTTGTCCTGAAACTTTCAAATTATTTGGCATTATGACAGCAAGGACAGTTATGACTGCCCACAGCCAAACACAACACCAAGGCACTGCTCTGGCCCTGGGGGTTTTAATTCTGACCTGAAGCTGCCTCGGCTCAGCCAAACCCACTGCCTCCCAAACTTTTATTTTAGATATCACATGCTTGGATACCAAATCACACAGTCCTTCTGGGCAGACTACAATATTTGACTCATCCACTGCAACATTAACCCTCTATTTTTGTTTCACATCCCAATCTTAAAAGACCTCCCCACCACCACCAGTCTGCCCTGCACAACTGCGAAGATGTCCCTGCCAAGCCAGAGAGCCAACAGTCTGCTCAGTGCAAGGATGCTGCATGAGAAGGCAAACATTTAGTTATCACCCAGGCTTTTATCTCATCTGATGTTTGAACAGCAGTTTGAGCCCAGAAACATTCTGCAACACAGCTGAGTCACCCTGGGCCACACCGGGATGTGTGGATGTGTAGTAACACCAAGCAGAAACAGACACTGAGCAGAAACAGCTGAGATGCTGCAGGAAAAAAAAAAAACAGCTTTCCACCTTTGCATGAAAATAATATAATAAGGGAAGGCAAACAATCTAAAATAGGTGGGAAAAGACAGAGAGCAATAACAAAAGGGGAAATCTGTGAAAGGACCACGAGGTGACATGCACTTTGATTCCATGTTTCCATGGAAAAAGTTCAACAGTACTTCTTATCTTCTTACTCTCATCATTCTTTTCATCCACTGCTGGAAGTTAAAAGTCAGAAATGCCAAGTCAGGATATTGCTAGAGCCTGCTTCATCAGTGGCCAAGAGTTCCTGTTCATTTCTCCTGTCTGTCCCGTGACTACTCACAAAAGCCCAGAGCAAATGTATGGGAATATAATTAAAAACCTATTTCTTGTATTTATAAGGTTTTCCTCTAAGGTGGTGTAACTTCCAATGAACTGCAAAAAACGTAATCTGCAGAAAAGATAAATGGTGCCCTGTCTACACTGTGAGGGGCCAACTCTGGCTTCCAAAATATCAGAATGGAACTAGGTAAATTCCTTTAGAAGGATAAAAACCCAGTGATCTGACACACCAAAGTACCCATTTGTCGTAATAATGCTGCCTCCATCAAAAGTCTGCATTTGGTCTCCCATGTTATCATCTCAGTTTTCTCTATATTTAGACCAGGAATTCAGCGTGCAGTAACCATGCCTACTGTACAACAGTTACACCACAAAACTTTTAAGGTATTTCAAACACAAATAGAAGAATCCATAGGATAAAGAAGATTGGACCATTCAAAAACAGCACAGTATTTTTCTTCATAAGGTACAGTATTCAGTGCCAGCATTCCTTTGCTAGAGTAACAGTCTTATACATCCATTTTTTTATGGAAAATATGGATCCATACTTTCATGACTGCATAAAAAATGAACGTATCAAACCGCTGGAAGAGAACTCCAAACCCAGGATTTTCTATACTTAAAATCTGTTGATCTGTATTTTACAAACTTGTAAAATAACAGAGTCCTGATCCTAAAAAGGGTCTCTGAAAGCTACTTTAATACACTGACGTAAAATAATCTATGAGTGAACCACTTTGTCTGAAGCAAGCCATAAGTGAGCACTGCAGAAGAACTGTAGTTATTAAACAGCTGTCTCCAATCTAAACCATCTCAAAACTACAGCAAGAATATACACACAACTCTGCCTTTGAGACAACAGAGTCTGAAACTGCAGGTAGATCTCAATGTCTTTAACAATGAGTGTGAAAAAAGAAGGATAAACTTTGCTGTGACTGGGAGGATGACAGAGCCAGATGTTTTGTTAGAGAAAATGAGGAAATGATGAAAAACCAGAGTATCAGGCAGCAATCTTTGCCTCTGAAGAACAGTGGCTGAAGGGGAAGGCGTAGGGGAGGAGAATTAACTCACCATCTCCAGAGATCAGCGGGGGCTTGCACAAGCCTCGTGGCCATGGCGGGGGCGGCGCAGGCGCCTTCATCAGCCCTGAGCCAGACCTGCATCTCTGCACTGAGCCAGGGATTTGGCTCCGTGTCCACGTTCCTGCCTCGCCCCTTAACACCCATGAATCCTGTGACTGAGCTTGGAAACTACTGTCTTGAGCTGGGGATTATCAGCATTCTGGATAAAAAAGGCATCGGAAATGCAGCGCCCAGAGAAATTCAGTGCAGCACAAAAAAACCTGCCACGATAGTTACATAAATGCCTTCAAGGCATGAGTAATGGTAAAGGCCAAACAAGAACCCCAGCCTGGTTTGAATTTCTTTTTCTTTTCCTTCCCCCAGCTTTTATTGTCGCTCTCTGCAGCTTGTGTGGCGATGCCCAGAGCAGCTGGTGAAAGCAGGGGTGATGTGTCCTACACAGAGATGAATTCACTCAGGGCTGGCCAGCCGACACAATTCCTCACAGAGCTCAAAGCCCATGCTCTGAGCATCCGGGGCAGACACAGGATGCTGGTGGGTGTGAGAAAGGGCCTGGCAGATGACAAGCACAAAGCCTTGACCCAATGGGTAAGTGTGTGTCAGCCTCCAGCATTAATGCCAGGCTTAGGGCAGGCTCCCTTTGGCGCAGTTTTTCCATGTTTACTGTAGTTACAGGACAACATTGACAAAAAGAGGGTGACACAAGTGATTTTAAAGAGGCAGGGTGAGAACACAGCCTATTGTGAAAGCTGCAGTTTCCACCACCAGACCCAGCTCTGATTTGTCACCAACACTTCAGCCACTTGCTCTGAAATTGTCCAAGCTGTTGAGGACATTTCTATGCTATTCTGCAGGCCCTTTGGAAAAAAGGGATTTGCAACCCCCATCCCGTATTATGTACACATGTACACCCATGCAGATGGAGGAAACGAACTTCAGTGCACAGAGAAAACCTGAATTTTGTCAGGTCTTCAGGGTGAAGCAGTTTGTTAAAATAGTTAATTCCTAATAAAATAAACTGGAGTCTGGAGAACTATAACAACTCCTTGTCTTGGGTCCTGTGGCACCAGCCACAGGAGGTGGGTGGCACTGTACACCTTGGCCAGAATTTTATCCATTTATCTGATGACTCCATGAGAGATTACAGTTGAGGAGAAGGAAAAATCTCTGCCTACTGTCCATCCCAACACTCATCTCAGTGCCATGTGGGTCTCTGCTCTCTCCCATAAGCTCTTTTCCATCCCATTCTTCCCTCCTTCATCTCCTGCAGTCCTGCTGTCCCAGTCCCCTATCTTTGCTCACCCTGCCAGACTCTGGCTGAGCAGCTCTTTTGCTCTTCTCCCTGTCCAGCAAAGCACAAACCTGGGGGCCTACAAACCAAAACCAATAGCAACAACAGACCTGAGCCTCTGTCCTGACAGCATCATCCCTCTTATCTGTAACAACTCCCAGGGAAGGAGGTTTCCTGGCCTCCCTAGGTGGTCTTGCAACAGTTTTATGATGGTAACAGGATGTTTTCACAACATGCAGCCTAAATCATCCTGGCAAATTAACAAATCAGTATATTAAACTGCCATGGAAATCTGGGACTTTAATAACCACTATTACATGTTGGCAGACTGCTGGATTGCACAATGGTTTTCTTTTTGCTGCACCGAATAAATTTAGCTCTTTCAATCTCTTCTCACATTTCTTAATCTTTTCTCATTGTTTCCTTCTGGACACTTTCCAATCTGCCTGCATCTTCCTCTCAGCAGGGCACCCCAAACTGGATCTTATGGCACTGATGATGGCTCCACAGTGCCACACACAAGTAAGTCACCTCCCGCACCGTACAGAGGACACTCCTTCACATATAACTCAAAACAAGATTTGTCTCTCTTGCAATAGCTCTTGCTGTTGACTCATTTGTAATCCACTAGAAATCCTCAGTTTTATTTTAGCCTATCCCTCTCCAGCTTAAACCTGACTTGGCAAAAGTGCATTTTGCTTTCTCCTTTGCAAATGCAGCACTCACTGCCTGCTTTTATCTCTTATCTGGATGTGCTCTCCAATTTCTTAAGGTCACTCTGAACCCTGACCCTGTTCTCTCAAGTGCCTGACCTGGTATCATCTGAGTGTTATAAACATACCTCCATCTTCCAAATCATGACTGCAAATATTGCAAGTTTCCCCCCAGAAAGTGACCTTGCTGATATATCAGTTGTTACTGCACTACTTGGATCAGTGGAGGGATGAAAGCCCAAGAGTTTTCAAAGCTTCATTCTCTGCAACTTCTGAAAACACAGACATTAATTAAATAGTGATTCCTCTGACAAAGGTAGGATGCATTCAATTCAATAGGAACTAACTAATACAATTAATAAATACAGTGGGAAGGCTATTCCCCAGTGAACTCTGTTCCTGAGGTCAGCCAGCTACAATTTCTCAGTCACAGGCTCAGACAACCCAAGCCGTCGGATGAACCCAGCAGCACAACCTTATCCATCCTGCCACGTGAAGACAAAGATTCAGCAAATAATGAATCACAACCAGCTTCTGGGATCAACACAAGAGAAGCATATCAGGGTACAGTTCATTTGAAACTGCTGCTTTACTTTTATTATGCTGGAGCTACAGGCTTCATTTTAAATTATTTTCATATCACAGCATGCAGAAGCCAAACTAAATTTCTCATCAGAGTTAAAAATTATTCCATTTTAAAAATGCTAAAGTCTCATTTTTAATAGATCACATCAAGTGATTGTCCCAGCTCTACTCAGGTTTCCCAAACTAACAGGAAGAGAAGGACCAGGAGAGTCTCCATCAGGATAAGCACCCACTGCCCACCATGCAAGGAGCCTGAGAAGTTCTGGTTACTGAGTTTTATACTGAACAGATGCAACCTCTGAGAAAAGATTCTGGAAATTTAAGAAATAGATAACTCAAAAACTCATTTTAATTGGAAAAAACACATTTTTTCACTGTTTTCTTTTCAGTGCTTATAACACTACAGACCATAATTTTCCTAAACATTTTTTAGCAGCAGCTTTTCCATGACATGCACAAGAGTCTTCTGAAATGACTACAGGAGAAAGCGTGAGATCTCACATATGTAACACTGGCATCACAGATCCAGCAAATTCTAAAAATTCTTCACAATTTTTCATTCTTCAGAACCTACCTTAGAAAAGTTTTCCCCCTTCTCTCTCCAGAGTATTCAAGCTACTGTCCTTCAGCCTGACTGAGCTATACAAGAAATCGTACTTTTTAAACTCCAAGACTGTTGTTTTTTTTTTTTAGTAACTTGTGCTCATGAAAAGCAGAGTGCAAATTTCTCCCCCATAAAACAGGGGTTAACAATAATTCCCAAGATCCAAAACTGCCGACAGCACCAGCGAGGCTGTGAAATACCTGCAGCTCCTCACCAGGGGCAAGCAACAACACTTCTATTCGCAGCAGGAAAACCACCTTTCCTAACCACAAAATGGCTCTCTAATGAGAAGCCAATGAGCACCTGGAAGACTCCTGGCTACAAAAAGAGGCAGCACTAAATAAAGCAGAGTCAGGACGTGGCAGGAGAGGCACAAAGAGCGATGGCTTTCACCGGCCGGCTCTGACCCAGCCCACACGTGTGAATTAAGTTCTATTTATAAGCCTTCCACTCCTTTTTGGTTGTGGTGGTTTTTTTTTTAATGACCTTAATATAGTGCAGTTGTTATTTTGTTTCTGTTGAACGTAGCAACAGGAAACCCTGTCAGTTCTGCAGCAAACTTTCCATTCCCCTGGCACTCCCATTCCCGCCTCGGAAAAGCCAGATTTCTAAAGAGGTGCTTCACAGGGTGGGAGGGAGAGGAAGAAGAAAAGAAAGCACACACACAAAACCAAAAATGCCTGTAAAACATGCAAAATTGAAGCCAAATTCTTTTTTTTTTTTTCTTTTATCTTAGTCTGAAAGTAAAAAGTTGTGTCCTAATTTTCATTTTCCAAAGTTTCTTACTTCAATACCAGATTTGGAAGTATTGGCCAGGAAAATTATCTTTAATAGAGGGGTTTTAGTTAAAAAACCCAACTCAGTAGCATCTTTACACTCACACATTCCAGTAATGAAAGACTTCCATATCGGACAGCACAAATTTTAACTTGGAAAATTATTTTCTCTAGTCCCTGGTTAACTCACCAAGCAAACAGCTACAGAAATTAAGCCTTAACTTGTTAAGAACATAATAAACCTGATTTTATTACAAGCTTTGGCAAGACTATTCTGCTGCTCAAAGAGCTTTACTGCATGATGAGCAAAGATTTTTGGAGCTCCACCCTTCAGCGTAAACTCATCCCCACAGTATTTTCTCTTTTAACAGCTTCATAATGGTAGGGGAAGACACAAACCCAGCTGCTCAAAGGCAACGTGCCCCAACACAAGGCTGCCATCAATTTACCATTTACAAAACACTTTTTCACAAATATGAAACCACACATAAAATACAGGAGCAAATACAAATCCAGCTAGGAAAGGTAAGACCAAAAAAAAACCCGCAGCTATTCAGAAAGCAGAATTTGTATTAGTGGTGCTTTAAATGAAAATTATGTTCATGTACAGCATAAATTAAGTTCATATACACCTTTTTTTTTTTTAATCACAGACAGTGATTACAGGACACAGTCCTTAAATATGGCAAAGAACAAGTAATAGAATACAATACCAATGGATTCCTGATTCATGGCATGATCTTTTTATATTGTTTCAGTAACATGAGGAATATAGACTTTACTCCCACGTTTGATCCCTGTACATCCTCCCATGATTCATTTTTCTTCCAGCTAAGGCACATACACCCCCATGCTGCCTTTAGACCTCAGAGTCTGTGCACACACCAACATCAAACACAGCCCTTCTGCCAAAAACTCCCTGGAAACACAAAGCACGAGAAGGGATGGACAGACTCTCCAGGACCACCCCGGCAGCAGCCAGTGCAGGGACCTTGAAGGTGCTACTGGCCCCCACACAGCATCACCAACCTCAAGGGCATTCCAGCACATGGCTTTTGTCAAATCATACACAAATCCTGGTACAACCTTGCCCCATGAGGAACCTCTTGGCTCAATCTGTTACCGGCTGGGAAAACAGAAATGTGCCTTAATCCAGTGGTTGAAAACGCAAGGGTTAAAAAAGCCCAGGCTATTTTTAAAAGGCTGAAGCAATGCCACTGGACATGGCTCAGCTTTGCAGAGTCTACAGAAAGGAAACCAGCAGGTCACGGCAGCAGTGGCATTTCTTTATAAAGCACAGCTAAGGACAAGGTGACAACATCTGCACTTACCACTTCCTCCGTGCTGTTCTTCTGAAAATCCACCTCATCCTCGGTTTTCATTTCCAGCCTCCCTGTGCAAACAGAAGGTCCACAAAGGTAATTTAAAAACAAACTTCTTTCAGTGCTACTAACATCTTTTTGTTTACACAAACCAGTCCCCCTCCACCCCAAAAAGAAAAGAAAACCCAACCCCTATGGCCCTTCAACAAGTCCATTTGATTTCCAAATTTTTGTTTCTTGCTTCCTTGCTATTAATTTTAACAACTGTCGTATCTGGGACTGAAGGAAACTGAAACAGCACCAAGCATAGTGTGAAACTTCTGAAAACCTGTAGGTGAGGCCAAGCACATCTGCAGGTATTTGTCCATGTATTTTCTTGGTTCCCATTCATCTACATAAAGAACCAAACTTGTCGCTATTTTTTTCCTTATCATAACCCAAAGATAACACAAGAAACCAGCCTTGTCTGCCCTCAATCGATATTTTAAGCATTGCAAAAAAAAAAAAAAAAAA
>VXBB01014215.1:993263-1022548 GCA_013399915.1 Illadopsis cleaveri | reverse complement strand
AAAAAAAAAAGAGAAAAAAAAATCACAAACTTCAAAAATTAACTCAACCTGCCTGCACAGCCTTACAGATAAGAGAATTACCTCCCTGGACTAGGAAAGCAAAACCTTTGCTGCTGGAGTTTACAAAGTTCCAGCTGACTTTTCCCTTCTCCTCAATCCCGTGATGGTGTCACCACCACAGTTGTACAAATTTCATGTCCCAGCTGCTTCCTCTGCCCAGCCAAGTTTTCATTAGTCACCATTCCCCAGGGGTTCCCCCTGCTTACCTTTTCCTGGCATGAAGTCAACATCGTAATTCCCTTTCAACCCTAAGCTAAAGACTCTCATGACACACAGAACACTTTCAGAGGAGTGATTTGACCAAAGCCACCCAGACGGAGAGTGGCTGTGTCAGGGCTAAACCCCTCACTAATTCCACTCCCACTCTCATTTCTACTAAAAACAAACGCTGGAAGGATGACAACACCTTCTTAAGGGTGACGTATGCTTGCAGCGAGTTTACCCGTACAGGGATTTAGCAAGAGGAACCTCCCATCTTCATGGGGAAATCATCCTAACAATTGTCATTAATGGTTTTCTACTGACTTTAATGTCTACCCTTGTTTTTTGGGACCATCTGGTTTTGCAGTGATTTTGCCTTGATTGCGTGAATTTGTGGGCAGACTCAAAAGCAGGCGTAATACTACAAATTTCTCTGAGTTCCATCTGCTGGGAGACTGCTCGGGGTCACAGCATGGTTGAGATCCTGACCCAAAGATAGAACAAGCAAGTAAGAAATATTTGATGCACTGAGGATGGGAGAAGCAAGCCCACCCTGCTGGGTATGAAATGGAGGATGAAGACATTTTGCCCTCAGGATGAAACTCAAGACAATTTTTTCACTCTGTCACTTCTTTCTACACTTCGATTAGGAAATATCCCAAAGGAAAAGCATTATAAAGCTGTCACACAGGTCTCTGAGTGTGGAGCCCCTTGTTGCATGTGTGGCACCATTAGTGACATTTGTTACCTGCTCATCCTGCCACTCTAACAGGGGAAGGAAATTGTACCAAGAGCTTTTCCATAGGGAAAATGCCACTGATAACAATGAGGTGAAGACTCATAGAGTGGTATTCTTCTGTCAAGGAATATTTTCTTGAAATGCTAAGATCCACAGGAGATATTTCTCCCCAGAGAACAGCTAGGGAGCACTAATTACAGTATTTGTTATTTAAGATGGCAGACCCCAGCCATACAATCTAACCTTGCTTGGTTGGGTTTCTGCCAAGAAACTGCAACTACTCTGAGGTGTTTTGTCAGCACAAACCCCTGGGATCTCTTCTCTTCTCACCCAGCTTGGCTCTGTGGTATGATTTCATAACCTAACTCTTTTCTTTTTAAATGAGTAGCATCTACCTGCCTGACTTGCAGATAACGTGCTTGCAGAACCCATTACTCAGCTCTAATGCAGTTCTGAGTCTAAAGCTAACAGTAGGAGGAGATGCCTCAGGAAAGCAGGATCTACCTTCATCAGCTTCCTTCAGGGTTGTGACCAGTCACTAGATACTGTCTGGATAAGGAAATTAGCCTTTTGAAGTCTTTGTTTTGGGGTTAGGCGGAAACTAAGCAGAGGCAATGAGATGAACAGGTGTATATTTGGGAGCAGCTTCACAATATAAATAAAAAAATTAAAGACCTCAATGATCTGGAGTAATGGCAACAGCAATTATCAGCTGATTACATCGCTGATAAATTACCATGACAATAAACCCCTCTGACTACATGAGTTTCTGAGAAATGGCCTTGTGACCTACACTTCCTTTGGGAAGGTTTCATTGTATTCCAGGGGAAAAGATGTGATTCATTCTGAGAAGTGATGAGTCCAGCACGGATACAAAATCCTCTTTACAAATCCAGACTTCTGGGAAAATTCCCCAGAAGTGGCACAGCAGAGAAAAATTGAAGGCTGCCACTGAAGTCTTACAAAAAATGTGCCACCGAAGGCTAGACACCGACATGAAAAATGTACACAGCAAGAATTATAAACAACAAATCAGTTCTGTTGAATTACTGCCATATCAAAGTTCTAGATGGTGTTCTATAGGAGATCAGTTTCAGAAATATTCCAAATAGCAACTTCGGGTTCATAGCAGTCACTTGCCTCTGCTTAAAGTCAATTTTTTATTTGGGCTTCCCAAACATTTTGATTCAAAATAATCCTAAAGTACTTCTAGAGAAAATACTACAAATGAAATTTTGTTTTGTGTGGCATCTCATTGCACATAAACAATTTCTGCTTAAGGACAGACTATTTATTATTAAGTTATTATTCAGACCATTTTATTCCAAGACCTTTCAGCCCTAAATCCTTATGTATTTTAAATCAGTAACAGGATCATCTTTTTTTCTCCCCTTTCCATATTCTAATACAGAATGATGACTTAACATTACTTTCCTACTTAAGCTACAATCTTATTGGACTGCCTGATCCCTTTTGCTTTAAAAACCTCACCTAGACAATGTCATGGCTCCAAGAATCCAACCTGGACTGTACAGATAGAGCTGGCAGAGCCAGAGGCTCCTAGGAAAAAGAGCCCAGCCAAGTATTAACTTATAGCCACTCCCATCTATTGAACTGTTAAACCAACACAGCATTAAAACAGGTTCCTTCTGAAAACAGCTTTCTATTCCAACTTTAGATCTTTCTACTTATTTACTAGTGATCTCTTGACTCATGTTTACATCTCTTGACAAACATCATTCCAAAAATCCTGAACTCAACAAAAAATGGATTTGCTGGACCCTCTACTGACACCTCCTCCTCTCCAAATCCTCCTCCTGCCCTCAATTATTCCTCTATCACATATCAGAACAAACTCTCCACCATCACCNAAAAATGGATTTGCTGGACCCTCTGCTGACACCCTCCTGCCCTCAATTATTCTTCTATCACATATCAGAACAAACCCTCCACCATCACTGCATGCTGCACTTGGACTGAAGAAACAGCATTAGAGCAGTGAAACAGCTTTATAACTTCACAACTTCATGGTTTATATCGTGGCAGATTTTCTTTTCATCATTTAAAGGCTTTGTTTGTTTGTTTGTTCTTTCAGTGCTGTGAAAGCAAGAGGTACTGTATCATTTTCTCATAGCAAAGAAAAAACGGCAACTGAAAAAGTTCAGCTGCTTTCAATTAACAGCTGCCTGAACAGGTGGGATACACAGATCAGATTAACTCCATGCCTCAGTACCAAATTCACCTACCGTTAAATCCCAGGCTGGAGCAACAAACCCATTTCTTTTTCATTCAATGTACCCCTTTATCTCCCTTCCTGGAGTTACCTGGTGATGTTTACCATTAGCTCTTGATGCAAGGACCCGAGACTTCTATGCTGTCCCCCAAATCCCGCTGCTGTCCCCCATCACCATTCATGCATGGGAAATGCCAGTCCCACTTCCCAGCCCACAGGAGCCAGTCAATCTCATCATCAGAGTTCCAGCACTGCTGAAATGCACTGGCAAACACCACCGGCTGCTCTGCCTGACAAAAAAAAACTCCGAAGCCCGAAAAAGGCAGTGAGGGTAGGGCTCACTGGCTGCTTTAAATGACCTAATGCTGCCAATTAGGAAGCAGCTTTGGGCAGTTCAGAGGGACACTGGCAACTGGCTCAAGTCGACAAGCAAAGAAAATCAGGAGAGCCTTGTTGTATGCACTGGCTCCATATTAGCAAAAATAAAGGGGAAAAGTGAAGGAGTAGCACCAAGGAAATAAACCCTCAAGCCCACATGAAAGCTTACAGCTTGAAGATAAAGTAATCCAAATAGCTCCCTCCCATTCATTTCTTCTCCAGCAAGGATTTATGTGCTACAAATTCTTCTGTACAAATTCATAGAAGATGATGTTCTGTTCTTACCTCCAGTGTCAGACAAGCAACATGTATTTGAATTGGAAATTTTTATATATGCAACTACGAATCTTTTGTTTGGCAGAATTTTTTGTTTCTCAAACACTTCCTCTCAATACAAGCCTCCAGCTCCTACTTCCTTTCCTTTGCTGATGTCATGACAGAGACACGCGTACAAAGAAAAAGCTAAAAAGTAGGCAACCAATTGATTTTTCCTACCTGTAACAGGCTCAGCTCCTTGCACTGCCAGGCTGACATTCCTCTTCTTTGTTGAGGAACTTAAATCCATTTGTCCATTAAGGCTGGCTTCAGCACCCACTGCAGTCTGGGGCTCAAGCCCCACTTTTTCTGCAGGTACTTCATGGGAACAAGGTGTCTCTGCTGCAAAAACCACTGCATCAAAACTTGTTACCATTTTAGGAACTTTATCCAGAGAAGAGGCATCATTAGCCGATACCAAACTCTTCACTCCCACATTTTCCAGTGACTCAACAGCCTGTAAGCGGCAGGAACACGGCGAGAAAGGTACTGCAGGTACAGCTGGGCTTTGCTTTCCATGAGGCTCAGCCAAGCCCTCCCCCTGAGCCACTGTCACGGCAGGAGCAGTGTCACTGTCACTGGCAGGACAGACGGTGTCGGTGCTGGAGTCACTGTCACACGTGGGCTCCTCTGCGATGGGCTGCAGCGCTGCCCGGGGCAGCACGCTCTCCGTGTCCTCCTGCTCCTCTGCATATGCTGCAACAGGGGCTATTGTCACCGGCCTTGGCACCTCCTTACCCTCACAGCCATCACCTGGGGCTCCCACCTCTGAGCCATCCTTTAACTCGGGGGTGCGGCTGTGGAGGGAGATTTGCTGTACGGTTTGAGTGGGGTCTTGTTCTTGGCTCAGCCCAGCATTTGAACAAGGGTCACTCTCTGCACCCAGTGACTCATCTGCTGATGCAGGTCCATGCATGGTGCCTTCTGCTGCAACCTCTGTTCCAGTCTTGCAATCTTCTTTGGGTTGGTCTGTTGCTTTCAGCCCAGCATCCACATTGCTGCTGCCCACCACACGCCTCCCCATACTGCAGGCAGAGGGTTTCATAACAGCAGCAAGAAACTCCTCCGACAAAACCTGCTCATTGCCATTCGCATGAGCCTCCTGCTCAGGCTCAGCTTTGCCTCCTTCAACTTGCTGTGAGTGGCCCTGCTCCAGGGAGCCCTCGTCCCCAGCATGGTCCCCAGGCCAGGCAGCAGCTACTCCACCATGCTCCCCACCATGCTGCCAGGCGAGCTCTGCCGGGCCTGCCCTCGCCGCCACCGCTTCCTGGTTTTGTTTAGATTCCTCATTATGAGTTGCAGAGGGTGTGCCTATTAAATCATCCACAGCACAGTCTGCGCCCTTGGCACACGGAGCAGCTCCAGGGTCATTACCTTGCAGAGTTGCCTCCTGCCCGGGAGGTGCCACTGCAGCATCTCCCTCCTGACTCACAGCCGGCCCCTCTCCTCTGGGTAGGGGAGAGGGCGATTCCACCTTGCAGCTCCTCCCCTCCTGCTCTGAAGCACTTTCTGCTTTCTCTGCTCCAGCCTGGGCAGGCTCTTTCTCTGCCAGGCCTGTGCTCACATCCTCTGGAGGGAGCGATGCAGGCTCACGTTCCTCACGTTCGCTCTGCTGAGCAGTGTCTGGTTGGAAGCTGTTGCCCATTTCTCCTTTAGTGCCAGTTTGAGCAGCAGAAGGGTGACAGGCAGCAACTTCCTGACCACCGCCTGCAGAATCTTTGCTTCCTCCATCTCTGCAGCTGCTGGTATCAGTTCCTACTGGCTCCTTTTCACTGCTTTCCATGGCTTCAGCCACATGGTCAGCAATCACACCACTCTCCTGGCAAGGTGCAGGTTCTGCACCACTTTCATTAGATCCATCAATATCTCTGTCTTCAGGTAAAGCATCAGGACCATCAGTTTGCACACTGCCTTCCAGTGAGGGCAAGCTGGATTTTCCATGTGTGCAGCCTGCTTCCACCTGCCCTTCCTGCTCCCCACTCTCACTGCTGCCACGGACTTCCAAACCAGGAGCAGGTTTTGATGCACATGCAGGAACCTTCACCCCATTCACTGCTGGCAGTGCTTCCCCAGTGCTCTCAGTGACCTCCAGCCTCCCTGTGACACTGGTGTCACCCTGGCTTTCCATGAAGTCACCATTTACCTGAGCAGTGCACGAGTCCACATCAGTCTCTTTGTTACTGCCAGTCTTGCAAAGGTCAGCAGAGACACTGCCAGTGTCACCATCTGCATCTGCACCGTCCCAGGCCAGTACCACTCTCACATTTGCATCCTCCCCATCCGAACACTCAGTGCCATTGAAACCACTGAGTAAGGGCTGAGCAGCGCTGGATGACGCCTCCTTAGCTGGGTATTTCTCTTGCAGGTTTGCAGTCCTCTCAGCAGGCTCTGCCACCCCATCCTCTGTCCCCCGCTGGCCCTTAGCCCTCTCAGGTGTCCTGGCACAGTTCCTGCACTCAGTCTGGCCCATGGCCACATCCAGGCCCTCCGAGGAAGCTGGGGTTTCACCTGCAGCTGCAGCCACGGCAGCAGCACTGTCAGCAAACTCCTCAGCACTCTGCACTTCCTGGTGGGCACTGTCTGTACTGCCCACGCCAGCTTGGTCCAGAACAACTCCAGTCGATGTCATTCCAGCTTCCTCATTTGTATTTCCAGAGGGTGGAAGATTTACAGCACCATTTACACTTGCACACAGGCTCACAGCGCAGCCCTCATCAGATACAGTCCCAGAGCCCTCTGCAGATCTTAGCCCCGCCTCTCCTTCCTTTTTACACAATATCATGGTGTTTTTACTTTCACAGAAGCTCACTGGACTGTTTGCATCCCCCAGGGTAACCATGTCTTTTGGTGCATCGTTAGAAGCTCCCAGATTGCTGCTGTTGCATTTCTCCTCCTGCTGGGTTTGGTCCAAGAGATGCCCCATGTCCAGGTGAACCATATCAGATGGATTTTCCTGCCTTTCTTCTCTTGCCATTTCTTCTAGGCTTTGACAGGTAGTGGTCAGGTGATCCTCTGGCTCTGCTCCTTTAGCACAGCTGTCTCCAGAATCTCCCAGTACAGGTTCCACCTGCTGCCTTAAACTCTGTAACAAGACACAAAGGAAAAAGAAAAAACCCACTTTATTTTGTCATGCAGCTACTCAAGACCTGTATCTACCTAATCCTATTCCACACAAATCCTATTCCTGGTGCCATCCAAGAGAGAGCTACAAATGTAGTGCAATGGATTTTACGTGTTGGTTTTATTAGGAGGAGGTAATATTGAAACTACTAGAATGACAGAAACATTGGTTGAAAAGAGCATCTAAAGGTCATTTAGTCCAACCACCTGGCTGAAACTGGCTTACTGCCACTGTAGCATCAGGTCTACCATAACTTTATTTTGCCAAACCTCCAATTTAGTATCCACAGGCTCTCTGGGCAATCTGTTCCCATGCCACACTACCCTCCCATGAAGAGTTTTCCCTAAAGCCAGCCTGAATACCCGGAAACTGAAATTTGTCGCTCTACCCCCCTGCCACACCACCTGCTACAACTGAAAAGAAGTGTAATTCTGGTAATTGCTCTTTGAGAAGCTGTAGTCTCAGTTCTCGAGTGCACGTAAATTCAAGATCAGTAAAGAGCAGAATTCAGCCTACCAAATAATGCAAATATATACCAGCCTAGTCCCAAAGGACTTCAAGCAAATGCTCCCTTAAAAGCAGCTTCAGATCCTGAAGGTGGTGGCAAAAGCACTCCTCAGCTCCTGCCAGCATTTCTCAGTTTTCTTTCTGTGGATGGAAATGCTACTTCAGACATGGGCATTGGCTGGCAATGTCCAAACACACCAACTGTCTCCTGCTCCCAGGACTGAAGTAATAATTTAATTTATTCCTGAGAAATGCAGACATAATTAAATATCTGAAATTTATTTCCTGATGAAATAAAAATTTCAAAATGATGACATATTATTAAAATTAATGCATGCATTATCATGGAACAGTAGGATCATAATCAATTCCTCTCTAATCTGCATTTTCTTCCAGAGCACCTGACTGTTAACCTTTTATAATTTGATACAATCAAACCTTTACTTGAAAAGAACTGTTTCAGTATTTCCTTTAATATTCTCTATTTTGTAAAAGAGAATGTATGAATGTCCATACCTTAGAAATAGTGGCTTATTAAATTACTGAGCAGCCCCAGTCCCTCGCTGTACACCCAAGAGAGCTCCCCACAGATTTGCTTAGAGTTTTGCACCACAAGCTTTCTAAGGTCACACTGGTTTCTCACTAAGTGCCTGAGACTCTTCACATACATAAAAAACTCTAAAGAACTATGCAAAAAACTGAGCTTTTCTTGCATTTATTTGTTAAAAGATTCCAAAAAAATACATGCATACTAGAAGTCTAACTTGAACAGCTCCCTGCAAATTTTGTTTAAGTTTTTAGTTCTCAGAGAAATAGAAATTGATACCAAAACTGTCAGCTTAAACACCCTGATAATTAAAGCAGCCACTATGTTAACTGATGCATCACAGGGAACTTCTGGGTACTGCATATACTAATAGTGGCTAAAATCACCACTGCTACCTTGAGGATATTGCATTTACTTGTCTTTCCACACTCTGAAATTTGCAAACACTGAGCAGTGCCACAGACTCACTGAGTCATAGACCACAAAATGTACTTCTGGTGTTTGCCACGAATCTCCCTGCTATTCCAAATAACCCTGCTGCCCAGCTCCCAGGTATGCTGTCAGCTATGCCTCCCTGGTTTTGAGGCATTCCAAGACAGGTCAGCACTGGAGGCAGCAGCATGGCATCTCCATCCCTTGTGTAGCATCAGGGATGGCACAGGGGGCTCTGTGTGCAGTGGTACCCACAGGCTGCAGATACTTTTTGCAAGGGTAAAGTGTGCCAGGCCTTTGGTGGCTGTAACCTCACAGAAGAGCATGGAGATTGTGCTCCTGGATCTTAACCAGGATGGACAGACAGAATATAGTGACACTTGCTTGGGAACCAGCAGGGTTTTCAAAAGGAGAAGCTGCAGCAGCCCCAGCATCCTCACAGTGAAGTCACTCTGCCGATAGCCAGAAAAATACAGCCATCACCAAAGGAAGCCAACAGGCTTTCAACTGACCCAAAATAAACCTAAATTAAATAATTGCAGGGCTGCTTTCCAAAGTCAAATCAGATTAGATGTGAGGCAAAACAGTGGTGGAAAGTAAAGTCTATTTCTGGTTTCATTGTCAGGCAAAATGTTCCCAATCTGGCATTTGCATGAGCAAACAAGCAGTGAGCTGGATATGCTTGCCATGGTTTAGGGTCTTTTAAAGGAAGGGGGAAGAGATTTCAAACTCAGTCTGGATTTGCCACTCATGCCACCAGTACTTGTTGAGACTGGGAGTAATTAACATATCAGGTACTCAGGGAAAGCTGAAAATGCTCAGCATGGCCTGTTTCTCTGCTCATCCCCTCAGCCCACTGGCTGCACACAACAGTTCTCCCCTCCCTTAGTTAAAGCAACAAAAATATCCTGTTGTTTAGATCCTGCACCTCTGCAACCCCAGATATGTGACCTGATGAAGGAACACCCACAAGTGATGCCAACTGTAACAGATACGTGGGTGTTTCTGAGAAATGGCACAAAAGTGTTCTGATGTTTCACCTTCCCATCCCAACTGAGAACCTGTGGCATCAGAGTTAAAGCAGCAGGAGGAAGCCCTTCCAAAGCCCTACAGCTTCTGTGTTCCAGCCACCACTGAGTTTGAGAAGAGCACAGTGAAGGGACCATTATGGACACAAACCTCGTGTGGTCAAGGCAGGCTTGTCCTCTGAGTCCTACACTACATTGCTACTGAAACAGCCATTTTTTCTATCACCTATCCCAGAAACTTTCCTCTATGAACAGTCTCCTCCCTGAACTTTTCATCTGAACAGAGATGTACCCACTGTGCTTACAGCCCACACACCCAGCCTCACTCCAGAGCCTACCTTAAGCTGCCCAATGTCTGCAAGGCAGGCAGAGGGTCAGCATGTCTCCAGGGAGGTGTTCCTGCCCATCCAAGGGAGTCCAAAACGAACCGAGCAGGTGGAGCTGGGAGCAGAGAGAGGCTAAACAGAGCTGGTGTAACACAGCCCTGAGCCTGCTTCTCTTCTGAATGAGAACATCTGCTGCCTAATACAGCTAAATCAGATCTCCCCATGCTCAAATTAGAAACAAATGGACAGGTATCCACCTGGATGCTTGATAATAAATCCAGACAAAACACCTGAGGAAACACGCCCTGAAGGATGCTGATGTGTAAAAGTCCTCCCCAGCTGCCAGGCTGCAACCAGCCAGATCTGCTTCTCTTCCATCCCCTCAGCCTTTCGCTCACCTGGTGCTGGTGGCTCTGCATGTGCATCTGAAGGTGCCGAATGTCCCTCTCCCAGCTGGCTGCTGTCCCCTCCTTGGCCTCAGCCGTCAGCAGGTACACGCCGAGCCCGCGGTGGTGCTTCACGCTGTAGTCCCCCGAGTGCACCGTGTGGGACAGGGTGCTCCACGAGTCTGGCTCCCTGGCTCCCTCCCTGGAAAACAAGGCTGGGTTAGTGGGCAGGCGAGGAGGGATCCTGCGGGGCAGGACATGCACACTCCCCTTCCCTCTGGATTCTAATCATGGGAGGGAGCAGCGCATGGCACTGGCTCCAGGGCCAGACAGACAGATACACACACACACTCCTCAGAATTGAAAATTAATGTGATTTAGCACTAATGCCAGCCACAAGCTTTATTTCACAAGGTCCTTCTGAGGTACAGATCGGTGTTTTTTACCCCAGACTAGGACAGACTAGCAGCTAAGGGCATGACAACTGCATTTTAAATCAAATTTATCACAGGTGAAGATCACCAGAGAAGCTGTCACAGAACAGCAGACACCTGAAACGCAGAACAGCAAAGGGATAAGTTGGAAGGAATGAAAACTATCATGGTACAACTTTTACAGCAAAGCCAGCACACTGCTCACAAACACCCAACAGCCATCAAATTGCAGCAATTTTTTCACTCCTGAAATGAACTGAACTTGCTCTGTGAAACTGCCTCTGTGCAAGATGTTCTCAGTGTTGTGAGACAGCTGTTTTTCTGCAGCACAACCATGGGCTTTCTTTTTACCAATCCAAAGGAAAGAAAGGAAAAAAGATGCTTTAGATCAGAATGAAAAATAACTTAGTAGGTAAATGTAGTCAATAGAAAGTTCTATTCTGTTCTTTTTGAACATCAAACCCTGATTTTGCACCACTCAAAGCAGTAATTCCTTGGGTCTCACTAAGCTGCACAGCAGCTACACTGGCCCACTGAGGTGGTGAGCAAACATTGAGGTGTTCACCACCTTCAGGTTCACAGATTTCATTTTGAATCAGAACTGATTCAGGAAACCCCAAATCTGTTTTGATCATCCCAGACAGAGCAGCTTGTGCACCACCCCACCAAGCCCTGCATCCCCCAGGAGAGACATGGAGGCAAACTCCAGGAATGTTACAAAAACTGGGGATGACACTGACCTGCTCAGGGATGCAAGAAATGGGAATTTCCCTATCTTCCTTCTACTGGAGATGTATCTACTGACACTCAGCCCCATCCATGAGCTGGGTTGGGGATTGGACTAGATGACCTCTAAAGGTCCCTTCCAAACCAAACTATCCCCTGATTCTATGATGTCCCTTCCTTATTGCAGAGACTAACCATTTTCAGATCTCCCTTTGCTGCCCAGCTACCAATTTCCTTGGAAGCAGCAGAGCTGTGATTGTTTTTAAATAATTAGGAATTCAAGAGGTACATAAACACAAATGCATGCCATCAAGCACGTAAAACTACACACAGTTTTCAGAATCTTTGCTGAGAGGTCTTGCTTTAAAATTCACAAACCTTTCTTATGGGCAAGGGCCCCCCAGCAAGCCACAGGGCTATCTCTCTGGGAAGCCAAGCAATCTAGAAAGCAAAGTCATAACGAGCAAGCACCATGATCAGCAACAGGAATGGGCAGAGCAGGGTGGGGAAACGGTCAAATGGTTCATCAGAGGCAGAGAAAACTGTGCAGGCAATGGTGGTGGCAATGGCTGCCCCTGCCCTGCCCCAGCACAGCCACCCACCCCCTTCTGTGACTCATTTTGGGTTCAGTCTGCAAGGAAATTCAGACAAAGCAATACTACGGCTTCCACCATTCACCACCATTTATCTCAGTCATGACTTGACTTCAGCAGAATTACACTTGATTTAAGTAGAATCAATATTTCCACAGAGAAACAGAAGGAAGTATCCAGTTTCTGGTGGTGATTGGTATAAATCCACAGAGGCACTGAAGTCAACTGAGCCACTACAAGTAACCAAAGAAATGACCTTCCTTTATCAAGGAAACACAGACATTTCTGTCTGGAGTATTTTTCTCTTCAGCTGTCATGTATGAGAAACCACTGTACTCGGGGCCACTCTCAGAGTACAAGGAGGCAGTGAGCACAAAGCCACAGTCACCCACTCATGGGGACAACAGCAGCCAGATTAAAGAACTGCGTGCGATCAATCTACTCCACTTTCTCATCAGCTTCAAGGACCCTCACAGCCATCTCCGAATCAGCACCCACAAAGCTGCCTCTGCATGACTTGTTGAGCCTCAAAGGGCCCTCAGCAACTTCAAAAGGCTCAATCTGGAGCAAGATGACAGGCAGAGTCCCCTGCAACATCGCGAGTGTGTCCACCCCTCCAGCAATCCGCAACCTTCACACGGCCCAGATGGATCAAATAGTCACTTCTGCTTACAAAGAGAGTAGTTTCTTTTCATATTCAAGCTGCCACTCTGTGTTACACTTTATGAAAAGCTTTAAACCTTTGAGAAAGCAAGAAGTTTCTCACATCCAGCCAAGCTCTCATTTTTTGTAGCAGTCACCTTTGTTACACAAAATTAAGCAGGGAGATAGCGGATGGTTCAATCTATTGCCTCCTTCAAACCACCCCTTCATACTCTGCTCCATTCCAGCAGTAATGGTCTGAAGCAGAGAGGACAAATGAGGATGCACAAGCATTAACTCATTTTCCCACCACTGTTCCTGTTGTTCAGGCCATCACTTCCAAGGCCATTTGAGAAGACACTCCTGCTCATTTGCCCTCATACGCTGAGCTTCACTGTTTGTGCCTTTGCTGCATGTCTCACTGCAAGTCCTGGGTTTTATTGAGAGATGATAAAAACACACTTTCTTCCAGGAAAAAAGACTTTGCTGTTATGCATTTTGTACTTCCTGGCTGTGAAAGATGATTATTTTGTCCAGACTTGGAATTTTTGTAGTGGTTGTGTAAGAGTGCATATCCAGGCTGCTTTACTAGGAGATAAAAACAGATATGCAAATACTTACTGAAGATTTATTAACAAAAATATGTATACAAACTTCAGCCATCAAGAAGTTTGAAAATCTGCTTTTGTTTAGCACAAAAATCCAGCTTGCTGCATTTTGCCAGAAAGAACGGAAATCTGTCTTCTTATGAGATTTAACCATCCTGGATCAAATCTTTCTCATCTTCCCTTTTCAACAGTTTCCCATCAAAATACGTAACATATACCAGTGAACTGAACATTTTGTAAGAAACATTTCTGAGCTCAACTTTCACAGAAGAAAGTATCTTGGTTAAAAAAGCAAGGGCTGCCTGAGAAAGCTGCTAGTGTTTATTAGCTCTACCCTCTGCACAACCATGCCATGGCCCACTGAAAAAGCCTGGAAGAAGTCCTTCAGCCCTGGTCAGTCTTCTGTCCCATGAAGGTAAACCCAGAAAGGAAATTTTTGGTTGAAATCAAGAACAGACTTACCAGCCCACCCTTCATCTGCAGAAAGGTGGCTTAAAGAAGGATGACTACTTCAAACAGAGAGAGAGAGAGGATAATACTACTTCAAAATACTCTCACATGCCATGGCCTGCTACATCTGGGAGCTGAAACTACAGGATCACCTGCTGCCCATCTGGCATGTAAGACAAGATGGTAAGATCATAGCATCACGGAATGGTTTGGGTTGGAAGGGACCTTAAAGATCATCTAGTTCCAACATGGGTAGGGACACCTTTCCGCTACACCATCCAAGCTGGGATGGGATGATAAGTAGGAAGTGGTTTTTATTTAAACCTCCCAGCACTGCTCAAGTAGACTGGTCCCTTTTCAAGGCAGAGCTACACTGTACTCTGTGTGCTGAATCTCTCCTCATCTGGAAGGTGAGCAGAGAGTGTGCGGCGGAAAAAGGAAAGGAAAGCCCACACCGCACACGGCTCCTGGCTTCCGGCAGATATGGGCGAGAGATTTTTAAGAAGAGGGAAGATAAGTGAGAAGAGAACAAAAAAAACCCCAAAAAAACAACTAACCAGATCAAAAGCTCTGCCTGCCCTCAAAAGCTGCAGAAACTGCTCAGCAACAAGGGTTTGAAATTCAAGGTGCTGGCGCTCGCAGCAGGTGTGTTTTCCAGTACCAAGAGACAAGGTTTGAGCTGGAAGGGAGAGGAAGAGATTAGAAGATGAATGAAAAGGCCTCAGTGAGTTAGGCAGAACTTCATGTCAGGAAGATTTATCCCCCAGTTTCACAAAGGGGTGAGGAAGGCAGCGTGGCAACTCAAGGTGTTATTTCCTGGCAACAACCCCTTCAGATTTCTGAAGCTGAAACAAAACAAGCTCAGTGGCATTGCCAGCTCTTAGGCTCTTACTGCAAGCCTGACAACAGCTGTGGGTTTATTCTGAAAGCACCAGCTCCTAGATCCACATGACAAAGGAAAAATGAAAAAAAAGAAAAATCAATTTTAAAAAAATTAACCAAAGCCCCTACCATTATGGCTGCATGAAAAGCTAGGAAAAGGCCACAATTTAGATGCTCTTATCTTTAAGGTGAATAAAAACCTAACTAAATTGAATTCTGATCTTACATTCTTTTTATTACTATTATTATGGTATCACAGTGAAAATACCAGATCAGACAGACTGTGATCTGGGATAAACAAGGAATGGTGCCTACAGGGATAGGACTGGTGGTGATTGTGCAATGCACCCACAGCACAGGCAATTTAAATCAAGCCAACAATCGCTCCTGGGAAAACCCAGCACCCACACTCAATGCAGTCACCAGCATTTAAACCAATCTTAGAAATCTGACCAAACAGAACTTCAGTGTTATTTGCAGAAGTGTTGGGGTAATGGAGGCTTTGTATCTGTATGATCAACTTTGCACCCACAATCTTCTGTGATATACAAAACACTAATGCACACAAACACTTTCTTGCTCCTCCTCATTTTTACAACCATCCATATGCATTGTATATGAGACCCAGAAAACACATGCAACCAGCATGTGCTAGAATGGGTTAAAATAAATCAACTATTTTCAAATTTGAAAGATATTTAATAAACACAGAATTCATACTTCAGGTGTTTCCAAGTATTCCAAATACCCTAGGAAAGTAGAAAAAAAGTATGTTGCTCATATAAGAAAAATCTTCATATTGCTCACTAATTTGAATAGATTTGATGTTGAAAGAAAGAGTTAAAAGTTCATCTGATGTAGAAATAATGACTAACTCCTTACAGTGCCTCGCACAAACATGAACTGCAGTTGTAGGTTCTCTCACCAAACTGAATTCAGGATTGCATAACCTACCCTTCAATATCCGATTAAATATTTAATAACTGGATTCAAAATATGTAATGCTAACTTCTCATTGATCAACACACTATACAGCAGCAAACCATAGAGAGAAAAGCTGGCTTGGTCCTTCAACAGTTGTTTGCAGATACACATATGCTAAGGGAGCATCTCCAGTATTTCCAAATACAATGGGTCTGTACTTCTAAACCCAAGCATTTCTTAGGTCCCAATGTTAGTTATACATTAAAAAAAACATATAAAAATACAGCTATAAACTCTTATCAACTGTATTTGCCAAAAAGTACAATCTGCATTCCGTAAGTGTTATTAAATGCATTTTCCATTTGTTTTATTTTCAGAGTATTATGTAATAAAAAGGATGCCCTGCTCAGGATGTGGAGCTGTAGGTCCAACACAGAACACAATGTCCACCTGGAGACTCATCAGTAAACAAAGGGAATTTAAGGTGAATCTATGAAACACACTCAAGAGTGAAAACAGATGCCATTTGTTGCATTTTAAATAAAAAAGCACCATGATGGAGAATTCTTCAGCAAGCAGTGTTTACAGCTAAAAAACAATCAGATCAGGACAAGCAATATGGAAGAAGAGTTGTCTGTGAGCGTGACCACTGGCTCTGCAACACAACCCTGAGAAGAAGCCATGCCTTTGGCTTCCTCTGACACAACAGTTTACAAAGAATGCTTCTACAATCATCTGTTCAAACTCTAACCCCTATCATGAATGTCACTGCTTGGAGCAAATCTGCTCCAGAAACTATATATGAGCATCCTAACTGGGTATCCAGCTAGCCCATGCCTGAGGCCAAAAACCCAGCAGTTCTGGGAAACCACTTATCCGCATTTTCCAAATTTATCCTGAAACAGAGCTGGTTTCTCACAATCAGTTACCAACCACACAAGGCTGTCCAGCACTTATGTCCCCTATAATTTTTGGGAACACTTCCAGATCAGGATTGCCGGGGGAAGGAAAATAATTTCTTCTACTATCTTACCAAATATTCTCAAATCTCTTCTAAATCTCTTCTTTCTCATCCTCATGGGCCTGTTTCCA
This sequence comes from Illadopsis cleaveri, assembly GCA_013399915.1. Classification (NCBI taxonomy): domain Eukaryota; kingdom Metazoa; phylum Chordata; class Aves; order Passeriformes; family Timaliidae; genus Illadopsis; species Illadopsis cleaveri. The sequence goes on along the minus strand of VXBB01014215.1, from coordinate 1,005,924 downwards.
TGATCTCCCAGGACTACAGTTTCCAAGTGAGAATACAGAAATGTTAAAAAGCTGTTTTCTATCACATGGACTAAGCCTTCTCTCTCTTCTGTATTCAGAGGTGGTTACATGCAAAACAAAGGAGAGGAGGGAGCCAGAAAGTCTTCATAGGGATGTGGGAACACACAAGGAAGTCAGTAAAAGTTGGACCATGATGTGGGGTGAGTAGGTGGAAGAGAGAAACACAAACTCTTCCTGCTCCATCACATTTACACCTGGCTGCCTCATCCTCCCACTCCCAGTCTGCTCCTCTCCTGTGGCCAGGAGAAACCCACAGCACCTCAGCATCTTCCTAATCATGATGTTAAAACTATTATACGATGGTGTTTCAACTGAAAATCCTACAGCCACCAAACTAGACCCTGTGGACCACTGGCCCTCCCACACTGCTCCAGACACATTACTGTCTGTAGCTAAACAGCATTTCCTTAACACACACCCCTCTCAGTCCTCTTTCAGTGCCCTTCTAATGTTTTTTTTAATTCCTCTTAACACATTCATCTTGTGCCATCACTTATAGATACAAAGTCAACTGTTCTCCTGCCACACCACAAAAAGCCATACCCCAAACCCAGCTCCCCAAACAGCAATCAAATGGATCTGTTGCTTGGTTTGGAGTGGAAGAACAGACGGAGAAACATCAGCACTAATTCAATAAACCTTACAGCCTCTGATTCTGCTTAGCCAGAAATAAAATACATGTATACCATGTGACTGATTTTAAGATCATGCCTAAACACTCTGTTGAACATAAACTGGGTATTTCTGAAATTAAACACTTGCTTAAAGGGCCTGCTAAATTGGGGTGCAGAGAAAAAAAAAAAAAAAAAAAAGATGTACAAGGCAAATCCTCTTGCAGCTCTGGCTCAGAAAAGGAGAAAAGTGTATTTAGTTATAAAAGTAAAGTCACTGAAAAAGCACCCTTATTTGAGAGGCACCACTGAGATTACAGCCCAGACTTCACCAATTACTTATGTAAAATCAGAACAATAGAAAGTGATAATCATGGATTGAAAAACATTCACAAAGCCCTTCTGCTACCAGTGAGTTATTCCTCATGTGTGTTAATTAAATCATTTTAATTTTGGAAATACAGATCTGTACTAATTTGCAGTTTCACAGACTGAGCCTCCTGATTGTTACCAGGAAATCTGAAGGGAAGGGCAATCCCAGAGCTGTGCAGAAACACTTTAGAACAAAAAGCAGAGAAACCAGCAAAAGTAAAAAAAGTTTACAGTAAAAAACTCAAGAGACTGTTGCAACTCTTTGTAGGGATTAGAAAAATGCCTTTTTTTTTTTTGGAATGGGCTTTAGTTTGCTCTCGCTTCCCTTTTTCAGAGGACATAAATCACTCTCAGCTGTGAAGGAACTACAAGCGTTTGGCTTTGCTGGGGAAAGAAATGTTACCAGACAGAAATAAAATCAACAACCAGATCAGTGTTTGTATGTTTTACAAAGCAGCACTTCCAACACTTCCAGCCCCGCACGCTCCCGGTGTCTTGAAGCCATTTTCCCCACTGCTGTAAGAGCCCTGCAGAACATGGAGCTGGCAGGGGATTGTGTTACTGCCCTGACTGCACTGGGAAACACCAACTCCTGCACTCTGCAGCTGTGCAGTTACAGAGTTCCACCAGCCTGTTCCATGACTGTGCTGCCTCTCCAGAGCCAGCACCCTGCAGGCAGCATCACCCAGCTCCAACACTGGGGAGAAACAGGCTCCAACCACAGACCCTTCACTCTGGAAATAGTTGAAACTCAAAGAAGGTTTTGCAAACTGCACCATTTCCGAAGTTATCTTTACATATAAATCATGATATATATTTTCCCCCTATAAAACTACTGCCCTTCTGCACTATCCTATTCCATGTGCACTGCTGGACACTGTTTACTGTGCAGTTTTTGTCTTGGAGATAAAACAAGTCCCCTCAGGAATGATACACAACTGATGAATGTTTATTGACGATGAATATTTATTTGCTTATATGAATATTTATTAATGAATGCTGCTATTGACTCTCAATCCCTGGTGACCTACACAGGCCCTGTGACAGCTCCTTGTTTGGGTCTCTCAAAAGAACCAGACCATGCACCTTTCCTGTCTGAGGATGAAAAGCCATTGCACACCACAGAATAGAATATTTCCAGGGATGGAAAACTTACATAGGAAGCATCTTATTTATTTTTTTCCATTAAGTACTGAAGAAGCTGAGAAGGGAAAGTTCATCAGATAAACAGAAATTCAAAATGTCACCAGTGAAATTAGTTTTTGAGAAAAATATTTACACTGCAGCTGAATCAAGCTTACTTTGCAGACAAACCAAAGCAAAACTACAACAACGGAGAAGGTTTTATGTCTGCTCTTTAATGATTGTATTCTAATTATGGCAAAATTTCACCCCTTCTCAATGCTGGCTGGGAGAATCATTGTAAAATGAAGGGTCCTGCAAATTAGCAAGCAAGAGAACAATAAATTCCCCCCAAGGATAATGCATCACAAAACACGCTGCATTCATTTATTTGGCGTAGTGAAGTTTAATTACTTGTAAAAATAATGACTCCTTTGTAGGGGCCCTCACTAACATGCGTTGCTGCTCTGAGTTTTGCTGAGTGGGTCAAGTTGAGTGCCAAGTCTGTGTGCATGGATTATACAGCATGAGCACAGGCAGAGTGCAGAAAGGAGGTTGTACAGTGTCCCTTGTATTTTGACAGCACATAAATGGCACTCGCTCTCTTCACAGAATTTTCTGTGTTTTGAAGTTCAGTATTTCTCCTCCCAACAGGGATTTTCAAGCCTTGATCTCATCTTACTGCAGAAAATGCTCAGCATAATAAAAAAAATCACTGCTGTGGAATCAGGATGTGCCCATTTTGTCACCATCACCCCCCTGTGAGGAAGGGCTGCAGCCATCCCCATGTCACTGCTCCAGTCAGTCCCAAGGCCATGTCACGATGCTCCACCACCATCCCACCCACTGAGAAAGGGAACCAGGATTTCCAGCATCCATGGATTTCGGTTTGTAGGGCTTCATGGGAATAGAAGAGTTTTCAGAGTCAAGGGACGTGTGGCATGGCCGACAGATGTTTATACATTGTATTCCCACCCAGCAGTCCAAGAGGAAAACAAATCACAAAGAACAGTTTAAGGATACATCAAGAAGAACAGGAATTGGGACCTTGATGGTAACATTTCTGCTTGTTGCTTGTGTCTTATTTTCAAAGATAAACTGCAAAGGTCATCAGAGAAATTCCATTAATTGGGCCAGCAGCGTTCCTTGAAGCCAATGGCACAGGACAATGTCATGGAATCCCAGTCCTCTTTTCATTCCACTGAGTGAGAATTGCCATTCCAAAACTGGAACCAGTTGTGAAGTACTTCACCAAATACGTGAATAGCTGTTGTAAGTTTTGTTTAATTCCCATTTTTATTTAAATTACCAGCACTACTCACTTTCAGGTTGAAGTATTTACTATGAGCACTATAATCAAGTTTTGGTCAGCTTAAGCTTCCTGACAGTATGTAAAGCCTGTTAATGTGGTTAGTCTCACCTTGGAGAACCTTGCTGCAGTTACAGGATGAATTTGCACATCCCATTTTTACAATATAGCCTGCATAGTTGTGTTTTCACAGTATAACTGCTGACCTTGATGGAGAAAAACCTAACACTGTCATCCTCGTTGTATTAATGCCAACAAGGGTGGCAGGAGAAGGTATTTGGGTATAGGTCCCATCCCACTCTGCACCTTCTCCTTCACTCACTTTCCATGTGGCTGCCTGAATTCAAGGATAAAAATTAAATGCAATTACTCCAGCCATATAGATCATACTTTCTGCCCCCCCAACACTGCACCCAACAACTACAGAAAGCAGAATAATTTACAGTTTGTAACAGGGAATGTTGCGTGATAATGTGGAAAACACAGCAGACTCCTAAACATGACATTGGGCCACTCAACATAAACCCCAGGTATCTGAGAACTCAATTCAGAAACACAAAGTTTATAACAAAGCTTAAGAGAACTAGGCATCAGAATAACACACACAGAGACTAAATCTTTTCTCCTATACAAACAGCCCCCTTGAGATTTTTTTTAAGCTCTTTTGTCTTCATTAGCCTCAGCTATTAAAGCTGGATCTCCAAACATTTGCTGCTCAAAACTAACTTGCCATCTTCCAAAGGATTCCTTGTAAAGCAGTGCAATAAATGCTCATGCCACTAGTTACTTGCTATGTGTTGTAAGACTTGGCTGTTTCTCAAGACCATTTACAAGAGACCTGTTTCTGTTAAATATTCTGTTCTCCTTTAAATATTTGCATTAATTCTTACCTTATTTTTTTTAACTTACACCAGTAAAATGCCTATTCTCTACAAGATGCTGCCTTATTTCAACATAATGATCACTATTTCATTCAACTAAAAAACTCCCTCTCTAAAAAGTAAGAACACAACAGTCCACCACCACCACAACGCCTGTTAGCTCCCCTCTTTTGGGTAGTTGTGCAAAAGAAAAGTTTTTTCACTTGTGTTTGCATAAAATTTGTCTTAATTAGTCAACATTACAGTGACTCACTTTGGACTTTACAAGATAGGTGAAGCAGAATACTGAGCAACAAGAAACAACCTCCCAAAACATATTATGGTTTCCCCTAAACCCATACTACTGCTGCTAGCAAGAATGGTAAAAGCTAAATCATACCAAAATTGCCTTTAAGGATGAGGTACAGCACTCAGACACCACTGAGTGATAATGTACAGCAAAGCCAAGCGTGGTGGAGAACGGAAAACCAGCAGAGGAACCACCAAATCACCCTTACTCTGTCAGAAGTTGGTGCAGCTTCTGGTAGCCCCTCTCCAAGGCCAAGCTCACAGGCGTTGCCCCCTCGTTGTTGTGGATGCTGAGAGCTCCTCTTCCACCAGGCTGCTGGAGCAGAAACCACGTCAGCCGCAGCAGCCCCAGCCTCACCGCAAAATGCATCAGCGTCTCCCGAGGGACGTTCTCTGGCAAGGGAGAAAAAGAAAGAAAAGCAATGGGAATTTGTAGGCTTGAGGGTTGGGGGAATGTTATATCCCCACATCCCAGCCCCACCACACAGCGGCTGGAAGGAGCTGACAGCCCAAAGGAACCTGCAGCACCTGGAAAAACAGCCTGGTTGCCAATATCCAGGAGACAGCAGTCTTGAAGTGAGGGACATGCTTCGATGGGACTGGAAGTGCTCAGGGCCTCTCATGCTGAGATTGACCACAGAAGCCAATGTGAAAACGAATCCATTTCCTGCACAGCCACAGCCACCACCAAGCCACAGCACACCCAAACAGAAGCGTGGTCAGGTGGGTTTTCCTCGAAGTCCAAACCTTCTCCTCAAACATCCAGAACCAGGTTTTAGGGACGGGCAAATTTTGTTATCTAACAGGATGCTGATTTATCCCAAGGCACGAAGAAAAAAACCAAACAATTACATTTAATGCACATACCCAAAGCAGTTATAAAAGAGAACTGTTTAAAAACTCATACAGACAGAGCGGGGGGGGGGGGGGGGGAAAGGCAGCAAAAGAAAAAGCAACAAGGATTTTCTTTCCTGGTTTGATTATGCCTCAGACCAGATTTTCTCAGCCTAATACAGTAGCTCTGTCATTCTGAGTAGCAGCATTTATAAACTACCAATCTCCACTGCCCCTTTTTGTATTTAATAACCATGACCTTCTAATTTGGTAGAAGTCACTCTTGAGCCTGAGCTTTCATTTCAGAAAAATATCCCCCTACTCCAAAAGCTGCAGCCCTAGAATGATGCTCTGAAAAGTTTTAACCAGAAATGAGCTCCAGATGCACTGCTGAAATCCAGCATTTACAGATCAAAGCTTGTTATTTCTGTATGAAAGGCAAAAGCATTTGGGTTAAAAAAACTTCAAGAAATAAAAATTTGTTCTTTTAATTAACAAAGGATTTTAGTATTGACTGACACCACCAACAACAAAAAAGCACCAACTGGGTCTCAGAAAGCTATACCAATGAGCACACTTGGTATAAACCCTTTAATATCACAGAAACGATTTATTGGGTTATTAATTTGGGTGCCAGCCAAACCTATACAACAGATTTTAAAATGCACACACATAATGGCTTTAGGATTTAATTTTGTATTTCTTTCTTTAAGAAGTGTGCCCCAAGAGAAATCATTTCTTCAAAGTGCTGCTGTTTTTCTTTCTTATTTACTCTACTTTAGGGATGTCATTAAGACCTTTGGTGAAAAACAACACAAAGCAAAAACGGGCAGTTCTCCCCTGCCTCACACACAATTTTTCACAACTTTTTGGATCAAATTCTGAAGAACTAATCTGTATGCAAGAACCAAAGGCTTTCTGGCACCATTTCTGTTCTGAATTACTCCAAATTAGGTCTCTGGGCTACAAACCAAGTCTTCCCCCTAACCTCCTCTTGATTATTGTAAAGCAAAACCAAGCTGCCCTGAATACACAAGTGTGTCTGAATGGAGGTTCCAGCTGATCAGAGAAAAGGGAATGGCCCAGAGACAAATTCTCAGCCTTTGGCCAAGTAATGAGAACGATTTGGGTATTAAATGTTACAGAGCGTAATGATTTAGAAATAGCACAACATGGAGGTTAATCAATGGTTGCAGCCCTGGATTTAAAGAAAAGTGAAAAATAACACAGCATATAGACAGTCACAAAAGAAAGGGTACTGATGAGGCTGCAAAACATGGACACAGGTAGGACTTTTCCAGAATGAAAGCAAATGCCCTATGTTTTAGTCAAAGAACTTGTACATGCACAAAGCACCCAGACTACCTGTATACTGACTGGCAGAGACAACATAATTATTGTGGCGTAATTCTTCCTACAGAGATGCAGGAGGCACAAAATCACTTCTGTTAGAGCAAATAACTGCAATCCAAATAAAGAATGTGTTGCACTGGTCTGACCACATTCTGTTCTCACATGGGATCTCCTGTTATGGCTGCTTTGTTGAAAGGGAAAATCATCTTCCTAACTAGAACGGACAGTCCTGCCCCAGAACAGAGCTGTGTAGACCTGCAAAGCGTAAGCACAGACCCCTGGACCAAAATGCTTCCTCCTCCTGCAGCTGAGAGCATTAGCAATAGGGAAAAGCATCTTCTGCTCACCAGCTCATGGTTCACCACTAAACACACACTGCCAACTGCAAGTTCTGCAAGATGCAGGCAGATATTCCTCTTGTCCCTGAGCCAAACCGGCGCTTTCTCTGTCTCATATGTCCAAATGACCCCTCCCAGTTGTCACAATGCCTCGCCAGTTGTCCCAGTCTGCTGATACAACTGCACCTTCCTTCTGAGAACATCCTTCCTGTTCTATTGAAACAATCTTCCTCATCACTGAACCAGTGGACAGGGCAGTTCCAGAGTTTGGATGGAGGTGTCTGCAAACACAACTGAAGTCAATGTGGCCCTGCCTTGATGCCTTTGGGCATTGACAGTGTGTGCACACAGAATCTGCCCAAGAAGAGGTGGCATGGTGTCACCAGAGCATATTAAACACACAGGCTCACTATCCACTTTTGGAAGGCTCTGCCTGACACAGAACCTGGCATGAGGCCACCCTAACAGATGGGCACAGATGATGGCAGCGAAGAGACAAAGTACTGTACATCCAACAACTGCAGGGGCCCCAGGCAATGGCTTTGGAAGGTTCTGGAGTGTGCAAAACTTGCATGGTGACAGTTAAAAAGGCATGTGCCATCTGTGGGCTGGATTAACTACTGATACATAATGAAAATACATCTGTTGGTGTATGGTGTTGCTCAAAACTAGACAAGACCTAGTCTGCATCAAGTATGGACATTTTGCTGGATGGAGAGGGGAGGAAGACAGACAGATCCCTGCAGACTTCCTACCTTTGAAGGGATGAAGCTTGTCACACAACATGTTGGAAATCCAGTCAATGATTTTATGATCTTGTCGTGGTGCAAAATGTCCCACACATGAAAGAACACCAAAAGCTTTAACATGCAAAAGCCAGAGCTCTTTCTCCTACCACATACCAAGCAAGAGCTCCTCATCCTAAAATGGCTTTCGTTTGAATGTCAACAAGAAGCTTCTGGTAATTAGGAAATTGTGGAAATACAAGACACACAATGCTGAAAAGGCCAAGATTGTTTTGTTCCTTTCTCGTTTCCTAGTAATAGGCAAGAGTTGAAACATATGATTATTGCCCCATAATGGTAGGGTACTCTAGTCCAGCTGGCAAAACACAAGACTTTGGATATATTATTTCTGTGTAATTTTTTTCTGCTGCGATTCATGAACAGACAGTTTATCTGCGCAACTGAGAACCAAATTTCCATAGAAGACTGTCGTATATACTTTGCTAATAGTAAAGGATTAAGGTTTGAGGTGCTGTTAGCATGAAACAAATAAGCATTGAAGGGGGAAAAAAAAAAACTTTGGGTATGACACGCCCAAGAACACTAAGTAAAAACTTTCATTTTAAACCTGATTACATAACCAAAAAAAAAACAAACCAAAACCAAAACCAACCAACCAACCAAACAAAAAAAAAAAATCACCAAAAAACCCCCCTGTTCCTTTTTAAAAATAACTTTCCAGAGAGAGTAACCTACACCTAATGCTCAGTTTATCCTCCATGCCCTGAGATATCTCATGAGCCAGCCATGGAATGGGGTAGCACTGCTTTGTCTTCCTGTGCTTGTGACCTTCACTTGGTTCTCAACTAAACTCATGTATACTCAGCAATTTGGAAATCTACCATCACACATCTGGCCTCAAAATCTTGCTTTCTGCTGGAAATGTTCTCACTGCTCAGATCAATCCTTGAAAAATTAAAGTAAAAAACCCCAGAACCAAGCTGCCACCTCACAGTGAGGTCCTAGAGGAAGGCTCCAACAGACAACTGCACTGCAGAAAGGTCAAGGCAAAGATGTTGTGTTTGCAGTTATGAGCTCAGTTAATAAAAAGATGTGTGGATAATTCCTTTCTTAATCTGATAAACAAGAAATTTTTCAAAGCACACCAAAAGATCTCCATGTCCCCATTCCCACTAATATCAAAGGGAATAGGAACACTCTCTTGCCAACAATTTCTCGGCCACAGACTAAACGGTACATCTCCGTCTTGGGCAGCACGTTTCTGATGCTGCCTGAACAAGAATTGCTTTCTGCTTCCCATTTTCCACTGCAGAGGGCACTAAATTTAGGTATGGAAAAGATTTTTTTACATCTTATCAAGGACTGCCGCTGAACAGAGCACTTTGTGCTGTTGGCACTGAACAGATCATGCTCATTTATACCATATCATCCTTTATCAGAGAGCACAGAAGCTGAGCAGCAGACTGGAAAGGATATGAAACCCAACTAAAAGAACACCTGTAACTATTACATTGAAAGGGTTCCAAGATAAACTATAAAAAGAGTGCAGCATATGAACAGATTAAATCTCCATGTCTGAAATACATCATCAGTAGCATAACTTTAGCATCCTCTCATAGGAAGAAAAGACTAGATACTGATAATCACATGCTGAAAGTTTTTAAAAGGTTTTTTAGTATTTTTTGTTTAAAATAAGACCTTTTTTTGGTGACTTTCTCTCTTCAGACTTTCTCCCTTTGTGCATAAAATCCCAATTCATGATCTTTATTTCCAGTGACACTCATGTTGTCCTGTACATTGAAATCCTACTGGTTTTGCACATGAAGCTATTAAACCCACAATCCTAAAACATTTAGAGTATTTCAATCCAGGGCAGAAAGTTTCCCTCTATATCCACCCCCCACCTGGTGAGGTCATGGAGTTTAATTTCCCAAACAGAACTTGTCAAAGAACCACGTTTATTCCGGAGCATTTCTGGGAAGCTGCAGATACTCAACACATCAGTAACTGCAATCAGTTAAGTGTTCTATCTAATCTGATGGTCTCCTGCTTATCTGCTTGAAAACCTGGCTCACTATGTCACAGCAGTCCTTAGACTCCCAGGGGCATTGCTCCATATCATGGTGATCACAGCAACCCTCTGTCAACATCAACCAGCTCCTGAAGCACCACCTCAGAAAGCTCACACAACCAAAAATCAACCATAGCTCTGGGTTTCACCATTCACGTTTAACAAGCAAAATGGAAAGACTGCTTCCTCAAAGGCGTTGCCAGAATATTACTTCTAAGTTATTTTGAAAGTGATCTGTTTACTAGTGATATAATTAAGCTCTCTAAGCTTTTCATACCTGAGCCTCAGATCCTCCCCTATTTTTTTCCTCCTTTTTTTTTACCCCACTGCAACACAAATAAGCCATAATCATTACTCATACCTCAAAATATTCAGTTGTGGTTTTCTAGTTAGCTTATTTTCTCTTCAGTAATTTAAAACAGAACATCACAGTCCTGTATTTACATTGCATACATCCTCAGGATACATATTAAATTTTGATTTCTAGACATGAAGTGTAACAATCTGTTCCATTTAAATAGCTGCCTTTAAATGCCACTGAGAACAGTAAATAGCCCCACTTTTGACAGCAGTAACAACTACGTTCTTTAGAAAGTTACAGTGCACTTGTAATTATTAAGACAGACATGATTATATGGCACCTGAAAGAAATGCTGTGTTTGGAATACCACAGTAACAAGACTAATCCTTAATTACGGATATTCTGAAATTGTGGATGCCACTGGAGTTCATACAGATAAGGCCCAGGAACTGTTTGCTATGGAGGGACAGTGTATGTCTGGTCAAGAGCACAGCTGTGTCTCAGGGACCGTGCTCTTCCCCAGCCACACACCGTCCCAGGCTCTTTTCTGCCTCCCAGTTCATCCCACCAAATGGCTGAGCACCCTCTGCCTACCCCAGCAAGAGAATGGGGCCCACGGACCTCTCATGCCAGGTATCTTAGCTCCCATCCCCAGTTCTGTAGCTGTGTCTGTTTAGTGACACAGCAGATGAGTTCAACAGCCTCAGGAGACTGAGGTGGGTGAAACTTTCAGCAGCCTCTCTGCCCTCTGGTGTGACAGCAGTGACCTCCCTGCCCTCTGCTCGAAGCCTGGCCAGGGCTGGGTGCAGGCAAAAGCAAGGACAAGCCTCCACACAAAGCCACCCCCTCCTCAAAATTCAGCCTGGAGTTGTGCTCCGTAGTAGATCTTGCATCCAGCTTCTCCCTGCAGAAAGCCATTACTTCCTAACTTCTGCAAAAGTTAAACTCCTACTCCAGGCCTTTGAAAAAATCGACCTTTAAACGTGTTTGACAACAGCAGCCTCCTCTGAGCAGCAGTTCCCCATCGGGCTGTGCCTCCTGCCTTCAGAGGTTTTGCTGAACAGCAGCGTTTTGTTTCCAGCCCACAAGAGCCCATAGAGACGTGCCAGCTCAGAGGCAGCACCAAGCATCCTTCAAGAAGGGATCTGACATTTTCCTTTGTTCTCATTTCTATAGTATGTTCTCCTTCGAGAAGGTTATGTGGAGCTATCTGGTGCTGACATTTAGGGAAATGTGAAACATGAATTGCAAGAGCTGTTCATAGGTAGTGAAGCAGCACAGGACAGGCTGTCCCACTGCAGGCATTGGCCAGAATGTGCCTAATTGTTCAAACACTCCTACAGTGCAATCTTTGCAGTGCTTTTCTCTCTCCCACACACAACACACAAGCACCAGTATAAGGGTGCTATATTTTAGCACAGAGATTTTCCTAATCTAGAGCTCCATCACAAACCAGGGACATCTCTTCCATCTCACTCTAGCAAAACAGAGTTTTGTGACCAAAAGGATGCTTATGCATGCAAATCCCTCCTGTCACAATCACAAAAATACCCCCAAATTCCTTATGTGTAAATATCTCACTGCAAAAAGATAACTCTGCCTCTAACAAAAATGAACATATTTTATAGCACTAATATTCTTGAATTAAATTTGTATTTAGTGACATTATATTTATTCACTTCTATCTACACACACCTCACCACAGGATGCCAAAACACTCAAGAGTTACAAAATTTGGCACTACAGAGCTCCCCCTTCTCACTGTGGATACCACAGAAGCTCCACAAGTCCATTGACATACAGAGCCCTGCATAACCACAACTTCTAGGCACACAAGCACATGCTGAGCAAACCAATGTAAATCTTACAGTCTGGCTTCCCTAAGTGCTGATTTTCCAAAGAATCATCAAAGTCAAAACAAGAAACCTGATCTCAGCCCTCCTGCAAAATCAGCAACAATTCAGAGTTTCAAAGTTTTTGTTAAGATCACTGTGACTATGTTTATATCACTTAAACCAGAAATGTCTGCATTATCACAACACTTTTCAAATGCAGAAAGAAACATCAGTGACTTCCACACAGAGGAAAAGAATACCAAGATGTTTATCTCCTTGTAAACATATGACAGCTGTTGAATTTCTATCAAGGAGCCATTAAATATGATCAAATATTTTAATGTCTGCGAACATGGGAATTGCCTGTCCTTGTATTGAGCTTTACAAAACTAGTCAGCAAGCTGGAGAAAAATAAAGCAGGAAAATCTCCTGTGGAAAACCCTGTTGCAGTGAGCAGAACTGAGCCTGCTGTGCCAAGTGAGCCACATCCCAGCCCTATTCAAGTGTTTGTGCCATTGCATCTTATGAAAGATAACAGAT
>VXBB01014215.1:905496-987831 GCA_013399915.1 Illadopsis cleaveri | reverse complement strand
TAAGCTGCTTCTGCTAAATAAAAACATGGAAACCGCCACTTTCCGTATTTACAAAACCAGAGGGTTGGAAGTTTGGTAATTTCATTATTTATTTAGGGCAGGGGAAACAGAAGAAAGGAGGCCCTGGCATGGCAGCAATTTCATTGACTCAGAAACTTGAGGGGAAAAAAAAAAGACCAAACACCAAACCAAACCAAACACCTTTTTGGAATTTTAAAAGGAAAAATATACTATGTGTCTAATACAACCAGAACTTGTAGTTGTCAGACATGCCCCTTCGATAATAAGGTTTGTGTTTCAAGTTCACTGTGTGGCACAGTTTCTTGCTCCAGCCTCAGACTGACGTCATGGCTGTTTTTGCCAGAACAGCATGGACCCTGCACTAATTACTGGAAAAGCTTCTTTTTGCCCATGACCTCAGCATACTACCACATTCATGAAACCCTGCTTAATTAAATACAAAATGACGATTTATTTTTAAAGCCTTGAAAATTCAATTTAAGCCCCTATTTGTGGTCAGTGGGAAAGTTTCCTTCTTCTGTTGGGGCCTTTTGCTCTTGATTTCCCTGACAAAAGGGAAAATATGTCCCTAATCTTCATGGTCTTTCAGCCAACCTCACAAATCTGTTCTGAGGCTTTTGGCATGTGTACAGATTTTGTCTGCTGAAAGAGGCAATCCTGAAGTTAATTGAAAGGTCAAAACTGCTATTAGGACACTGCGGGTAACACCAAAATTGTCAGAGATGAGGCTGCGGCTTCCTAAGGAGAGCAAACGCAGCTGGAAAGGTATCAAAGGCAAGTGGAGAAGGGGAGGAAAACACATGGATGTTGCTGCAACTGCTCATTACAACAGGATACTCTGGAGCTGAAAGGTGAGAAAACTTCTTTAACTTCTTTCCTTCCAGTACCAGGTTCCTATTAGCAAGAGGATGACGTGAAAGCTGAAGGAATAGATTTACTAGTTTTGTTGTTTTGAAGAATAGGGGTAGGAAGAACTTCTTCTACTGCTCTTGAAAATACTGCACGTGCATTCTAATAATTACTGCATTAGTACTCAGCTGGTCAGATGAAACCCATTCACAGATTCTGCTTGTCCTCATAGTAAAAGCCCCAAATATTCAAGGGAGAAGTGGGGGGGTTGATACAAACTTGAGGGAACTTGCCTTTAAGGCTATTTAGAAATGTACACGCCTCCCCCTACACCTTCTTGCTTTGCTGATCTTCCTAAAGACATCAAATACAGAGCAGGTAAGACATTAATTTTGTTTCCAGCCCCACAAAAGCGATACAAAAGTGATCTCTAGGCACACTGTGAGAGGACTGTGTCAGCCCACAGGAGCTGACTCAAATCTTGCAAGCTGGGTTCTCCCTACTGCAGAGCAGTGGAAGGTTGCTAGAATGCAGAGTTTAAAAAAAACCAAACACAATAAAAGCTTCCTTAACAGCATGAGGACAGCTAAACCTTTGATTCAATTTTTAAAAAATATTTTCTGCCTATTCCCATAAGAATCCCATCTGCAGAATAACCTAGAATACGACTACTCTGCCAGCGGACTTTCAGGATTGACACAGCAGGCAAAAATGGCCCATGAGCAGCTACAGAGAAACCTTTTGGGACAGTCACTTCCTTGTCACAATGCCAAACAACTCTGCTGTGGGACAGCAAAGGCTCCTCCATCGAGACAACAACTGCAGAAACCTCAGTCAAGACGTGTATTCTCTTTAAAGCAGCACATCGTGGACGTACACAAAGTTCCCTTGCATGGAGCACGTGTTAAATAGCAGCTGCAAAATGCAACACAAGGGACGGTGATAAAAACACCATGTCCTGACCTATGGCCAACAAGGATTCTACTGAAACTCCCCAGATATTGAATGCAGCCTGGAAGAGAAAGTGACAGACCTTAAAATCCATTTTTTATCTAACAGCTTGGAGCTGTTTTGAGAAATACCAACATATTGCAGAAAAAACACAGAAATTAAAAAACTATTTAATTCTATGCAGAGATGGGTACAGTGCCTAATTCTGCTGCTATAAAACGAATTCCTCATCTACACATCAAACCATGCTTTAAAAATTATTTTAGTTTAGACAACTGCTCTTGAACTGAAGAATTCCTTATTGGGAATGAATGGGGACATTTAAATACGAGAATGAAAAATGAAGATATGGTGCTTTGGTCTGTCTGTTCTTATCCCTGAAGAGATGAGATGCATTGGCATGATAGCACTGCTTCCTCTACATGGTACTGATGCAGATCAATGAGCACGAGAACAGGGGGAGATTTCTCAGCTGCAAGCCATTAGCAGCTAAGTTAATGTACAGCTCAGACCTGTCCACCCAATTGCTACCTGGGCCTGTGGTCTGGGGTGCAGTTAAAAGGGCAGCAGCTGAACCCTCCAGACGTTTTCTTGTTTAACAAGGCCTACATGGAGACAAAACACCCCTAAACAGAGCTTTATTAAAAGATGATTTCATTTCCTACTCCTCCAAAAGTGGAAATCCTGTCCAAACCTCCTATTTTCAGAATTCACATTGGAGCTATCAAACAATGGGCCCCCAGCCTGGGCAGCTATTTAAAGCCCTTCTGGAAGCACATGTTTGGGTTTGCCTGGTAGGTGACCGAAGACTAATTGCATCCTCCACCATGGTGGAGCTGGGTTGAAAGAGGTCTTACAGAGAGATTTAAGGACAGGAAAACCAGGAAAACAAATCTTGTGAACCTCATGGAGATCTCAGATTTGCATCCAAGAGATGTTGCCATATGGTGACTTGTGGAAAAGGAAGCCAAGGGATCTCCTGTGACCATCCAAAAAGTGCTTCTTTTCTGCTTCAGAAATCCTGAGTTCTGGTTCTGAAAATCAGAGCCCGTCTCTGAAGTGCATTTGTGAAATGTACACTGTTACTGTATTCACTCTTGCAACACAGGAAGCCTTATGAAATACACAGCCACAGCACCAGCAATGGACAGGAGCCTCTACTTTTCCTTTCAAACCTTTCACTGGAAAGGTGAAAGACAGATTGAAGAGTGGGTAAAGATTTTTTTAAAGGCCTTTACACACCACAGATGCTTTAAAGACCTAGAGAAGTGTAAGACCCCACACATTACATCTTAAATAATTTCAACACAGATTCAATCACTTTTTCCTGTGACTGATGTCATCTAGTACTGGCATCACTTCCTTTTAATTACATTGCTTTAAGCAATTAAATACACTGAAGAGGATAAACTGCAAAAAGTCTTCTTGGCTATGCTGTTTTAGTCTATTTTAAGGGGGTTTTTGTTTCATAATTTAGAGTATTTTCAAATCCACAACTGGCATTGCCAAGTGGCCACTTCTTATGCAACTTGTTTACTCTTCTTGTCTACGACTACAAAAATTGTAATTCATGAAATACAGCTTTTTCTATGAAGAGTTGTTTCTTAGGGGAAAACACAATCTGTGGTAGAAGTGAATAAAGCATGATCATATGTAAAGGATTTCACAGCAAATGAAAAGTTTGAAATGAAGATATTTCCAAGCTAATTGAAATTAATTTTTTTCTATCCTTCTAACTAGCAGAAAGAAAGGAAGGAGGAAAAAAAAAACCCAAAAACAACAACTCTGAGAGCTATGGAATTAAGAACAAGTTAAAGACTGAACTGCTTCTCTGCCTTAGCTAAAGGATGGAGAGAAACAGGAATGTGTCAGCCCTGTGGAAACTGCTGGCAGGCTGCTACCAGCAGACAGACAGTCTCTCAGACCTTTTACTACTTCCAGTTTTCGTGCTCCTCCCCTTTGAAACCCACACAAGAATCCTGCACCTTTTGAGTTCAACAAACATGAGAAAAGCAATTTTGGTATTAAGGAGCTGGGAGTGATACAACACATTGCAACGGTACCCACGAAGGCAATTACACCTCACAAAATTTACTTCTTGCTTTGGCGACCTGGCTCACAGACAGGGTGTTTCTTACCCTTCACTTATCTGATCAGGAGCTGCTGCAGTTCTGGGTTTCTGGACTGTTTCTCCCTGTTTGAAATTTCATTTCAAATCTCCCCCGTGTCTCCCACACCTTCCAGAACACCAGTCGCTCAATGCAAAGCAAAATACAAGTCCAATCCTACAGCTGCTATGGTGATGGCATGCCAACTTTTGCAATAAATGCACCAAACAAATACTGGAGCTCCCAGCCCATCAGCTCCTGCAAGAAAATTTCCCCAAATCTCCCCAAGAGCTTCCCAATGCTCAGAGGCCTCCACTGGCCAGAGCAAGCTGTGGTTGAGACTTTTGACTTGTGTGGACAGTGATGAGGTCATTCCTCCTTCTGCTGGCTTGTTTGCCGGATCATGATTTGAGCATTTTTATTATTGGGTTGGGTTTTTTTCCCAGTGGGAAAAAAGCTGCTCTAGCAGAGAGGCAGGAGATGAGGCTAGTGTCTTGCAATGAATGTTTCACTTCCCTGCTTCACACAGATTTCCTTCACTACCACATGCAATCTGCTTGGCCTCAGTTACCCTCCCTACCCTGCAGAGATGGTGGGAAGAAAGAAATGCATTAAGATTACGGCAATCTCAGCTGCTGTAGGAATAAGGACTTGCTGAAAAGTTCAGTTAATGACCAACATCAGTAGGAGCAGCATCAGTGACCTAAGGGACACATCCATCCCCAACAGCACAAATTCAGCAGCCAGCTACAGTTTAACCACAGCAGCAGAGATGGTACCGTTTCTCTACTTCCTTCCCTGTTCAAACTTTTGATGCCTCCTTAACATCCAAACCGCAGTGAGCAGCTTCTGCACTGAGATCCCCCCCTGGAGCAGTGCCAGTGCTGTCACACCTCCACCTGCTGCCTTAATGCTGTGTCTGATAAAACAGTGCTTGAAACTGGGCTCTAGAACTACACAGGGCCTCTGGTACGGAGGAAAACTGCTTCCATGAGGGAGAATTTCCACCAGATTAATTACAAATACAAGAACTGTAACAGTGACAGTAAAGCCAACAGTTAAATAAGGTTTTGGTAGCTTTTTACTGAGACAAACAAAAGCTTTGTTGGATGATATAGCCTGGTGTGTCCTTCGGCTGGCAAAAGAGCTACTGAAAGCACACAAAACATCATCTGCTGGCTAATTCTTGAATCTCAGTAACTAATTTTGACACTTCCAAGTTATGACTGATCAGCTCAGATAAGAATCTGTTTCTTACAAGGAGAAATTACTTTCCTTAAATTAACACAGCCAACAGCAGAGCAGGATAAGTAATCCATCCCATTCTTCAGAGCAAGTGCATTAAAACAGGTAAGTATTCTGAAGTTTGGAGAAGTGATGAGTCTGTATTTATCCACATCTTCAGCTAAAATAAGGCTGCTCACATAAATTTACAATCAGAACTCCTTTCTTTTATTCTGTACAGAAATAAAAGCTCACATTTGAACTTTTATATATATATTATATATATAGTAGTATGGATTATATATATTCAGTGTTTAAGGCTGATGATAAAAAAAGCATAGGAAAGAGGCAGATTGCTCTAGTAATTATATAAAATGCAGCAGACATTTAATTCTGCAGTGGTAAGCTTTTATTTAGGTAAAGTTTTTCAGGATATAGAGAATTTTCACACACAATGAGAATTTATGAGGTATTTTGACAGCTTATATTTCCATTCCATTTTCTCTAATTTTTCACCTAAAACAACTTGATGTTGTTAAGATTTCTTTTTAAATGTGATTTTCTTTGAAAGCTTTGCTAAAACATTCTGATTAATTTTGGCAGCAAATGTAATGAAATCCTTTTTCTGTCTTTTAACCCACTGAAAAAGTCAAGAAACAAAAATCACAAATCTGGGCTTTTTTTCACTTCTGCTTTAACAGAATTACAGTCACCCCTTTCACCCCAGCCGCTGATGGACTTCGTCTGAAATCTCCTGGGGACCACATGAAACTTTGAGGACTTGGGGCAAGAATGAGGCAATGAGTCCAGAAGGGGTGCAGAGGGGATTCAAGGAAGGCAGGGAGGCTCCTGAGTGAATCAGCCCTTCCTTAATCCACCTGAGCTGTCCTCAAGGAGCTGCTGAGCTCGCAGGGATGTGCAACACTCCCTGCATCACAGAACAAATGAAAGATGCTCGGAGCTGGAAGTAAAGGATGGGATTTTGGCTAAAAGAGCTGTTTGCAGGAGTTTCCTTACAGAGCACTGCCCAGGGCTGGGTGTTTGAACAAGGGCTGGTCTCACACACACTGTGTGTTGTTCATGGCTAATCCCTTCGAGGTCAAATAATGCTCTGAGTCACCACAGCCATCGTCAAGGCAACTGTGGAATATACAGAGTAAACACATGATTACAGATTCACTGTGCGTCCAGGAAGGAGGAGGAGGAGGAGGAGGAGGAGGAAGAGCTGCACTGAAATAAGTCACACTTCCACTGAAATCAGTGTAGTCAGTGTTGAAACAACACTGGCCAAATCCATGGGTGTTAGCAGAGGGTATGAAAAAAATCAGGCTTTTCCTAGTCCTTGTTTTGTCTTTCCCCAACAACCTCTTCACCACCGAAGTATTTTTTCCTTAGGCAATCTCACCAAAATTAGGTATAAGCACAGATGAGGGTGTTGTCCACATGGCTACTTCCTTGCACCACAGCCCTGAACAGTGCAGGAATGAGACTACCTTTCTGAAAGGTCCCTTAAAACTGTCTGAAACAAGCTGTCTTTTGGGACAGCACCCATCCCAGTCTCGTTTCACACACCACAAGATCATGACTATCTGGTTAAAAAAAACAAACAAAAAAACCCCAAAAAAACCCACAACAAAACAATCCATTAATGCTAAAAGAACAATTGAGAGAAATTCCCTCTTTTCCTTTTGAGTCATGAACAGAGTCAGATTTCCCACTAACAGTAACAAAATGAGCTGCAGGGAACCCTTCCCAGTGACTCAGTTATACCTGGGGCTGGCAGTGCCCAGAGCATCACTCTGGTACCACCTGGCAGCCACCAGGTCAGCAGTGCTGCAAGGAAAGGACAACAGTGATGGGAAAGCATCATTCCTGCCCAGAAATCCCATCCAGCACACTGGTTCCCACATGGGCTGAAGGGAACACTGAAGCTTTTCAGTTCCTTTCTTGGCACAGCAGCCACAGCCCCGAGGGAGAGGTGAAGTCATTGCAAACAGGGCTGGCAGAGCCCCACGCCCACCACACAAAAGCAGGGAAGGAGTCACCCCCTCTTTGCTGTTCTGGGAGAAAATAAGCATTAATCTAATTGATTGCACGGGGCTCCAGTCATTAGTAGCCATAAAAAGACTTCTCTTCCCAAGCCAACTGAACAACATGAACAGCACAAAAAGAGGAGGAAATGAAAAAAAAAAGAGTGCCCAACTTTTAGCCACTCATTCCCAAGAGAAAAACAACTTCGAATTTTACTCCATGTGCATCTCCCACAAAACAATGCTTAGGAGGTAGGTGAAAAGACAAACCCAAGGAAAAACACTTGATGGCCTGAGTTACACGGTGTGTAGTGAAAATGTCAGGCGTTTTTCTCACACTGGTAGCAATGTGCTGCATAGCAACAAGTCAGAATGAAAGGTTAATGGTGAGGACTGCAGCCTGGAACATGCTCATTCCCACGGTCCTGAAGTCACCACAGGGAAATGCTGATTTGTTTTGTTTTGTTGGTGGCACAAAGGATAAAAACAGTGGTGGGCTTTCATGTGGAAACCCACCTCATTTGAACCAGCCACGGAGAGATGGCACTGAGCAGCACATCACCTGTACTGCAAGAGCTCCAAAAATGCTGTGAGCTCTGAGCTGAACAAGATTTAGGGGAGAGGGTTGTATTTCACCTGGAAGACAGCAATGAACCTCATCGAGTCAAGCAGATGATAAGTGTAGTAAGACTTACTGTCCACCATCTGGGCAATAACATCTGTAACCTCACAAATGTAGCTTCCACCACCTTTCCTGCATTTAAAAGCTTTTTACTATGTGTGTGTGACTGTGAGCTTTCTACAATATCATCTCAGAGTTACATATTAAATAATTGTAATCTGAAAGTCATATAATTCTAGTGATTCAAGAAAGAGCTTTTTAAAAGACAAAAGTAGTCATCCAAACCACATGTTCCACTCCTTGTGAATGTGTAAATGAGGAAAAAGACAACCAAGAAAACAGGATTACATTCCAGACCACTTGTAGTAACTAAATTTCACAGACTGATACACTGATATGCAAAGAAAGGCAATTGTTTACCAGGAGAAATTGTCTCCAGACTCCCAGGATTAATCTTCCTTGTGCTTGTGCAGTGTTGGACAGTTGATCCAGTGAAGACCAAATAAAAAACTACATCATCTTCAACTTTATCTTCCTCACTCAGCTGCACTGTAATAACAGAGTCACCCTAGGAAAAAAAACAAGAAACAAGGTTAGATTTACATGACCAAGAACTGTATCATCTAAAATAAAACTACTCTTCCTACAAGAGTCACACTCTCCACTCATATACTCCCTTTCACAAGACTCAGATATGCAAGGCAACCTTAGCATCAAAGCCAGCAAACATTTAGGAAATATGTTGAATGTAGCTCTAGGAAGAGACATGTAGAAATCTCCAGGGTATATTCAAAATAACAACTTAATATAGTGAAATCAAACCAAATCTGACAAAGATATGCACATTCCACACAGGGGTTTTTCGACACACACACACATATATATAGACATATACCATCATATATGCATAGGTAAAACACCAGAAATTAGATACTGGTCTAAAATTCCCTCTACCTTCAGAAAATTGAAAAAAACACCCTAATTCTTGCTTGAGTGTTCACATTTCCCCTGTCCAAGCCAGCACTGCAACCACAGATCCACCTGGATCACTGAACACATTTCCTCTCATCCACAATCCATAAATACACAAAGATTCCAAAGTTTCATATCCACTGATATTTTTTTCCACCTTCCTTACAAAGAAACAGTAACTGTGGTGGTACAGACAGTGGTAGCTCTTCTCACTCATTTATAAGCTTATGCCTTGGTGAAAAGCTCTGTGTGTTAGCAAATACAGCAGTTCTTCAAGCCTTGAGGGAAAAAACCTCTCATGATCTGTTGGTTAAACTCTCCTGCCTAGTATTATGGAGGGTTTACTTCAGTACCTCAGCATATTTTATCGTTTAGCTCATCTTTGCTCTCAGGGAAAATTATATTTATAAAAGGCACACACAGTTATCACAGTTAACCCAGCAAAGGGTACAGTAAATACACCTGAAATTCCTACATCTGCATGGAAAGGAACAGGGCAATATGAACCAATTTCAGTATTCCATGGGGAAGGGAAAGCAAGGAAAGAGGATGGCTTACAGTTACTGCAGGACTAAGTGAAGCATTTTCATTTGATGAAAAAAATCCTAAGACTCATTTAGGCAGGAAAAGACCTGCAAGATCATCAGGTCCAACTGTTAACCCAGCACTGTCAAGCCAGCACTAAACCATGTCCCCAAGTGCCACATCTACTACACAACTTTTAAACGCCTCTGGGGTCTCCTCATACTTTGTTTATTAGCCTGAAAAAATTACATAAACTACAAGACACTGAGAACAACAGTCTGTGATGTGACCTTCTGTCCCTTTTCTGTCGAGATCAGAACCAGGTGGATGCCCCAGTTTTACTCTGCAGCTGTGGCTGCCAGCTCTCCACCATCACCCCACCGAGCATATGGTCACAGCTGCAAATCTGGAAAAGATTTTATTATTATTATTGTTATTGCAGATTATGTAATCCTGATTTGCATATTCAAGAGAATACACGTCGTTTCCTTTAAAACCTCCCCCTTAAGATCAGTGAGTTCATCCCTTCTCTTTGTCAAATACAACCATTGTAGAAAACTCCCAGACTTCCAGGCCCTCCCATACATCCGTCCCACGTTAGCATCGCTTCCCACGCTCTGCCTCATGTCTCCTTCTTCTCCCCCTCAGCTCCTTTTATTCTTCCTCCTCCAAGTTTATGTCCAGTTCTCCCCTGATCCAGCCCATCTGGCACCTCTAGCCAGGGGCAGGACTGTACCTTGTTTTATACAAACAAGATTTTCCGGGGCAAGTACACGGCCAGCCGCTGGTCTTAAAATCAAATATGTGGGTCAGTGTTGTAACATAGGAAAGAAAATCATAAATTCAAAAAAATAAAAAACAAACCAAAAAACAACCTAATGGAGTGAGCGTATTTTGCATTTTCAGAGGTTGTAGAGTTACAAATGTAAATTTTAGGAAGGTCTCACGCGATAATATCAGACCAGACTTCCAGCTGGGGAGGAAGGAACCATGTAGCAAAAGTCTATCTTGTGGAGAGTCAGTGTTAAAATAAAAACAGGTGCAAAAAGAAATAAATCAAGCTTTAAATTCAAGCATGACCAGTTCACATGCTGAGTTGAAAACTAAATATTCCATTTCAGGCAAATGGATCCAGATTTGAGCTGATGTTCAAAAAAAACAAAAGCTTGAGTTTTAACCTACAAACCCTTTGTGCTTTGTTTTTTATATCTGTCTTTGTTCAAACCGTTTCTCCCTTAAGGCATGAACATACAAAGTACTTAAACAGATTTAAAATGCAGGTGACACTTCAGAATACTCACCAACAGCGCAGTGTGTTTAACATGGTATCTGTTAAAAGAGATTTTTCTTTTATTTAACTCAGAAATCAAGTTCAGTTAGCCTAATTTTTGTGAAATCAAAGCAAATTGACATAGAGTTTTTGTGAGAAAACACCTGTCTATCTATGCAAACTACTCACATTCTAGGAAAAGCAATTTAATTTGCATCAAAATCGCAAATGACAATTTGTATATTTAGTTACTTACAGAAAACCTAGTAAATACATGTAAGAAACCTCAACACCAGAGGTTCCACATAACCTGAAATCCAAGCTGGAACTTAAACCTATAGCTGAACTTATTTAGATACCTGACCTAATTTTGAAGGTGGAAGGTGGTCAGACCAGTGACCTCCAGTAGATCTTTCCAACCAACTTGTTCCACTCCTTAGACTTTAATTCAGCTCATTTCAGTTATTGTTTAAGTCTAGAGAGAGTACAAATTGTCATCAGCTGGTCTCTATTTAAAAGGTTCTTCAGCGAGGTCTAAGCAGCACTTCATGGTGGGAAGGTCTCCACCACCCTGCTCCCACCTCTTCCAGAGGATCCTTCAACAAAGACTGTGGAACACTGAGCATATTATTTATTGGATTTTTTTTTTTAGTTTAATTTTTAAGTTGTCTCCAAATATTTTTGGTAAGACTGATAATGTGCCACTTAATTGCTGTGTGGTTCAGTTTACTTATAGGTGTCACCTGAGCTAACTCAGTCACTGTGCCTGGTACAGGTCACTGTGCTGATGTGATCTCAGATCCCAGAAGCAAAACACACTCCCTCCTTCAATACACCTCTCTACCTCCCAGTCACTGACAATTTCATTGTTCACTGCCAATTTTAATTTGATTTTTTAGTTATTCAAACAGTGTATTTATTTGGAAAGGAAATAATGCACAGAACAAACCCCTCTCTTTCCAAGATTTTTGGAGTTAAAGAAAATCAGTTACAAATGCAGCCAAATTCCTCCAACCCACACAGAAGACTTTCCAACGGCCCTATTGCATTTCAGCCTCCAAAAACATTTTAATTGAAGTATGTTTACCTTTATTCATTTAATATTGTCCAAAAAATGTCATCTGTTCAGTATCACTGCCACACAAGGTGGTTATTATAACCCTTCTTTCATCCCAAATGGCTAGAAATGGGAGGCCAGCCTGCCAATATCCCTTTGGTGAAAGTACAAACAGATCAAAGCCATTCTTTGGAATGCTCCAACAAATAAGAATAATTTAATTTCAAAACTAGTTTGGATCGACTAATATTTACTTGGCTTAAAGCCCATTGGAAATGAAAACATTCCATCTTGGTCCATTCATGAAAGAGGCCACCCTGTCCCTTGTTTGGATCTGAAAAATCCCTGGTCTCAGATGTAACGGGATGTAAAGAAGGTGTTTGGGGCTCTTTCCTCTATTCCCTTTTCCAAACCAAAGGGAGAAAGCAGGTCTGCCTCCCCATGAGACAGGTGCACTGGAAAAGGCAAGCCTGACCTGGAGCTTTAACCTAGAAAATAACAACAGAAAGAGATTTTAGAGTGGCTCATCTCTGAAGTTTTGGCTTAGTTAAGGCAGCAGAAATAAAATTATCTCTAAAAAGGCCCAAATGCTGCCATTAGAACAAACCCTCAAAATCACTTAGACAAGGCTCCTGTTGATTAGCACAATTTGCTGGCATTAGCACAAATCCACCTTTTTAGGTAGTAGTTTTTCCAGCACTGCAGTTAAATGCATGTAGATTGTGTGTAGGCAAAGCACAAACAACTCCAAGTAAGCCTGTTAAAATGGACTATTTACCTTCAAAGGCTTTTTTTTAATAGATGACCTCAGCAAACTTTGGAAGTGGTAATGAAGTGAATGAAATCTGTAAGCTCAAAAGAACTAAGATAATTTATGTTATCACCTCAAAAATATTATCCACCTTCCAAAAATAAGTAATTGTTGTATGCATATAAAGACATCTTTTTTTTCCACTTCAAGCTCTGAAAATCTGTCTGGTTTGGGGGAATTGGTCATCATTTGGGACCATGAAAACAGCCCTGGCAAATGCAGAATTCCAGGCTTCAAGATGAAAACCATGAGTTTAGTTGGCAGTAGGGAAAGTTCCCCAAGGCATACCAGCTCTACCAGAAACAGGTACTCCTATCAACAATGGACTGAAAAAGGGAAAAAAATATTCTTAACATGCTGGCTAACAAATTTTAACATTTCTGAAAACAAACATGAAAAAAACCAAAAAAGAAAATAAAGGGAAGCTGTATTTTTGTAGCTGAAGCATTTGATTTCTAAGCTGGGTTTTCCCACCATGGTTCATACTGGGAATTTTAAAGAACATTACTTAAGCCACCAACCACCCACTCTGACCTCCATACATAGAATCTAAAAATACTTATGAAAATTAAGTGTGCATTAGATGACAATACTGCAGCACTCAAATGTTACTTTAACATTCTGTTTTTAATGAGAAAACACCAATAACCAGTAATCATCAATTTGTTCTACCCAGAAAAGCAAAAATGCAAAAACTGCTGCTGACCATTGACAGCAAACTGTGGCTGTTTTCTCATGCAGCAAAAACCTAAAGAATGGGAAGTCCATGGGTTAGATGGGTTGGAGATTCACATGAAGGAAAGAAAGCCTTTTCTCCCAAGGTGCTTCCTTCTAAGAGCTGTTGTGGATTTGGGGGTTATAATGCTTTATTAAAGAGGCTGGATTAGATGAGTAACTGTAATCTGTCATTGCAACAAGTTTTGTTTAGTTTCCGCTACTCATAACATGAATCAGCCCCTTGTTGAGTCACTGCTTTATTGTGTTTTTGCTTCTTCCCCTTTGGGAAGCCCTAAACAGCTCCCAGGAGAGCTTCACTGCACCCAGCACAGCACAAAATCACAGCTGTGGTTTCTTCTTCCTCCTCCTCTTCCTTCAGTTCAGGCTCATTGGTACTTTTATTTATTCATTTTTAGATGGAGTTGGACTTGCTGCTACCCCAGCTACTGCTTGACACAGAGTACCCAGGATGGGGCTGTAATTCCAGCACCAGACAAGTCCTTTCATATCCCTGTGCTTTGGGTTTCCCCATCAATGAAATGGGAATCATGGTCCAAACACACTGAGCACTTTTCATCCAAATGGCTTTTAAAGGAACAGCTGGCTTTTCAATCACATGACGTTTCCTTTGGAAAGGGTGCTGCACTGACAATAATTAAGCTAGACAAAGTCAAAGGGAAAGTTGAGACAATTCCACCTCAAACTGAGAACTGCAGAGGAGTCTGGGAGCAGCTGGAGCATGGAAAAGGCAACTGCAAGGCACCTTTATAAAACGTAACAAAAATCATCAAATAAGGAAAAAAGTACAATATCATTGTTTAGATACTCAGTGATTCCATTACCATCTACCTCTGTCAGTACACAACAAGATGAGCAGCTAAACTTCTGCTCCCAGAGAATTCCCTTATCTCAGCTGAGTACCCTGTAAGATCCCTCCCATCTAAGGCTACTCTGGGTTGGTGCAAATTTGTGAAACCCCGGAGAATGACATCTGGAAAGGA
Organism: Illadopsis cleaveri; assembly: GCA_013399915.1. NCBI lineage: Eukaryota > Metazoa > Chordata > Aves > Passeriformes > Timaliidae > Illadopsis > Illadopsis cleaveri. Next base: position 973,673 of record VXBB01014215.1, on the reverse strand, counting down.
CACATGGACATCTCCGTGCAGAACAAAACCATGCACAGCCACCCAGGCTCCTGACTGCAAAAGGAAATGGGGGTTTGGGAAACTATTTTTAGAGCAACATGACAATGCTCTCATCTCCTGGAATAACCCTTTTGATTGAGAAAGGCTTAGATCCCAGTTTTTCAAGGCCTGATTAAGTGTTCCAGCCAGTCAGCTATGACACAGCACTATCACTGCTGCCTCCAAAAACCACAGGACACTCATCTTTCATGGCAAGAAAATAACTTACATCCAGCAAACTCTTCCAGGCTGCTATTCCCAGGTTAACAGATGAAACAGCTCCCACTTGAGGGGCAGAATCTGGAGATGGATCCTACCTCCAAAACATCCAGCTGAGTCCCCTTCCCTCTCTGTCCTGGCATGGGGCAAATTTTTCAGTGGATCTCAGTGCCTTCACCTGGAACATCCATCCCCTTTTCCAGATGTGGCCATTTAGTCTGCAAGCTCCCAGTACATGGATAGAAAAGGAAGGGACCATGGGAGGAGGTCAGAGATATCTGTTACAGCGAGATAACAGCAATCATTACAGACATTCTCAATTTCACCACTATGGATTGACACAGAGAGCACTTAGTGGGGAGGAAAAAAGCATAAAAAAAAAAAATCACATCAAACACAGTTCATTCTGCAGAACTCCAGGCCCCAGAACAAAGGTAGGGCTGTGAAATCTGTCTGAACATGAGCTGCTCTAGAAATCCCTCCTCACCTGGAGATATCCCCCATGATAAAGGCAGTGACCTGGGTCAGGAGCAGGGAGAAAGATGGATGTCGCTGGGGTGGAGTGTTGCAACCTCCTGCAGATAAAACCTTCAGGGAAAGACTCCAGAAATAAACAGAATGGCAAGTTGCCAAGTGTTGGGGCAGATTGTGTCCTTTTTTGTAGTCAATGACTTCAAACTCCTTGATCTTAAAGCATGAAGCAGAGAAGTTTTCTAATTAAAAAAAAAAACCACCCCCCACACAAAAGAAGACAAGAATGACTACCGTGGTTTAAATAAAATAAATAAATTTAAAAAAAAAAAAAATCTATCTCCAGACCTAACCTTATTTCCTTTTTACATTAACAGCAGTGTTATTATTTCTACCAGTGAAAGGTTTCAGGTTAACAGCACAGATACTGAGCACCTCTGTGATGAGAAGGCCATATTTTGCAAAGCACTCTCTCATTCTTTGGAAAATACAATCACAGACCAGTCTGTCTTGCCTGCAGGCCACCAAAAGAGCAGAATGATGGTACACATTTTTTGGCCAGCCCACAGAGCAAATCAAGGTCATACCTTCCATATTTCATTAACACTGCACTGTGCCAAGTGACCTCTTCCAGTACTAGCCACAAAGCCATGACTTGAAACACTGACACAGAGATAAAACAACTTTCTTCTCTGCACCACTTTCTTTCCTCAAAGGTGGAAAAGAATTTGGTCCAAAAATAAGATTAGCTTAGCACATTGATGGATAAAATGTTGACCCAAGTGCAGAGTCAAAAGACCATTTATTCAAGACTCTTTGGGCAAAAAAGAATTTGTGGGAAAACAAGGACATTTATGATAAACAACCCTGAGCTGTTGCCTCTCATGGATCCATCCTGAGTGTGACCTGTGCTAAACAACACGGCATGGACACCCTCAAATTGCCTGTCTGCAGAGCCAGCATTGTTAGGGCTGATTTATTAACATCCTCTCACAGCCACAACCACGGCCCAAGCCAGTCCAGGTGTCTAATCCTGCAGCAGGATTTGTTTGCAAAGAGATAAAAAGGTCTGAGGAGAGCAAGGGGTGGATTTCCTGCTCTGAATCAGTAAAAGCAGCACAAACTCCTGTGGAAATGGGTATGCTTCAAGAAATCCATTATTAGTGGCCCACATCCTTTGACAGAGCATGTCTCTGTCAGCCTCCAAATCAATCATCTCCAAGATGAGTCTTTATTGAGTGTCAAGATGCTATTATAACTATTACACACATATTAATCCATGAAGCTCAGAGGAGATCTCTACAGACGGCCAGCAGAAATCCATCAAAGTAACAGGATCTCGTTACTGCTGAAAGAGACACATGATTTATCTTCATGCAGAGATCTTCCTGACATGCCACTCACTGCCCAGAGCCAGGCAGGTTATTAGATTGGGCTGTTAATAGCTAATTTAGCTGCACCACTGCCTTAGCACGGGGCTGCACGTGCTTTGCAGCACTCAGAGCATGCACAGTGCATCAGCTCGGTGCCAGCCTGTGCTGTACACAGCCAGCCCTCACAAAAACCCAACAGCCAAGGTCACGTCTAATCATTTTTAGCATACATGAAAACAGTGTGCTGAAAATAAAATTTATAGTAAAATTAGCAGCAAAATCAAACTTAAGGAGAAAGACAGAAAGGGTAAGAAGAGTGCCATTCACCCTTTTGCACTGAACGTAAACACCCAGGGAAAAACTGTGATGAGAACTTTTTTGTTTTGGTGCATTTGGTAGTGTAGTGAAGAAAATAAGGATTTAATTTTCATTTAGTCAGGCAGTTTAGTGTTAGCCAGGCTATCAGCTTAAAGGATTGTGCACTTTCTGGCCTGAATAAGCAAGTAGTGACAGTAACCCCAAGCCCCTTCCACCACAAGGTCTGTACAGCTCTGGTACAGAGGAGGAGGAGGTATGAAGGCACACAAAAGCAGTAACACATTGGGGTTAACCTCTGCAAGTCTCCATGTAATGTCATAATGAACATGAAGACAAGACAAAAGAAAAGGGGAAATTTCTTTGTTGCAGAATGTCCCCTCCAGTACCATCCAGTTTCTACAACAAGTACTGGTCTTACTTTTAGGTTTTTTCTCTGAAATGTTGGAAACTACTTCAATCAGTTCCTGGAAAAACACACCCAAATTGATGTGAATGTCTTGTCTGGCCTCATCCTAAAGCCTCTTCTGGTCTTCCGTACATTTAGGAGAACCAAACCAGGTCATTTTATAACCAGCTGCTTGAGTGATTGATAGTATTTCCTACTAATTGCCCATCTAACAATAACAACAAAATTGCAGTGCTTAGGAGCAATAGTAGACAGTCAGAATGTGTGCAGTGACTAAGAGAAGTCCAGCTACTCTCTTGGCACCAGAAAGATGGAGAGAGTCATAATTCCTGGAAGATAAAGTACATATGATGACATATTATTAGAAGCAATCTCCTATCACTGGAGTATTTTCACGAATAGCCTTGAGGCGTCTTAAAGAAAACCAAAGGAAAAAAAAAATCATGTTTGAACACTAAGATCTAAAAGCAGAACAGAGCCGAAGGATGGCTTTTTCCTGGTACTTCAGCCTCCTCTACAGTACAGCAAAACCTTCAGAGAGACAGAGCTCAGTGTGCTCCAGAGCACTCATTTCCCTGCCAGCTGCAAAATATCCTCGCCAGTCTTTAAATTTTTCACAGCTACAGTACTTAGAGCTACTGCAATGACTGAGGCAATTTTTACAGTGACATTTTTGCCATTAGAGAAGAGAAACCATTATAATCATTACCTTACTGATGAAGTAACCCCCCCAACCATAACTGCAGACAGATGAAACTTTTGTAATGTTTAAAAGAAAGGAGCCCTGAAAACATGTCCTGTGACAGAACTGCCACTTGATGGCACTGCACAGCATCGAGCTACAGGGATTCACAATTATTTTATTTTCCACTTAAGTACAATATGGAATTGCTTTACTGAGCCAGGCAGAGGATGAGCACTTGCAGGGAGGGCACATCCAAGACTGCCTTTGGAAGCAATGGGAAGCACTGCAGGCCGAGTGCAGGGGATTTGGGAGGCTGTGTGAAATTCTGGCTTCATGAAATCAGCAGCTTCATGAGCACTGCTCTCACATCAGTTTTGCTATCAGAACTGCCTCTAGCTGAACAAAATGACTGTTAGCACTTTGTTACAGGAAATACAGCAGGGGCATGTATCCTGAGGAATGACAGGGGAAACGTGTCTGCTCATTCTAACAGTAACACAAGAATATTTTCATTCTCTTATACCCAAATACAGATTTCCATTGCTTATTCCTCCTGACAGGAGAGGAGGCAACACTGTCAGTGATGCTGGGGATGGGACACCATCTCTTGTGTCTGTCCAGGTACTCCCAGCTCATCAGCTACCACAAGAAATAATGAATCCCAAACACAGAGCCCAAGACATGTACATTATTTCACCCAATTTTAATGTAATTCTTAGTGTGATAATGCAAGGATTCCTTCTGCAGTATCAGAAACCAGGAGGAAGCAACCTAACAGCTCCCCAAAAGCAGATCATTGTCTCCTGCCTTCCCAACCCTACCAGCTGTACCAGCTCTGGCATCTTCTGCAAGTCATATTAAAGTTCACACGTAATGCTGCAAAGTAGTGGTGAGTTAAGGGCAGAATTTCAGAGAAGTGCTCCAGACTTCAAGCCAGACTGTTGATTGTTTACCAGCACCTTCACACCCACAAAACAGGATCACAGAAGAGAAGTTCAAATAGATAATGAGGGGAGGAGGGCTTTGAACCCATATCCAGCACTTTTAGTTTCAGACAATATGGAAGAAGGGTTGAGAAAAGGCCTCAGAGCAGCAATTCAAGCCACAACTTCTCCTGGAGGAAGATGCTGCTGATGGTCTGGCAGCCCCATCCAACTTCTCCAGGCAAGGCTGTCCTTCAGTCAATGCACAAATGTGACCATTTCAGCAACAGCCCTAGCTAACATCACACAGATCTCATGAGCCAGAGAATGTCTCTCTTAAGAAGAGCAAGCCAAGCAATCAGCCTCACAATAACCAGGCTGAGCAAAAGTCTGCACTGAGGCATGCCAGAACCCAGAAGCAGCAGGGAGCTTGCCAAGGGATGGTGCTGAGCTCAGGTGGCAGCTGCCAGACACCCATTTCCACAGAAGGGATGGCTTCTTGCATGATGCAGACTGGAGTTTGGGAAGTGGAGGGTGAACTAAATCAAAGATCTGAGTGACAAAAACTTAAAAGATGAGGTCAAGCACAGTTTAGTGAGGAAAGTATTTTGCCTGGAGAATTAAAGCAGAGCCAGACAAGCTGCATTATACTCCTCTCAAAAAAAATCAGTTTATTCAGGCGCCCCAGCTCACTTTCTTAAAACCAACCAAGCAGCAGGTTCTTCCACAAGCAATGCAAGCAAATATTTTATTTGTAAAAGGTGCTCGGGGGCCTCCATTCATTCATTACTCAAAGACATTCTGAAGGTGGGGCAGAAAACTAGTTTGTCATTAAGAAGAAATCAAGTACCCAACAAATAAAAGACAAGAGGTTTATCAGATCCTCTCACCACAGAGCTGAAGCTGAACTAAACATCAAGGCTGACTGTCCTCTTGCCTAAGGACCTTGACAGAAACAAAGACAGGGCTTCTGTATAGTGACTTTTGTGAGAAGTTCCCACATCAAAAGCATGTGTGGTATGTTCTACTTTTTCTGCTGGACTGACCTCAGATATTCAGGCATCTCAGTGGCCTTTGTCACCATAGATGCCACTAAGCAAACAAATTCTGCTTTGGTAGAAAAGTAACTTAACCACAGCTGCCAACCTCATGACAGCATCCTGCTGTAGAACTATAAAGGTATTTCATTTTGTCCTTTTGTCCCCTCGGTAGACATTTCTGAAGAACATTAATTGTACAGCACACAACAGTGCACAAGTGACACCTGAGATGGTTTCAGCCATGGAAAGAAGCCAGATGTGAGGCACACACGGGTACAACACCTCACTGCACTCAGGGACACAGGGAGCCACAGCACTTGGGACAGACACTGCTGCCACAAGCATCAAAACTCTGCATTGTGAACTTTTATTTTCAATTCTTTAATATTAACTCAGAAGGGGGGAGGGGTTAAACCATGAACATCAGAGGATATTACAATTGTTTTTCACAAGAATATACAGTGCAATTCAGTAGGGCATCATTTTATATGAATATGTAAGCTGGGGGGAAATATTACAAGCATTATCCTTTTCTTCAATTTTAGATTAAAGCAGGACAAACTGGGAAATTTACAAGAGTAGTTCATTCATTAACAGAAGAGGACCTACTGTTCCCAAACCCCAGGTTATATTAAGAGAGGGTCAATGCATTCTTTCAGAGGCTTTTGAAGTTCATACTTCATTAAGCTGCATGACATTTTGCCTTGGAAGTGGGAGCCCTCATCTCTATCAAAAAGTCTCCTTAAGAAACTCTGCAGGTTACACAGCTCCTAAGTGGCAGTTTAGACAAGAGACTCCATCCACAGACCTGATTAAAGACCAAAGTCAATGGCAGCATTTTTATCAATTAAGTGTTTGCCCTCTCATGCAATCACCAGTTATGACACATTTGGGTTTGTCACTCCAAATAACGTGGGCACACCTTAGACAAACCATGCAGAGGAGGAGTGCTGTGATTTAAAACAAGTTTGTTCCTTTTAATCTAAAAGGAAAAAGGAAAAAAAGTTTGCAGCAATACATCATGCTTCTCCAGCTGCTAATCTTTTCCATTTCACACCCACTGATCATTATCACCAGGAAAAAACATTCCCGTCTTAAAGGCAGATCTAAGGTTGTAACCTTAGTTGCAATCAAGAGTAGATGAGCTTAATGTTTCCCAATGCATTCCCTGCCATGTCACCCCAGAGCTTTTCCAAAGCATTCATACCCAAATGCTGCTCAGGCCATTTTTCTAAAAAAAAAAACCAAAAAAACCAAAAAAAACCAAACCAACACCCCAAATCAACATTGATTTTTCAGAGATGTAGGAGATGCGACTGTTTACAAAAATGATCAATAATTCTACAGAGACCTCACAGCCAGCAGGGGCTGAAATCAGAAGCCATGCACATCACTTTGAAGGGGGATTTTCAGGACACTCTGCAGCTGAAGACACGACCTTGATCATTGCTTCACACGTACTCCACATTTATTAAAGTTTGGGTAGAAATAAGGGCATGGCTTGTGAGGCCTGATCCTTTTGTAATTAAATCTGTTGAGTAATCTGCTGGACTCCCAATTAATGATAATGTTTCTGAAAAGATCAACACTTCATGTTTGCAAAGCACTCTCCCATGGATGTTAGCAACAGTGGAGTTTTATCTAAGTGACTAATGTAAACAATTTCATCTATAAACAGAGAATTAATGAATCACAACAATAAAAAGGTCATCTAATAATAAACTTCCACTGTTTAGAGCAGTGATAATCCTTTTCTTTTTTATACTCCTAGATGATCTGGATACTCCAATACAACAGTGACAAGAGCTAGGAAGTACCTTATAATGCTGAGGTTGAAATTTTGACTTTTGGTGGTAGGGAGATACAACTTGTATAAAAAGACAACGATCACTGAGGTCACTGCAAGCACTTAAAAAAAACAAACAGAGCTGAAGTTCATGGCTTCTCATCTCCCATCCTCCTGTTCCACCCCAGCCCTGCCAGCAAACAGAACAGCTTGGTCCCTCAGCTTTGAGACCCTGGGCTCCCTGAGCACAAAGTCCCAGGCAGACCACAAACAAGGTCTGAAACACTGTCCTTCATCCACTACACTGTGCCCGATAAGAATTCCCATATCAACAGGGTGGCACCAAAATACAAGAGGGATGTGAGTAAAGTTAGTTTTGGATTCAATCTGGTATCTGTCCATCAATAAAGATGTTCCCAACTGCAGTCTGGGACAGATAACCAAAGGACTGCCCGGCCACATGCACTTTTTTTTTGCAGCTGAAGAAATCAATGCGTCTTAAGGAAGTGGGTTTGAACGTTTTTATTTCAAAATCATCCCACAATATTGAGCTATAGGCTCTGCTAAGTCCCACCACCCTTTCTAACTGCAATTCTGTGCTGACAGTGGTAGGGGTGGGGGAGCTGCTTGCCCTCCAGCCCACGTGAGCGCCGGCATCGCGCTATCGCACCTGAGCTAAATTGGGGAACACTTCCCTGCCCTATCTCTCCTGGCACCAGCTCCTCAACCCCATGACTGCACTGCTGGGAGCAGCTCCCTGCTCCAGGGCCAGGGGAGCTCCTTAAACAGCCCGTTAGTGGAGGTAACAACAGCTCTGGGTGACACACACAATGCTCCTGGGGTCCTGGCTCCTGGGGGACAGGAGCTGTTTGCACAGCCAAGGCTGAGCAGCTGCCCCAGCCCAAACCTGCAGCAATGCTGAGCTCCAGTTCCTGGCAACCTCAGCAACAGGAGAACAATCAGGCAAAGCTTAAATGAGACACTGAATCACAAAAACACTACACTCATTATTATGGGATGTGTTTTCCACCTTATTTCTTAATCTTCACGCTTACAAGGGCCAGTGGCCTCATCATTACAGGCCGTGACCTCTCAGTGGTCACAAGCTCTGCAGAGGCAGGGCAGATGATTTTTACAGGAGAGGTAAATAGAAGTTCAAGCAGCCAAAAGAAAGTACCAAGAAGGATACTGCAGGTGGTCTTCTTTCCTTTTATACACACTGATTTGAGTAATACAAGAATCTCTATCCCTTGATTGGTGTGTATGTGGAAATACCATCTTTTCCATCACCCAGAAGACTTTGGCACCAAGTACACTGGACATCTCAGGTTCCCAAACCCCTTCTCTTAATTATGAATTATGAAATCTGGGCAATCTGGTAATTACCAGACGGGATAAAATATGCTCTAGCTCTCTAACTGGCTTCCAGGAACTGAACTGGAGACATCATCTTTTACTTTCTCCTCCTAAAAGGAACTCAGTAATGCTGCTGATTAAAACGACTATCTAATGGATCTTTCAGGATGAAACCCATGGCAGACTTAGTAAAGTAATAAACAAAATTGCATAATCCTTAATCTAAGATATTAGCTTAAAATGGGCAGAGTCTAAAGGATGCAAAGGTGTCAAAAACAAAAGGGTCAGTGTGCAAGAAGCTTATTTTCCTGAAAGTAGACAAAGATAGGGAAATCCTCTGACATGTCAGTATTGACTGTTATTTCCACCCATTTACAGAGCCAAAATTCCTTATGGAGGAATTAACAGGATACTGTTCTCAGTAATTTGAAAACAAGATCTAGGAGCCTGTATGTGAAAAATGGAGTTGCCATCACTCTGAAGAAGGAATGTGGTGAGGTTTGTTATTTGCCTCCCAATGGCCAGGCCACAAGACTGCTGTGTCTGCCTTTAGGAAAACAGAAATACCAGGAAGATGCCCTTTTCTTTGTGTTCTGCTGGCACCTAACAACTCTCAGATGAGCTGTCAATTAGCAACGCACAGAAACCAAAACTGATCTTAAAATGTACAAAGCATTAATACTGAGAGCAAACAGAAAGACTAAATCTTGACCTTTCAAATTTCCTTAAGCTACCAACAAATTTGTTTGTTTTGAAAGGGAGCTGATTTGCGCATACACCTGGCCAGGGGAAGAGGACAGAAAAGGGAGTCACTGATGTATTAATAATGTAACTTATTTGCATTGCAAAGAAACACTGTACCAAGTGGCATATAATCATTATTTTACACCAGGCTACATTTGACCTCAGTTCTCTGTCACGTGGGGATGAGGACTTCTAAGTGTACCACTTCAGTATTAAAACCCCACACAAAACAGTGGGAAAATAAACTAATTCAGTAGATAAGCCTAAGAAAACAAAGCCTCCAGATTAGCAGAGTCATACGCTGTTCAAATGACATATTCTGCATTACACAATTCATGTGTTTCTACTGTAGCAATTTCATCATATATTTGCACATAAGTCCCATTCTCTCTTAATGTGTCCTAAGTTTAAATGAAGTTTCTTCAAAGTCAAGGTAAATTCAGTAGACTTGAGATTTAACAAAATTGAGGGAACATTTAGTTTCAAAATTCACGATATGGTGTACTCCTGGAAAGCCACTCTCACAAAATCAGGTCACACTATGTAGTATTGTAATTTTGCTTCAAGCACAGACTTAGGACAGTGGGTAAGAATAAATTCCAATGCAAACTTCTAGTTTGGTAATTAAGGGTAGGCAAAATTTAAAGCCTCCATGGCATGAAAGGTCAGCATGATCCATTATTCACAACACACAACACTCTCCAAGATACAGGTCTATCACTAGTCCTGATTGCTTCTCCTTCCTTCCCCTTAAAAACCACATTTGCAAGCAATTTTCCCTTCAAATTTTCCATCCTCACATCCAGCTCTGCCCTGGCTGGCGAGGCCTGTGGGCAGGACCGTGAGCTGCAGCAGCTCAGCCTGCTCCCAGCATGGCAAGGCAATGTGGAAAGCAAACAGTTACAGACCTGGCTGGCAGCTTTGGCACAGGCTGAACACAGGCTCACACACCCCCGCACATCCAGGTCTAATTTGACAGTCCCCATGTTCTCCAACAAAGCTGCTATTCAAGGGCCAGGGGAAGCTTGTTCCTTCTTAATGGAGCCGTGGAGTTACGAGCTCCGAGAGGCTGACGCAAACCATCCCCTGCTGCAGCCCAGCCCTTCATTGCCTCCAGGTCCTCCCTGCCACGTTGGAAACTCCAAAGAGAAAAATACTCTCACAGTGGGCAAGCTCTGCACACTGGGATGTCCTGTTTTCCACACGAGCAACTTGTTCTCAGCACCTCTCAGCACATCTAGTCACACGAGCACAGCACTTTGGGGAGGAAAAATAGAAGTGAGGGATACCTGCAACAGAGACAGCCTCAAAACCTACCTAAAACAGTCTGCTGGAAACCAGAGGAGCTCTGTGACTTACCTGAGAGCGTTACCACTGAGCTGAGTTACCATTTGCAATTGAATTAATACAAATAAACTCCTTAGGGAGCGAAGAGAAAAGCAGCAGCATCTCCAAAAAGTTGATGGGAAGTGTTTTGTGTGAATGGTAGGAGAGGAAAAAAAAAACGTTTTAATTGGTACTCACATACAACGGAGCTTGCTGTGGATTAAGTTTCATGACCTCAGAACACTGAAACAAAAAAGAAAAAGCAAGTTTAAGCTATTTTTCATAAAATTGTAGGTACTCCTCTGTAAGTTGCTTTAGCAACACATTCCTTTTTCTAATAAGCACTTTTTCTCTTCCCCTTAATATCCATCTCAGTTCATCTTTCCTCCTAGCAATCCTCCCTTCATATCTGCTTTTTGTGACAATTATCAATCCTTAACTGAAATCTTTCCACCAATTCCCCCACTCCCCCATGAAAATCATTTATGAATATTTGTAGTTCTCTCTGCTGCTCAAGAAATTCCATTATTACCTTGTCCAAGGTAATATGGTGACCTTTTTTTACCCCTTTCACTGCATTATTTGTTAAAAGAAATTTCAAAATTACATAGAAAATAAATTATCAAAAATACTCTGAAGGAAAAACTTCCAGAATATATGATGCTCATGATTTGCATTAGCATTTTCCAAAACTAAAATCTACCAATACTTATCCTGCAAAAACTATTTTAGTCAAGAATCTTTCCTCTTTCAGATTTGTCCCTGGAATTTCTCTATAACCTAGTGAAAGTTTCTTAGATTAAGCTTTGAATCAGTTGAACCAGAATTTCTCTTGCATTAGTTCCTCCACTGCAGCAGAAAATATTCACTCTAAACAAAAGCTCTAAGTTTTCATTTAATGTGTGTATTAAGAGATCCAGGATCCTAAGATGAAGGAATGCAAAACAATTAAAAATGGAATTTCTGCTGTTACTCATGTCTGCTGAACTGGTAATGCTCTGCAAATACTTCAGGCCCTTTTTAAAATAGATGAAATACCACTCTGCTTTTCACACAAAAAATGCAGGATCCTGTTCATACTTTGCTCCTTTCCAAATCCCACAGTTTGCCTTTAGTGAGACAGAAATTAAACCACAGCCTAAATTCTCTTGGCTGATTCCAGCTAGCCTTGCTCCCTCACACGGTCTCTTTATTTTACAACATGTTTTTGTGCCAGTTGCTTTAAAATACCAGAGCGAGCTGCCAAGCTTGTGCATCAAAACAGCCCCTCTGCAAAAGGTCCTCTGAGGCAGCCAGTGGATGGACAAGTATTTTGCAAGAGTTTTAAATCCAGTCCAATTGGATTTAAACTATTTTCAACCTTGAGCTTCCCCTTTGTACAGCAGCAACACCCCAAAATGGTTGTGCCTGATAGTTTTCACAGTATTTTCAGCTCTTACAAAAACTTACTCAGGAAAAGAGAGGATTAGTAGCACTAGATGCCTTTTGGGCAGGTGAGCTCCAAGAACAGCTCTGCAAACGATCTTCACTCATGCCCTACAACATGCCCCTAGCAGTCCCAGTCCTACTGAGGACTCAAAATGAAAATAAGAAACAAAACCAAAAAAATCACAAACCCTGCCAATCTCCCACATGACCTGAGCCCCTCTCTCCTGTTCTGAACCTGGGTGTCCTAAACAGGAGCATAAAAACATTACCTAGACAAGAGCATTTATTTTATCTTCTAGAAATCAAACCACACTTGAAAAAAAACCCCAAGCTTTCAATCTCACCTCACATATGGATTTTTAAATTTCTCATTGCTATAGGCTAATTCCCTGTGAATTCAAACTCATGACAGTTTTCGTTGGGCTTTTTTTGGCAAGAGAAATGCACAGTAGCAGCAGTGAAATAAGGTGACAATGCTGAACACTGGGTCTTGTCAAAAAATCATGGGAATACTTCCTGAAGGAAGATTTTTTTCCTCCTCTTATTCTACTAGTTGGCCCTTACATCAGTGACTTAAAGTGATTCCCTGGTTCATAATGCACATGTCATTCCCATTTTTCTAAGGATGCAAACTTAGTTTGCAAGGAGCCAGGCAGGTTTGGAAGATATTTTATCTTGCTAAGAAGTTCTTCGGCAAAAACATAAGAGAAAAACTGAGTGACAGATAAGCCTGAATGACTACTCTGCGTCAGCAAAGGACTAGATTAAGGTTTCTAGACAAGTGAATTTCTCCAACCAATGGACAGGCAGGGACAGGCCTCCAAAAAACTTTAAAAATCTTTAATCCAGTAAGAAGAGGAAAAACAAAAGGCAGATCATACTGGTCATAACTAAGCCAAGACACACAGGGATCCTAATACAGTCAGTAAGTTGGACTACTTCAAGTGTAAAAATGAGGGGGAAAAAACCAAAACAAGGGAAAGGAAGCTAAAGAGCTAAACTTTGTTTGCTCCTATTATTAGAGAAGCATATCCTTCCAGCCAATGCCTACCCTGAGCATCAGAAAGCCATTTCTATCTTTTTGAGCAGGAAGAACATGATGTACCAGACACAGAAGAATGCAGTGAGAATAACTGTCCCTACTGTGAGATCAGGATCTCACTGCACATGAACTGCCTCCAAAGCCAAACTAACAAGAACAGGTAAATATAAATCCCACCTCCCTTGCCCAGCTCCCACCCAGCACCTTCATGGTAGCCCACAGATTCTGTTCCAGTGGCAGCTGCCTGTACTTAAAACATTTACAGTATTTCTCACAAATAGCTAAATATATTGAATTTCAGTGGCTGGGAGGTTTATCACAAGCTCCATATACATCCAGACAACTACATTACAAGGTTTCTAGAATTATATTAGGTTTCCCACCTTAGGATAACACAGTGAAATCCCTTGCATTTGCAAATTGGAAAGTAGGACATGAAACGAAAATCCAGGTTCAGGCTCTTCAAAGCAACAGTGCTTTTAGATGTCATAAAAATCTGCAGGTGTCAGTAAAATAGAAAGCTACTGGAGCCTTCTCAAAATGGGACAGATACCTTTCTGCTCTGTTAAGCACTGAAGAATTAATACAGTGAGTTTTATTAATGTCTTATCTAGAGAACTTCTGTGTTATTTCACACAAAATTTCATGGATGAGGACAAATGACTCCTCTTCATTTCTCCGGGTATGGTAATATAAGTCAGGGAAAGAAAGGAAAAAAAATCATTTTTTTGCTTTACTGTGGTTTCTAAAACCTCATCCAGAATTAGGGTCCCATTGGTTACATGCTGTAAAAATGTCAATGCAAACGAAGTTTCTGCCCTGACGAGTTTAAAAATAAGCACAGGCAGCAGGAAGGGACACAAACCCCTCATGCCAAAGCAATAAACCCTCTTCATCTACTGCTCCCAGCTACCACTTAATTTGGCCATCATTAGGTGGCTAATTTCTTCTAGGCATTGCAGGCAAAGTGTGTATGGTGAGGACAAATCTGACAGGGAGGTCAATGTTCCTCCAGGCCAGCCCATCCCATGTACGATCTGTAGGGCTGAAGACTTTGAACACCATGCAGACAGGAATGCCAAAATGCCTTTTCCATTCTCCCATCACACCCTGTTCAGGATTGCTCTTTTTGGCAGTGGGCTTAAATCAAATGCTGGTTTCACTGCCCGGCTTCTGTGGGCTCCCCAGCACCCACTTCTGGCTGCCTGGCTCCATATGAAGCATATGGAAGAAAGAAAACACACTGACACTCTCAAGAGCTGTCCATTAATGAACTGAAATTTATTTTTTTATCAGAAAGAATATCTACAGGATGGGCAAAAACAAAAACAACCACTCTTGCCTCCAACAACTGAGTAGAACTGCAACAACCAGGAGGACGAGGGATATTTAATCCATGTGGTACAGCTGGGAAAGCCTACCTACCCTTTCCCTCTCCCTCATGCACTAAATGTACTTCAGCTCTAAGTGTTTGAGTTTTTCCAAGCTTTTCAAGTTCAGTTTTTAGGCATTTAAAGTAAGCTTCAGTTAGACATATACTTCAAGTTTAAGCTTTGCTGAACTTTATCTGAATCTCAGCACTTGACCTTTTCATTTATAATTTTAACATTTGATTTTTATAAACACTGATCCTTATTTGCAAAGCTTTACCCATGCACTCTCAGCTGCACCAAAGACAAAAACCAAACCCCAAAGAAAACCTAATCCAATCCTAGCCATAAAGAGCTTGTGGTTGCAGGCAAGAAAGAACAGCCAAAAAACACATAAAGAATCTGATGGTTACAGATGGCATGGAAAGCATTCCAGTAGATAAACAGAAATGCAGAGAAAGCAGGATGGCTTTCCAGCTGTAAGTATCACAGCATCGCTGGGATGAAAGCCAAAGGAGGATTTACTCTTTTTTTGATGCAACAGAATTTACTTTTTACAGAATTATCCTGTAGCATTGGTTTGAAGAGACTGAACTTTGATTTCAAGGCTCTGGAGTAAGACTTCAACAGGTAGTCCAAACTACATATATCCTATAGAAATTAGGAAAGCACTATTGATGCTGGTTATCTGCAAGAGAGCAAGACAAACAGAATTTCTTTTATGTATTTCTTTTAACAGGGGCACCAATAACCCACAGTGGGGCAATCTGCCTTATAGGCAACCCTTCAGGCAAATAGACCAGAAGTTGTCAAAGAGTTTAAAGAAATCCCAGGATTTCCTGGGAGCAGACATCCACCTCCCTTACTGAGCTGCATCACTTCCTCCTATATGGCTGCACTGCAAAAATAAAACCACGATTCCAAAACCACATCACTTCTCATTCAACAAAGCACAGTGTCCTCAAGGGCACTCCTCCACACTCTGGTTGTACAAAATGTTAATTTATGAAGTACTTGGAAATATCAAGAGGATTGTGTTTCAGGCCCTACAGAGCTGCTGCTCTAAACTACACAAGATAAATAAAGATGGGGAAGTGGTAAGTGAGGGGAGCAGAGAGGAGACCAACTGCCCATATACAGAGGAATTCCTGCTGGAGCCATGATTTCATGCAAAGAGAACTAAAATAGCAATGTCTTTCACAAGTTTATTGTTCTCCCCTAGTGTCAGGGGAATAGCTAAGATAGAATATTCCCCTTTTTTTCTGAGTGGTATATGACCTTTATTGTGTTGTATTACCCATCATCAATCTCCTCATTTTTTTGTTATAAAACAATTATTTGAAAAAAGGCTCTTTTTCATTTAGTTTGAGGTTTTGTGTTGTTTTGTGTTTTTTTTTCTTTTTCATCTGTAGCAAAAACTCTGAAAATGGAAAGAAACAATGACTTGATGTTGGTTTTATTACTTAGATGTTCTTGTGTGGTCTTTTTTCTGGATATATTCCTGCAAAGTTGAGACCTGCAGTAAGTTAGTCTCACCTTGTGGTATTAGGCAAGACATAGGTTTGTTCACACACTCTGTTTCCAGGAGTTTCATTCAACACTGAATGAACACCAGAACTCACCATTCATAAAATGAATGAGTTTTCTAATCAGTGTAATCAGTGTACTACTGCCCTGTCCTTAAAACTCATGTGAAAGGAGACTGAAAAAAACCAGGACAAAACCTACAAACAGCTTTGACAGGAAAAATAAACCCATAGGCCAGTTCTTCAAGAATGTGCATGGAGAAATTTGTATAAATAGAGCAGCTGCATTTGCAGTGACTAAAATAAACTAAGAGAAGCACCATATTACCAAATGCAGAACAACTTTCTCTGTAGCTCTAACAATGCATGATTTTGTATATCTGGTCAGAAATGGGAGGCTGGAGGCATGAGGAGAAGCAACCCATCCCAAATTTATTTAGCAGATACACAAGGAAGTGATACCACCATTGACCCTGGAAAGAAGAGGTGGTGAGGAAACAAGAAACCACATTTCAAACATGCAGCAGCAAACAAGTTACCAGCACATTGCAGTATTGTGTTCAGTATTACAGCTGAGCCTAGAACTACAAAACCTCCAGATATTAGTGGACAGTCATCTGAATTTATCTAATTTGCTGAACATGATGTTTTCTCACCAAATGGATTGCTTAGGAATAAAAATACATCCCTCATGCAGCATTTCCACAGGTGATACTGCTTCCCAGCTGTGTCCTGCAAACAAAAACACATGCTGCCATTCAACTACAGACAAAACAGGGGTTTCTTTTGGGTACAAGGGATGAAAAGGAAGTTTAAAAGATGTTTTGTGTTGGTCTGGCTCTACTATCACTCTCCTCCTAAAGCACGGAGGAAACTACCTCAGGAAAATCAGATACACATAGATTGCTTTCACAAAAAGAAAAGAAATTTCACAAAATTTTAGAAAAAAAAATTTAAAGAGCATGTTTAATTGCAGAATCTGCCTAAAATCTGCTGCATTTTTTCTTTACAGAGTTGGGAACCACAGTACTATGGCCTGCAGCAGTGGGGGAGTTACAGAGCTGAGCCACTTGCAGAGGGGCTGGAGCCTCACTGAAACACAAGCTAACACAGCGTCACTGATTTAATTGACTGATGATTTAATAAAATGCCCTGGATATAGATTAACTCGCTTTGCTTAATGTAGCTCAGCTTCCTGGCAGCAGGAACAGGCACCACACTGTTCCTGGGCTGGGAGCTGGGCTGCCCAGGGCTGCACCCACCCCCTGGTCACACCACCTGCCTCACTCAAACATTTCCCATTACCCTTTCCAAAATAATGAAGTGTAACACAAAGCTAAGATACAGGCAAGCAGATACACACATACACAAAAAAATAAGCTTAAGCCTTATCCATGCTGTAAGTCCCTAACTCAGCTTTGCCAGCCCTGTCTTACTCCAGAGACTAATACCTAGCCAAAAACCCTTAAGTCTCAACATTAAGTTTCTTCTTTTGGACCATTTCAGTTTCATAATTGTCAAAAAAATCATCACTTGGATTACTTAATTCCTGCCCAAAGCCTGGGAAGTTATCAAGCAGTGCTGGGTTAACAAAAGCAGGGCTTTCCCCAAGTAGGGGAAGACAGAGATCCCTCTCAAATGTGGTTCCCTGCTCCATCCCAACACCTATTAGCAGATACAAAAAGCAAACCTACAAAACTCAGATCACAGCAGCTATCTCTTTACAGTTCATATGCCCAATTCGCAAATCAAGAAAGACACTGCAAAAGTTGGAAAAACAGAGAGTAAAAAAGGATTATTAGCCAGCTCTAATTATACAAACTGATCTCATCCTCTTGTCATAAGCCTCTTTCCTGTTTCCGGAATCTATTTGTGCTACAGAAAGACCAGCCTTTTGTAAATGTCCATGGGTCATCAACACAGGGTGATTAATTTCCCATTTTCCAATACACACATACTGTCAAGCAATTCACTTGTAATCCGATATAACCCTGCCCTCACTTGTAAATTTTTTCCTCTAACATATTACTAAAGACAAACAGTACTTAAGATACCGATTTGTAAAATCCAAACAACATTTCAAAAGGAGGCATCATGCTTCTATAATAAAATAAAAATCACAGACCACATCTTCAGTTCAAGTAGCTACATCCTAATAAAGTTAAAACCTAACAGTCGACTTGAATTAAAGAGCAGCATGTACGCAAAAGCACACACATGTTTATACTCAAATTAAGTCCTCCAACAGGTTCTGGGACAGCTGTTTCACGTATGCATGAGACTTTTATCTCAGGCTCAAATATTAACTTCCAGAAATCCTCAGCAGACATTCTAGCTGCCTTCTCAAATGAGCAAAATCCAGTCTATACCTTCCTTTTGTCGTTTGAATACACGTTTTGGCAGTAAACTGTGGGGAAGCTCTCAGTGACAACCAGCTCATGTTTGTAAACGTGATTCTTGACTTTGGGGGTTTAACCAGGAACTCAGTGAAAATCCTCAGGTATCAAACTGGGCAGCTGAAGCATCCTGCAAGTTGCTGGTTATCTTTGAAAACAGAGATGCATTATATGGGACGAGGTGAAGAATGGAGGGAGGCAGGAACAGGGTTTGGGAAGTATTTCACCCTAGTGCATAAAAGGATAAACACAGTGGAGAGCTGTCAACAGAAAGGAGATGCCTACAGCTTCACATATGCAGGAGGAAAGAGCAAAGCCTCTCACTATTGATTTCTACACTTCTTGACTACAGCTGGTGTCCTAAAACCTTCCCACTTCACTACTCTCTGACTCTCAAAGCTGTGCTGTCTCAGGAACTATGCTGAGCAATGATGGTTTCAGTAAAAGAAACAACATCCCCAAGGCCTAGATCTAAGCAGTAAGGCCCTGCTTCTCTCTGTGCTTCCCAAACCACTTGTACTGCATTCCCAAAAACACAGGCTTGCAGTAGAAAACAATCCACGATGCCCAAAACACCACATACACTTTAATGCTGACAAATATTGAATATTTCCTATCATTTACAAACCAGGTAGTTACCCAATGCATATTTTAATAAAGGCATGCACCAACCTTAAACTCTCCACAGTAGACTTCTAGCCATAGGTTGAGTTGGAAAAAAATGGCAGCAAGACCAAGATGCAAGATATGTTTCTACTTGCATTTTGGTCTAAGAAGCTTCAGAGCTCAACATTTTAATGTGCTTTTCTTCTCTGAAGAATACATCAGACTCACTCTTCCCTTTAGGGTCTGTTTTGCAAATGCTGCCACTGTGGCCTCAGGCAGCACAGACTTACTCAGGAAAAGCCTGGCTGACACTTTACTCCAGAAGAGGAAAATTTCATCAGAAACTTCAGGTTTCCTACAGGAGTACCTGTGCTAACCTCTCTCCCTGTGGCACAGCATGACCACATCTGACACTGCAGAATTACAAACTGTTCCTTCATAATTGCACCTCTTCTTTCAACTCACAAAACTATGGGAAAATGTTCTTCTCTAAACATACACTTTAGGCAGTGAGAGAACATACTCATTTTGCTGAGCGAAAGCCATCCTTTCTGAGGCACAACAGGCTCAAAAAATGCACATCATTCACCTAGCAACTGCAGTGATGGAGTCACTTGGTGTGGCATTCCCTGCAAGGAAAATGAGAGCTCTGTTCCCTGGACACTGTACTGCACTGGGAATATCCCACAGGAAGTAAAACCCCAAGCAACAGAAAATATTACACCCCTAACCCACAAAAGAGAGAATACTCATTCAAGCCCCATTTTTTAAAAAATTAAAGCATCAATTAATGAAAATCCAAGTAAGCACAGTCTGTACTCAGTTCCACTACCCCACCTTCTGCACCTGAGCCCTTCCTGCAGCACACTCATATGCAAAACCCCACATTTTGCAGACACCTAGAATTGTTTCTTTCCACTGCCTTTACGAAGTGACCTTTTTCAGGCTGGTCCCTCAGGAAATGAATGGGTTAAGTGCCCACAGGTCCCAGCCTCCCCAGTAAATCATTTATTACCCCAGCTCAGGGACAAGGAGCTCTGCAGAAGCGAGAGCCCACGCTGTGCAGCTGTTCCCAGCCAGGCAACTCTCCACAATTATGTTATAACACAGGATTAAGCTCGGGGAGTGGAAATCCGGCCCTCCATTGCTGATGGCTTTTTTTTTCTTTTTTTCAAGTTATGCAGCTATTTTAAATGTTACAGAGCTCATTAACATGAAGTTCATTAAGCAGTAACCACTTTATGAATGAAATGAAAAGATTGTCATTATAAACACAATTATGGAAATACTAGACCAGCAGGTAGAAAAAGGAAAGGGTATGAGAATGCTGCTCCTGAACTCCAAATTAGCCTTTCTTTTTTTCCCATATCCTTCAGAGGAGGCACACCCAGAAATCAGACGTGAGGCAGAGGCTGGTTCCCAGGCAGCACTTCAGGTGAGAAGCTTTTGGTGCCTGTGTTGGGCCTCCCCAGATATTTCACTGCTGAAGCTGAGTGCAAAAAAACCTTCCCCCTTGGTCACTCCCAGAAAGGGCCTGGAATCTTCCTCAGCAGTGAGCACTGCTTGCTGTAACTCACCACGCTCCCCAAATTAGCAGAAAGTTAAGAAATACTATGACAAATCAAGCCACAAATTGCTTCCCTGCAGCTGGTGTCGTGCATTCCTCCTTTAAATATGACGAACTTGGAGGACAGCTCTCAGCAAGCCACTTATTCATTCCTGATAAACCAAGTTCCATTCATAATCATGCCAAGGACTTCATTTCTTTCTCAAGGTCTGAAAATAGGTATAATTCCTCTGCTCAACCTCACTGAAAAAAGGAAACCCCAAAAAATTACAATACCTACTTGTCTCTCTACAAGTAACAACAGTTTATGATTAATCCACCCAGCTGTTGCCACAGCTCAGTAACAGCAAACAATTTGGATTCAGTCTGGTTAAAGCGCTGGTCTTGTAAGCAAGACCATGGAAAATATGAGGCACTGCAGAAGGTAAACAGGTTAGGGACAGTGGGAGGAGAAAAGAGGCAGCTTGCTGTGGCTTTCCTCCCTCCCTCCCTTGACAGAGCTCACACAGGGCAAGCACCCATTTCCAGGCAAGACGCTGGCAGTTTCTTTGCTTCAGGCTAACAGTTCTTCCACATTCAAGTCTTTTTGGAGAGAAAGGGTGGAATGCCATGAGTCAAAACAGCTCCTGTCAGTATTGCAATAACCATATACTCGCTTTTAGGTCAGATCCATCCCATGATCTGGTTCACCACACCAAGAAGCTGGTGTTAGCTAAACAATAAACCCAGAAGCCTCAACACCACGACCGCCCCGGGGCGGGCAGGCAGACCGACAGCCGCTGTGCCGACCGGGAGGCACCGCAGCCCTGATCCCGTGGAAATCCTGGGGCTGTAACCATATGCCTGCCCCAGGGACATGAAAGCTGTATCTTAAAATATTAGGGAAAAACAGCTGATGTTTTAAGTGTTAAGTGCTATTTTATACCGTGGCATCTGGTTGATACAGGAGGCAACACCACACAGCCCCTTTCTACTTCCACCACAAAGAGATTGTGTTTTATGGCAAAGTAACTTGTTGAATTTGTTTATATCATTGTAATTGCTTTGATATCAGCACCCCCTCCTCCTGTCAAGACTAAGCTTGACAAATGGCTTGACAATGGCAAACCCGTTCTCCCAAACCCCTCATCTCAATCCTGGTGTATACCTGAAAGAGCTGCCAAAACATTTAACCTTACTTTAACTGCATGAAGCAGTACAGGTGGCTTCAAGACGTTCTTCAAGTCGTTCCCACACCAAGCAGGGAGAAGTAGGGCAGGTCACAACACTCAGCTCCTGGAAGGGGGAAGAAGAAGAAGGAGTCACCAGATGGCTGAGAGCAATCCCAACACCCAAACCAGCATTGCAACACCTTCACCAAGGAGGATGGAAACCATCTTCTCCCTTGCTAGCCATGTGGGAGGCACGTGTTGCTTCCTGCAGCAATCCCATGTGGTTCCACAGGCACACACAGGACAATGGCCACATTATGGATAGGGCTATTTATAGACACACGTGGGCATCTGGCACCACCTAAGAATAACTGCACTGCTGAGTTGTATTTGCTGCTGTCCTGCTATTTGGTTTATCCCCAAAGCTGCTGATCTGCTGTCCATCACAGTATCCCAAACAACTAAGCTGGCCTTAAGTCCTTTGCATCCATCAACACAGCCTCTCCCAGACAGACTTCATCAAACCCTTTGTGGACTCCCTTTTACCAAGGTGTTTTAACAAGAACAAAGGTAGATGATGGCAGATGGTGACAAGCAGATGAAGCCCAAATCTACCAGGATGTCTCTGCCAAACCCTTCTGGGCTGCCTGCACTTTTCCACAGGCTGATTTCCTGCTCTAGGACAAAAACTACTCAATAGATTCATCCATAGGGATGGTCTCCAAAGCATACCTAGAAAGAGCAGTTGAAGTGAATCAGATGTCAAAAAGTGAAAAAGCCAAGGTTGGGCTGTAGTTTATTAAATGTTGTGTGGGAGATTTTATTAGCTAAATCAAAGTTATCACAGTATCTCAGACCATCATTTGGTTACCACACCAGGAAAGGTTGTGGGTACACACACACACCACTGAACACAAGCACAACACACCAACTACCTCCTCCTGTTCTACCAGAGAGAGACTCTGCCCCTGCATTCTCCCTGTTGGGAAAACATCCATAATCTGGGAATCTCACAGCCTGAGCCAACCTGCCAACCTCAAAGTGCAATTACAAGCACAGAAGTAACAATGGCAAAACTAGTTACCAGCTGGGAAATCAATTGTACTGTGTGAATTAGCTGAGGAACATACAGGACTGGAAGGTGAGGCACTGCACAATAAATCTCACTCCTTCATCTACACAAGAACTGCATCACCTGAATACCTCAATCTTGGTTTTACATCATGTTTTTTCTTAATATTAACAGCTAAAGGTCTCTTTTATCCATTCTGCTGAGAAATGGGGAGAGTGTTTGGCAAGGCACTACAGGGTACTGTATTTTACTACAAATATATTTATTTAGATATAGATTGAAGAGGAAAATCAGAAAAAAAATTATCCTCTTAAAAGTATGAGGATTGTGCATGAATTCCTTCATTGCCATGTCACACATCTCTGAATTACATTCTTATGCCAAACTACTGGAGCTGAAAGTGGAATTACCTGAACTCTTAAATCCCAGTTAAGAGCATACAAACACTCTTTGGATTCATTAACCAGTAAAAACCACCCTTGCAGTCACAAACAAGCAGACTGGAACTTTCCTCTGGCATTTTTGTAGTGTTATTTTCAGGACCTCAATTTAGAAGATGGTTACTATTTGATAAAGCAGTGATTAACTATTTGCCATCCTGTGTTGATCTCCAAGGCACAGCTCCTTCCAAGGCACATACAATAACAATACAGTGGTTTCACTCGTTTATGAGACATGGATAACTTGGCTTTTATTACTCTATTTGTGTATTTTGGCAGAGAAAGCAGGGTTTGCTGCTATCCCTTTGAACCAACAAGGACTGTGGGTATGGCTAACATTGCCAGGGTAGATAGTGAGCATGCTGTGAATCACTGCAGGTTTTTCCTCACCTCCACTAAGGAATGAGGGTGTGTGTATGGAAAGCTCACTTGGATGCTCAGGACCTGGAAAGTATTAGCAACTGGAGAAAATAAACTGGCCTAGCAATGAAAAACTAACACAGATCATAAAATTCTCACAGTTTTTTGTCTGGTTTTATTCTGTGGGAGTTTTTAGATTGCTACAAGAAGGAGCACGTAACATTTTTTAAAAGTCTTATATATTTTAATTCTATATGTAAAGAGCACAATCAGTAAGGCTGCCCACATAAAGGTATCAATTCCCCAAAGAACTGATTTCTGCTTCCCATGAAATCATTATGGGACAACTCCTGCATGCCTAAGCACACCCATTTCAGAAGGATTTCCTCATGGGGATTTCTTCTCCTCCTTTACTGGGAAATCATTACCAAGTGTTGATGAACACCGACATAGCTCCTGTTTTCTGAATCTTAAAAAGATGGGTTTAAAAATTATGTTTCATGGGTGAGCTCACACTGGTTTACAAATGAAAAGCTACTCAGTATTATCACAAGAAAATGATGACACACAGTAGCTTTATAAAAAGCAATTTGGTTTCTGCACGGCTCTGCCAATATTCCAAACAACCTGTAACTCTGGATAATTTCCGCCTAAAAGGGCCTATAGTCATATCCTACAGTGTTCACTAAAGTAAATGAGAATGTAGAGTCCTTTTGACACCTGCCTTCTACACAATCTATTTTGCTTGAGTTTAATAAAAATAGGGGGAAAACCCCATCTTTTTCATTAGGACACAATTATGTGATGGCAGACTGTTTATGGTCTTGCCCCCTCTGAGACAGCTAAAGCAGAAATTACCCAGGCCACTGATGAATTACTGAAACACTCTTTATGAAGAGAGAGGAAAAGAAAATTTAAGGACAGCGTTACAGCTACTTACAATTTTAAGAAGACAACATTAACTCGTCCTGTGGACTGTATATGCAACTGCTGTAAGAGATGAGTTGTTTTACCAAAAAAGCCCAATAGCTTAGAGGTAATCTGCATCTGATACAACCTCAAGAGGCAGAGAAGTAAAGCATCAAAAGGTACTCTTGTTAGATTTCTAAATTAAATGAACAGCAGTGAATAACACAGACAAAAAGAAATTATTCTGTGTTGATAATCTACTGGAGAGGAATCAGTTGGGGCTCTTAAATATGCTTGACAGAGTCCCAACAAGTGGACCTCAGGGTTTCCAGTTACTTTGCTGATTCCTCCTCAGCAAACTCCCGCCCTTCCCAAACACTCCCCAGCACCTGGCACAGAGGAAACCACTCCTCAAATTTGCTCTTTTTTCCCTTAACCCAAACCTATTTTATTTTTCTGAGAAGTGTTCCATGTTTTGTTGCTCTGCCATCTGAGCACTTTGACATGTCGAATGAGTTATCTCACCATCTGGTTGTAATTGCCATTGCAAAGCTTTCAACAAATTCACAAAGCAGCACCAAGATGAGGGCACTAATGGTCTAGGAGATGGACAGCTGATTATTTGGGATTATTTGATACAGCTGGAATCTTTTCATACACAAGACACTCAAGCACAGCCAGTCCCCAGCATCCAAACCAACCTCTGGGGTTTTTCTAAGTTTTGGCTGTTGCCTGCTATAAAGCCTCCTCACAATTTCATACCAAATACTGTCAAGGAAAACATTGCTTCTCCTCCTCATCTCCCAAATTGATGGGTGTACCACTGCGTGCTGCCGCATTCTTTTGCTCTGAATAGACAGCCTGTACTTGCACACCATGATATTCTTACTAAAGGACATCCTTTTCCTGCTTCTACTGCATCTCCCAGGAGAGACCTCACAAGACCTTTCCAGAAGTTTGGCTGATGGTCAGAACTGTATTTCCTAATTCCTTAGGGAAGGGAATCTGGACACACTCCTTGGACAACCAGAGGATCACACCCAGCCAGCATGGGTTTAGGGAAGGCAGGTCCTGCTTGACTAACCTGATCTCCTCCTATGACAAGGTGACCCGTTTAGCAGATGAAGGAAAGGGTGCAGATGTCTGCATAGACTTTAGGAAAGCCTTTGACACCTTGTTTCACAGTATCCTCCTGGAGAAACTAGTTGCTCAGGGCTTGGATGGGTCTACGATTCTGCTGCTCACTGGGTTCAAAACAGTCTGGATTGCTGGGCTGGGTCCATGTGCCAGGTGGGGGTCAGCCTCTTCCCCAATGTAACAACTGACAGCACAAGAGGAAACTGCTTCAAGTTGTGCCACGGGAGGCTGATTACACATGAGAAAAGATTTCTTCACCAAAGGTTGGTCAAGCACTGGAACATCTGCCCAAGGAACTGGTGGAGTCACCATCCCTGGAGGCATTTAAAAGATGTGTAGAAGTGGCACTTGGGGACATGTTTCAGTGGTCTTGGCAGAGCTGGGTAATGGTTGGACTTGATCACCTTAAAAGGTCTTTTCCAAGCTATACAATTCTATGATCCTATATAAGTGGAAAAAAACCCCATTATTTGCCTAAAATCTGCGTTGCAGATGCATAAACGCAGCATGATCCTCTAGCCATTGCATTAAGCTACATTTGTACCACAAAGAGTGGAGGGTAGATTGCAGCTCATCACATTTTGACACACACACAACATTCCACTGAAAGTAAATGATGGGTTTTGTTTAGAGAGCAGCATCTGACTTGCCATACTGGATGAAGAAAAGCCAAGAATTTTAAAACAATAGAAAGTAAAACAGCCATATTTCACATGTCTGTACACATTGCAGAGCAAGCAATAATAAGATGTTAACTGCAGTCCCATTAATCGTGATTACCAAGAGATGGAAGACAAATATTCTTTCATATACACTAAGTTAACTTTTGAAACCCAAACTCTTTTGACAGAGTCGCCTTGAACATGTAAACAGAAATAGTCCCATGTAAAAGGGAAGCAAGGAAGCAACAAACCAAGAGTACTTCTCTGGTCACTCTAGCCCTGTACAGACACAAATTTTCTCTCTAGAACTTTGAGACCTGCACAAAACTGACAGAAGTTTGAAGTTTGTTTTTTAATTCCACCAGCAATCACAACAATGCAGCAAAACAAAGAGACCAGTGATGCTTTATGTCTCTCCCCCTTGCCTCTGGACAGCAGCCTAGGTTCATAGACATCCCTTAGGCAATAACACACAGCCACCTGCTTCCCTAGGAGATGAGGTGCCATGGGGACTCTGCAAGCAGTGAAAAACCCCTCACCTCTAAGAGCATGGTCCTGCACAAGTGCTCTTTAAAAGTACACAAGGTCTCAGCGTACAAAACTGAACGATAGAAAAACTGGAAAGAATAATACTTTTGTTACCCATTAATAAAAGCAGGACTTGGTCTGAAATTTGTTCTTCTTTAAACTGCAGCCTGTCACCATGTTCATCCTAAATAGCAAATGCTCCTTTCCAGACAGGCTTGTTAAACCACACCAGGATTGAGGTAAGGACTTCAAACTGTTTCCACAAGACCATCACGGCTGACTGTCTGTGGGAGATATTAAAACTGAACCTGTGGACAGTTTAAAACCTGTGTAAGGGATTAGCACTTCACTGAATCACCATGGCAAGACCACCACTCTCCTCCTTACTGGGAACCAGTATCAGACTGATTAACTAAAAAAACAAAGCAAACAGCAGCAAACTGCAGTACCATCTCAAGCCCTCAGACACTTCTAAAACAACCTTTTTAAAAAAACTGTTTTAATTCTGCAACAGGTTCTTCTCCTTCCTCTCTCCTCTACCATGATATTCAGATGACAGTCATCAACAAGTTATGCCTCTTGCTAAAATGGGGCAAAGCTCAAAACAAATCCCTTCAGAAGACCTGGAAACAGAGGAAGCACAAACAGTGAAGGCAAGGACTACTTCAGAATGGCCATCATCAAGATGACCAACACAAGATGACCAACATAGTGCCTCAAAGGCACAGGAAAAAGCCACTTAACCACAGTTCCCCACTGAACAGAATGGGCCTATTTTCTTTGAGATCCTGGGTGCAGGTTGTGACAGGACACGCCAGACATTTCATGGGAAGATGACATGTTATCCCCCAGAACGGGATATGAACTCTGAGAGAAGGCACAGTGGTTGGAGACAAGATTCATGGGAAAATTTCAGTTTGAAGGCTTGTCTGGTCCATCATCCAGCTCAAAGCAAGGCCATGACATCAAGGTTATGAAATTATCCTCATGCTTTCATTGTTCAAAACTGTCCTAATCAATGTGGCCTGTTTCTAAGTTCCTGTATATAAAATTGAGCTAAATAAGGTAATTGAGCTCCATCAACACGGAAGGAAATCAAAATCACCATCAGTGTAAGGCATTCCTGCTCCAGCCGTGAAGCCTACACAATTCATTTGTTTAATGTGACTTTCCCCAAGTACAAAACTGATTTTCTTCTTCATTTCCACACAGCTTAAAAAAACATCCAATAAAATAAAGAAATAAATTTTTACTGCCTTTACTAGAAGCCTTGTGACAAAGAAGGGAGCAAACATGTACATGCTGAAACCAAACACCAGCATATAACATGCGCTGACACATTAATACAAGGCTTTCTCCTACATGTTAAGGAGGCATCTTGGTATAAAATACAAAGAACAAATCTATATTCTTGTCTCCCACTGCAGCTCCTGCCAAACCCAAGGTCCCTTTGTGCTGAGCCCTGTGGATGCAGCAAGAATCCCTCTGCCAGGATGTTAAACAGGGAAATGCTGGGAGGGGACACAAAGGGACAGAAAATGACACAACTTGCCCAAGGCTTTAGAGGTGGCTGCCAGCACAGTCTGTAATCTGGATGGTATCACCTCTCCACCCACACTGCAGAGACGGTTCCCCCTTTCTTGAAAAGCTGTCTCCATCCCAGCCTGCTGCTGCCTGGCCTGCCAAGCACCTGCCACGCAACTGTGACATTAAGTCACTTCACTGCTCGAATCAACATGTCACTGGAGCTGCCCAGCATTTAATTATATGAATTAGGAGATCTGTATAATGGTCCTAAACCAGTAATGAAAGAGAAGGTTTAATGATGCAACAAAAACCTGCAACGCAGCACTCAGATTACGGGTGGGTTACACAACAGCTCCAACAATTCAGCGTTTACGCTGCAGACTTGCGTAGTGCACATCACATTTTCCCAGAGCCATCATCTGACTCCAAGCACGTGAGATCCACTCAAACACACCCTTCCTGCCTGCCTTGCACCAGAAGCTCAAGGATGAAGGTGAGGCTCAGTTTTTTGAGCAGCAGTCATCCATACCTAGGAGAAGAGATGCCCAAAGCAAAGTCAGCCCTTTTCCCAAACTCACATTCAAACTCAAAAAGATTTATCTGAAGCCTGTCCTAGCAACCACTTGTATCTCACAAGTAATGCTTGCTCCTCCCAGCACTAACACTCCATTGCACAGAGATGACATAACTCTAGCGAAACCTGTTCAGTTGACAGCTGCAGTGACTTTTGCATTGTGCCATATGAGTTAACTCCCATCTGCAGCCTCATTTAAGAAAGTATTATGAGCACAGCTTTAACAGAGATATCACCCATGAACTGACAGCAAATAAGGTAATTTAGGTATCTGATGAGCACTAAACATGAACTGTACATATAGAAGAGAATGCTCCTACCCCAAGTTTTCTGAATGGAGTTTATTACTAAATAACCTCAAGTACTTTCAGATAGTATTGATTTCTATTCATAGCAGTTGTATAGCTTAAGGAAGGAACCATTTGGTTTGAAGTATTCTTTTAGAATCTATTGACCTTTCATGTCAATAAACACAATAGCAAATTGCAGCTTAGCAGGTTTATTTTACCTTTTTTTTTTTTTTTGTAAAGTGCTCAGATGAAAAGCACTATGCCAGCATCAGGGCTGACAAGTATTATTTAGATTTCAAAAAGCAGTTAAGTGCCATGGCCAATCCATATGTTCAATATCAAAGGGGTCATAAGAAAATTGACAGGACCAA
Source organism: Illadopsis cleaveri (assembly GCA_013399915.1). Taxonomy (NCBI): domain Eukaryota; kingdom Metazoa; phylum Chordata; class Aves; order Passeriformes; family Timaliidae; genus Illadopsis; species Illadopsis cleaveri. Next base: position 944,031 of record VXBB01014215.1, on the reverse strand, counting down.
AACTGCAATGGGGAAGGAAGAGTGATAGCATCAGCTGGGAAGCTGCTTACCAATATTTGCACGTGCTTGTTCAAACAAAAGCCTCAAGAAGAGATGCTGTGCCTTATCTAGAAACCCTTAAAAATGTCACCACTATGTCACTGTTCTTATTAGAAAAATGCCATACCCATATTCCTCTGTCACCTGTAAAATACACTATTAATTCCATTAAATCCACAAGGGATTTATCTCCATGTGTTACCATTCCTGCTCACTTTTGCCAAGGCAGAAAGTAGCACAGGGTGTTGTTACAAGCCATTTGCAGCTGCAACAGATCTGCATTTACTACATCAAGGCAGCTGGCTGGAAACAACCAGCATGCAACCACAGAGCATCTTTTACCTTGCAAACCCTTCAGCAGTCTGCCAGATTTGCTTTCATACAGCTCAACTTCTCTTTTCCCTCCCTCTAAACAAAAAGACTGTTTTCATTCAGCTGCCATTTTCTTCCTCCTTTACAAATGCAGACACCTGCAAACAAGGGATCTTTAAAGAAGCAGATCATAGCAAGGCATTGTGTTATGAGCAGAAAAGCAAGAGACATTATCAAATAGCATCAGCACATGGCATAGATTTTTCCCAGTACCCAAAGAGCCCATGGCATGTAACTCCAAATGCATGCCAGGGGAGGAAGCAAGCTTTTGCCACTAGCAACAAGATTCCTAAAACAGGTCAGAAAATGCTCATACAACCTCTGTCTCAAAGTCCGACATCAACTATAACCTGAGATTAACTGAGCCTGTTACTGGCTCTGCATTCACACAGCAAAGTGAAATCCTGGAGGTGCCTGAATCCTCCCATGCACGGGCTGGAGGTGGCCACAGTAAGACCTACTCATTATTTTCTCTGCAAAGCATACTCCTCCCCGTTAATCAAGAGTTACAACCAGTCACCCAACTAGTACAGTGATGACTTCACTGCCAGCTGCTAGGCATCCTCAAAAAAACAAAAACAAACTACATGAGGGCTACCGTCACTTACCAAATCCTACAACAGGTACACCAGGCTATTGGGTAACTTTGCTGACGTACCTGCCAGTACATCAGGGACTTATTCCCCAAGCATCCCCTGAAGCAAAGGACCTTTAGTCACAGCAATGACAAGAGTTTTCACCCAACAGAACACCCTCTCCCTCTTCACCTACCCTAAGCAGGTACAGCTTTTTGCTCAGTGAAGGAAAAATAAGAAGTTAAAGCCAACTAATTGTCGGGACACACCCTTCTCCCCGTGCACCTGTAAATGACCACTTGTGCAACAGCGCCTGAGTGTCAACAGGACTGTGGGCACTACCCAGGCACCAACACAGCAATCAAGCAAAGGCACTACTCGCATTTCCACGTGCACACAGAGTTTTCAAGTGCCTATCTACCCCTCTACACCAATTCAAGTGGTGATTCACCTCTTGCAAACCCAGCCTCAAACTGTTGCTATCTCCTCTTTCCCTTACTCCTGCAACTGTGGCTAATCTTCCAGTCAGACACTGCCTGCCTTCTCCAGGACCTGACTGTCATTCAGCAGAGCACTACACAGGGTTGCCTGGTAACAAAACAAAAAATAAAAACTTAATGAAAAGCCATTAAACCTCCCCCCGACAGGTTTTCCTGAGGTGGGAGGGTGTCTTCAATTGCACCCATAGTCTTTTCGATACAGCGTGCATAGCCTCATCAGAACTTTTTAGCATCAGGAAAGGTTTTGCTCCCTGCTTTGACTGAGCTGATCACAGCCTGCTTGTGGTAACATATTTTGGTTGCTATTTAACCCAGAACAAGACTCTCAGAAAGTATCATCTCTGTGCACAAAGTGCATCTTGCAGAGGGCACCAGAGGAGTTTTTCCCAGCCACACACAGATACTCACTAGTTTGCCCCTACACAAAAGTTTTAACACTACAGATTTAATAACCAAATAGTCCGAGGAGCACAAATAAATCCCCTACTTGACAACAGAGAGGAATAACCCTAGCAGTAAAAGTAGTGCTCTGTAAACTATCATTTCATGAAACAGAATTCCTGCCTGTGCCCAGGCTGACTGACTCTCGACCAGGGTCTAAACCATGGATCCATTTGTCTGGTCTTGGGGCACAAGGTTGCTCAACACTTGTGTTACTGTCTTCTGAAGGAGAACAGTTTCAGACAGGGATTTAATGTTATTCTTACACCTTGGGTCAAATGCTTTTATACTCTATGCTTTTCAGTTGCTGATGCTTGAGCTATCTTTTTCAAGATAATTACTTTACTTTAGTGGACTTTTTTGCCCCTCCAGGTGCCCTGCCCTTAACAGCAGCAGACTTAAATCTACATATTATTCCACACATGACACCTGTTCTAAACAATGTTTTTTTGTTCTATATTTACAAAATGCTCCAATATACACTTCATCAATGACAACTAAGGGCACATGCACTTTTTCCACAGCATGTTTAGGATTAGAAAGAGTTAAGCCACAGAAAGCAGTGACACACTGATGCTATCCACAAATAGTAAGAAATAATATGTTTTGGATAAATGAATAAACCCTGGCATTTCTACAAACAGAAAATAAAGAGAGCAGAATTTAATGTCTGCTCAGAAATCTAAACAAAAAAGGGGTTTAGATGAAGAAAATTATTCTGAGAAATTCACCATAGATTCCCTGATCCATTCAATTTTCTTCCTAGTGATTTCAAATAATCCTTCTCACCCCCACCAAAATAAAAATACAAGGAGTGCAAGCCTACAGCACAGGCATTTAGCACTAGAGGTTGCTAGAGATCACAGACAACCCATCAGATCCCAAGAAGTGGTCGGTGTCACAGGTGAAGAAACATGCTCCTTCACAGAGAGGCACAGCCTCACAGAAAATATCAATCAGGCTTTTAAAAAGGGAACAGAACTCGCAGCTCTTGGATCATCCAGGGAAACCTGACACTGACCAGTGCTGGGAAGACGCATCTAAACTTCAGAGGTGCTCTTGTACAGATCGCTGCCAAGCCTCCTCCAGTGAGGGATTTCATCTCTAGTAAGGTTTCAACAACTGCTTTTTGCCAGCCCCAAACAGTTGCCACTGAGAGGTTTTGTTCACCCCTGAGTTGCCACCAGCCACACATCAGCTGCTTGCTGGGCCAAGGGTCAGCCAGGTTGACACCCACGTTTCTTTTGACACATGAGTTTTCTGCTGGAGCAGTTCCCGATGTGGGAGAAGGGTCTGAGTGCTGGAACATCCCAAGGAAAGCCCTGTGCCTGCCCTCCTCTGACATCCCTGTGTGCTTGGAGGGGAACCAGCTGGGAAACCCAGGGCTTCCCCCAGGGACCTACTGGAAGGGCTCTTCACTGAGTTGTAAATTCCTCAGAGTGAGGCTCTTTCTGACATCTAAATTCTCAGGGGTGACGCAAGAGGAAAGAGATCACCTGAGAACTTCAGGTGGAGGAACGAGAGCCAACAGAAGCCGATTAATTCCTAAGCAACAGAGATCTTCCCATGCAAACCTCCAGAGAGGCCATGAGCTAGGGGGTATGCATGTAATTAAGGAGGAATGGCAAAGGTGGGGTCAGCCACAGCAACAGAGAAAAACGAAGTTTTTCCAGTGTTTCTAGAGGAGATAAACATCTACCTACTGAATTTTATTTATTTGAGGGTGCGAGGTTGTTTCTTTCCTTTTTTGAGATGACATTAGGGTCAAAAGCAGGCATTAGGATCATTCAAGTACTGTTGCTTTTGTTAAAGGCTGAAGAATTTCACCTTCACATTCCTCTCAAGCCCGTGACTTCAGGATTAGGCCCATTTCTAAACGAGAAATTCAAAGCTGGAAACCAAGCCAAATAACCCCAAGGGATTTGCCTTCAGTAACTTTTCCACAGCTTGAACTACAGCTGTTTTCCTTTACAAATTCCACCTCTCAACTGCCAGAGCACCAGGAGAGGAAAGCAGCAAAGTGCTATGGTTGGAAACAAAAGCTCAATATGGAGATGAAGCAAAAGATCAAATCCAGTTCTGCTGCAAGCAAGACTCTAACCACTAACACACTGATTTAGTTCCTGATGTGCAAGAACATTTGAAGTTGGACTTTCATTTTTCATCCTCAAGAGTACAGAATGAAATTATGAGCCAACCAGGTCTAAAAGGTTTCTCTGCACTGCTGGAACAAGCAAATAATTTCTCTGACCTATTTTAAAATTAAACATGAGTCTCCACTGGAAGTAAAAACCAAGATCTTTATTCAAATCTTGCATGCCCCACCTGACCATGGTTTTGAACCATCTCAGCCAGCCTCAACCATTCCTTAAGCAACTGAGGAAATGAAATACAAAACATTAAACAATGTGGAGGGTAAGATTAAAACCAACAAAGACAAGGAAATTGCAAGTTAAGCTTCTTGCTCTGCCCTTGATTCACCTTGTTTTGTTCAGCTACAGCTTTGTTCCCAGACCCTTCCTCTCTCCTAACGCCAAGAACAACAGGACACAAAAAACCAGCATGGTCTACATATAGATGGCATTCTCTCCTATCTATGTCTTGCTTGTAACCCAAAATCCCCATACAAGCACACCTGGTTTCTTACTTCAGGAGCCTTGCTGGAAATAATTGCTGCAGCACTGCTTGGCTGGAGGTCCAGATGTGCCCCTTCCTTGTGGTGATGGGGACATTCTCTGGCCAACATCCCCAATACAAGGGGTTGCAGCAGCAGAACAAACCTCACATTCCACTATCACGTACAAAGAACAATAAAATGTGAAGGATATTTATATTCCCAAGAAGATCACAAGCTGCAGAGGGGGAAAAGAAGCAATGCTGAAACTCTGGCAAGCCAATGTCTTTTCTAAAGTAGAACAAAATGCAATTTTTAAAATAAAGGCCTCCAAGCTGGTCATTTTTCTTTGCCAACAGCACATACTGTTTACAGTCATAGTCTGTGTTTGCAGCATTTCAGTAATGGATTAAAGAAGTTTCATAAGCTTGTAAAAAAAAGTACTTCAAAATTTGTGCAATAAGAAAGCATATATGTTGCATGAAAGGCAAAACATGGGCTAAATATCAAGTGCTGTTACAAATTTTGGAAAGACTAAAAGCATCTTTTATTTTCCATACTCTATGGGAAGGATCCAGCATAGGACACAACTGCTTAATTGGGAAAAAATGCACATGGCTCAAAGCCTACAGGGTGTCTTCTGATCAGATGAAAATGATGAATATCACAGGGCTTCTACAGAGGGTTTTAAAGAAGGGCCACACTATCAACCCACCAATATATTTTAAAGGGATTCATAATATTACTCCATTTCTTCTTTACATTGTCTTTTAACAGGATAAATCCTTCTCATGGCATAGTGTAAAACTGAAACCTTAGATGAAAGACAAGAGCATCAATTTGGGGACTGAAGATGTGCAGAATATGCTGGTGAACTCCTTGGGAAGCGTAACACAGGGAATAAAGTCCACTTCAAGGATCCATCAGGGCTCTGCTTCGCTTTTCTTTTCTCAGTTGAACATATTTGCCAAAAGGATTTCTCAACGCTTTCCAGCTGTAATTCAAACCCTCTCCCCTACTACTGGATCTTACTCTTCCAGGAATATCTCACAGTTCAGTCACTGGTAAGAGGTCTTCCATCACAAACCATGGAGATGTCCTTTATTAGCAGTGCTATTTCCACAAGCATCCAGGGTGTTAACAAGCACCACATGCATAGGGATGAGGAGATGGAGGAAGTTCATAGAAAGGTTTGCTCACTATGAAAATCATCTTCAACTTCCCACGAGTATGGTTCCACAAACACTTGCAGTAAGGCAGGTTGTATTATTCTCTTCTCTCTTGCCCAATAGTTGCTATTACTGGATCTGGCAAGGCAGCATGTGACAGAAAAATGCAGCTGCATTTTTGGCTCAGAAGCCTCTACAAGAGCTCATGAGTCATGAACCAAAAGGCCCACAAAAAAGCAAAAGAGAAGAATGCAGATTCAGTTTTCTTTTTATTGTAAGCATGTGTCTCTACTGCACAGTCCTGATGCATGTAAATGACAAAAACAGAAATCATTTTGAAGTCACTTTAGTCAGGTAAATTGGGCTCCCTCTGCCCGAGGCCACTTGACACAGAAACAGAATGGAAAGATTGCCACTGACCACAGAGTGTCTGAGCCACACAACATAGCATGTGCCCAGATGTGCCTCTGAGCTTTGCTTTTCTACAGGTCTAGAGTAATGGAGGAGGTTTTGGTGGTCTTGGTCCTTTTTGCAGAATTTCTCCCAAGAAGTTCAGCCTCATTCCCAAAGCATAAGGCTGAGCTCTTCCACACTGCTGCCTTGTAGTAAAACATCCCTCATCTGCCTGATGCACTGTAACTAAAGTTTACAAGGCAACAGTTTGTCCAAGATGTGTCAAAGTGCTCTGTTTACCTAAATGATCCTTTACCATGTTAATTACTCTCACCTCTCATGCCTGATCAAATGTTTCAACCTTTTTCCTTTTTTCAAATGAAAGGAATCCAAAAGCACTCCCTTCCCCGGACTGCTTGGAGTGGGTATCATAAACACAAGGCAGAAGGGAGCGTGAGAGTAGTCTGGACTGCAGACTGCAGAAGAATGTCTCAGGACTTCTCTTTATCACCAGTTCATGGCTTCTGTCAGCAAGAAGCTGTTCCCACACTACTGCATGTCTTCTGCCTGCAAGCAGCAGTCCAGATCCGAGCCAGTTCAACAAAAGCAGCCTGGAGGAGAGCAATGGAAGGGGCAAACAAGGCACCAAGAATATCCTTTAGTCAGGATAAACAGCGTAATTCCACTGAAGTTTCCATCCTTGAAGTAGTTTTGTATAGGGTGGATGGAACATGATAGGAATGAACACTAAAGGTGCACAGAGGCAAAATTGCACAATGCTGCTCTTGTACCTACCAAAAATGCTGGTTCTCTGTCCAGCTGCTGCATTAATACATAACCACCTTAGAAAAATGATCCTTTATGTCCTATACTCCTCCAAAAAAAAGCTCAAAAGCCAGCAGCTTGTGTTTCTTCCCATTTAAACTGGGTCCCAGCAGCACCCTAGCCCTCACACCCAGCATCACTCCTCATAAAAACCAGCTTGGATCACTGCTGTTGGCCTCACAAACTTACTCCACATCAGCACCCACGGTGATTAACCACCAAAACAAGGTACACTGTGTTCCTAGGGAAATGTTGTTAAAAGACAATGCAAGGCAGAGGCGAGGACCGGAAGGAAAGTTCCCTAAGGCAGACAAAAAATCCTTAAGTGATTTTTGATAGAGAATTTTCCAGCCTTTTCTGAACTGGAGTGACAGGAGGAAAAAACCACTAAGTATCATCCTGCACCTTCAGAGGGCAAGGAGTGGAACATAGGCAGTAAGAGGAAAGTTTGTCAAACAAAGGTCACCAAATGCATCACAGCTTAAATGGAAATGATGAGCACTCAGGTTGTTGCTGTCCAGGTAACAGTCACGTGCAGTAGGATTGAGCAAGGTGTTCAACTCATGCAAAGAATTCAAAGAGTTTGCTCAAACACAGCAAAGAAATATGGGTATAAGCCAACATAGACACAACCACAGGAGCTTAAGGAATGTACCTCAAAAAAGCATAGGCGTCTTTAAGTTTATTTTGTAACTTTTGCTCAGTTTGAGGACCCAACTCCTGTCTGGTCTCCAGTGAGGGTCACTCACTTTTGTTTCACATGAAGAGATTCTCCTCTCCAACCCATCACTCTCCTAAAAGTACTGCTAGAGAAAGGTATGAAGGCTGATGTTGGATCTTTGGGTCTGATAGGTCCAATATGAGGTCACTTTCAGGAGCAGAAACTCCCCATTCTCCCATGAAAAGGCAACTCCCAGCAAATTAATTCCAACTCCACCACCCTCCTGTATCGCATTACAGGGCTTTGCTACTCCTGTGCATTCCAAGTCGTGGACAAAGTCAGGAACCTCCACCAATGCTCAGCCAGCCGTGCTTAGGTTGGTTAGATATTATAACACCACAGTACCTAAAACTGCCCTCTCAGGCACTCTGTGCCAGGCAGTCTACAAACACCACTCAGAAACACTGCTGTGTCTTGAAAGACATTATAATCTTTGCCAATGTTCTTTACTACTCCTCAGGAAATGACAGGCTCATTTTTCAGGGTGGTAAATTCCAATAAATTCTTCTTAAACTGGATGGAAATCTGAAAGTTTAACAGACCTAATAAATTGTGTATTATCTGTATTACCAAACCAGCCTTACCCAAACAAATACATCTAAATTAGACTTCAATCTGAAAATCTTCCTCCATGTGAACAAGAGCTCTGACTTCAGTGGAGCTACTCCCATCAAGGAAAGAGGGGTCTTCTCTTTTACACTATGTAAACCATGGGAAGTAAATTCCTCCCACACAAAGCTCTCACATAATCCCTGCTGCATCTTGCTCCTGGCTCATAGGTTGAATATTCATCTCCACACAGCTTCAAAAGGTGTACACTCTTCAGCATCTGTCAGGCACTTTTTTCTTTTGTAAAATGAGGAATGTACAGTGAATTGAAAGAAGTTTGGGTGAGTTTTTTTGCATTCCCTTGTAACAAGATTTATGTCCTTTGCAATTAAAAAAATTATAGTCCAAAAGCATTGCTAAAACCTTTAAAGGACTATATTTAGAGACCGACCTGCAAGATGACTCCTTACCACAATCTCCAACACTAATAATTCTTTCCAGCCTAGGGCTCTAGGTAATGATTGTGCATCAAGGTCATGTTCTTGCCTGGACAAGTTTATTTGCTGTATGTTTTTAGTAACATACAGACCACACATCTTAGAAAGTCACAGCAGAACAGAAGCATAAAGGCTGACAGTAGTCAGGAAAGGAGACCAACTTTTCCAGTATTACCCATAAAAGTCTGCAAACATCATCCTGCATCACTATTAGCGCCTAAAAAACCTACACCCCATCTCTATATCTGAGGACTTGTCATGTGGCATCAGTTACCACACAAGAAAAGGGGACAATGCACACAAGGGTGACATTTGCACACATCTTCTTTATCTACTCTATAGGACCTGATCTTGAAAATTGCTCAAATGGCTCCAACACTGTACAGTAAAACAGGAAAGTCACCAAATGACACCAGTGACCTGCCAACACACTCTCCAACCTTGAGATGACAAACATCTTGTTCATCTCTTTCCCCAGGGCTTGGGAGGAAGATGAGAGAGACAGCAAGCAGCAGCAGATGCAGAGCCCACACCCTTGTGATTTCACTGGAGAGGGGACAGGTTACATCATAAATCAACTTTGTCTTAGGAGGCCTCCAAAGGAGCGACACTTCAACTGTTCCATGGTGCAATCTGAACATAAGTTGAGAAAAAACTACAGAAGCAATTAATTCACAGGAACACCAATACGCAAGCTTTATGGTTCTTATGTTCATCCCTTTTTCTTTCATCTTTATACACTTCATTTAAAATATCAACCTATGCACAAGCTTTTCAACCTGTGCAGTAGAGAGAACAATGGTCAGGCTTCCTAAATGCTTTGATTAATTGCCAGTAACTTATGCCTTCAAGTATCTGATGTTTAATTAAAAAACAAGGATTAAGTCAAATTGGTTTGTTAGTCAGACCAAGGTCAGCTGATGTAAAGGGACTACAATCTTAACAGACTTTCCTTATTCCATTGCAAGGCTTGAGTACTTTACTTCATTAAGCAAATGGGCAGAGGTCATGACAGAGCCAGCACTCAAATAAAAATTGTTCCAAGTCACTAAAAGTATCCCAGGTTCTTGCAATTCCTCATGCAAATAAAGAGCAGTAAATGTTTATCCCTCTGTTTTCCCCAGTGTTACTGGTTTACGTTCCTGTAGCTGAGACAACCACGCCAAGCAGCTTTCAGCCCTTCAGAAAGATTAACTTCTTAAACAGGCACAAACAGCCAAGTTCAGCTCCAGCCAGCCAAGGTGAATGGCAGACACAGCCCACGGGCCAGAGCACAGCACAGGAGACCATGTGATGACCACCTCCTTGAGATCATCTCCCATCTAAAACTCCACTCTTGGTAGGGTCAGCTCTGATGTTTTTAGATTACCCTGGTTTGATTGGTTTGCAAAATGTCATTCCTTGCTAAACAAAATTCTGGAAACAATGAAGTAAGAAAAAAGGGTGGTGGTAATGACTGCTTGGAAAGAAGACGGAAAGGAGCACAGTAGCAAGTGCCAAAGGCATCCAGAACAAAATTTTATTGCTGACAACGTTCATGACATCTCACAGCAATGCCAGGACTGAGGAATACTTAGATTTGCAAAAAATGCCAACTTTCCAGGTCCTGCTGCACAGTGTACACCACAAAGACAACAGCAATTCAAGCCTAGATCTTCCAATAGACTGCAACTCCAGAACTCCCAGGAATGCTGGGCACAACTGAGCATAAATAAAAGCAACTGTTAGCTTTGTAACATATACATCAGTTGAACAAGTGCTAACCAAGTTTAACTAAAACTGTACAAGCAACTTCCTCATTCCCTTTCTTCCTCTCCTATCCCTGGGAAAAGACGTGAAATACAAGTTATTGCTGCAGTAGGCAAACATTAATAGTGACTGAAACCACTTAACCATCTATTCTTCCTTCCCTTCCCCATACTTTTATTTTAAGAAAACGCACAGAATCCCTTCCTTTTCCCAAGAAGGGTTCCAGCAAAACAGAATTTTTCAACCTTTGCTAGACTGAGTATAGACCTAATTTAGGATTAAGTGCAACTCAACACACACTTCATTTCAAGCCATAAATATCCAAGATTAAGAGATGTTGAGAGAACTGGCTGACAGGACAAGACAAAAAGAAAAACTAAATTCTTCCATACCATCCATGCTGCGAGCTCGCTGCACAGAGGTAATGGCAAGGACTGAACCCAAGTACGTGGCAATTGATGGGGACTACTCAGGGATCTGCCAAACACTTCAGATTTCACAAGAAAAACCCTGAGTCCCACAACTCAGCTCTACTCCTTTTCACTTAGCTCAAAGTGCGACCGACAGTAGGAGCCTGATCAAATTCCTTGCTTTATCCACGCTTGAATTAAAGTCCTGGCTCAGCAGACCAAGTTACATGAGCTTTCCCTTTTTCAGAGGATGCAAGCCATTAGTGCTGGTGCCAGCGCTGCAGGTAACACCAGCAAGTCCCAGGGAGCTTCATTTGGTTACAAAGAGATTTCATCTCTTGGTGAAACAGTTGGTATTTCTGCATCTCTTGTTAGACACTCCAGTGCTGTTTTCATCTGCTGATAACATACCAAGCCTCTTGAAAAATCCAGCCTACTCTGATCTGGGAAGTGGGAATTTCATCAAATAACTAATCAAATCAGGTTCACATGGGTGGGTTTCAGCTCTCTAATACCGATGAATATCAAAGAAAAGTTTCAAAATGTTTATGGGTCAGATAGAGGCAATGCAAGTGCCTCACAAAGCAGCTGCCATTACAGCATGATTCTGCAGAAGGAGCACTGTCCCTGGCCACAACAGCTACATCAGCTTCAAAGGAACCTTCCCCCAACTCTCCTGGAAAAACTCCTTCTCACTGTGTCTCAGTCACAGGGAGCACCTGCACACACATCCATCTGCAACCCCAGTCCAAGTCCAGCTGCTGCCCTTGAGCTCTTCTTCAGCTCCAGGTAACCCCATGACCACCATGGGGAGAACACAAGCAGCTAAGGCTCACCCAACTCCTCTCTGGGGAAGCAAATCAAAGCCCAAAGAGTTTCCCCAAAGGGCACCTGCCAGACTTCTATGCAGGGCCTGGGAGAGAGACAAGGAAGGAAACAGAGGCAGAAAGATTTTGTTTGCAGCCAGGAACCAGAGTCCAACCTCATGGGTGTGGGGAAGAGCATTCCTGGAACAGGCCATGGGGTGATAACCTTCAAAGGGTTATCTACGAAAAGAGATCATAGAATGGTTTGTGTTGGAAGGGACCTTTAAAGATCACCTAGTTCATTTCCCAGACACTGGCAGGAACATCTATCACTAGATCTAGTTGCTCCAAGCCCCCTCCACCCTGACTTTGAACACCTGTGGAGCAGAACTCCTTGCTTCTCAAAGGAGAGACTCACAAATCTGTGACAGGGAGGTGGAAAGTAAAAGGCTGATGGTTTGTGTCAAATGGGAGGAGTGAGCAAACAAGGGGAGAAGTGGGTCAGGAAGAGCCTGTGCGACTCAGCCAAGTGCTCACACAGCAGGAGCATGGAAACGTGGAAATCTCCACGTTCAAGAGCGTGCACACGCAAATGTAATATTTCATAATCCTACAGCACTTTTAAAGTGCTCCAAGTGCTTCATAATTGTTAATTAAGCAACATTACTCACAAATCAGACGCATAAGACTGAGATATAGCTGTGTCAGTTTTTAACAGTATGACAGCTATCATGGTTTAACCCCAGGCAGCAACTCAGATTCACACAGCTACTCGCTCACTCTGCACCAGTGCAATGGGCGAAAGAATTGGTAGGGTAAAAGTGAGAAAATCCATACAGTGAGTTCAAAAACAGGTTCATAGGTAAAGCACAAGCTGCACACAAGCAATGCAATACAAAGAATTCATTCCCCAGTTCCCACAGGCAGGCAGGTGTTCAGCCATCTCCAGGAAAGCAGGGCTCCACCACATGATGATGATGATGTGGGAGGACAAACACCATGCCTCTGAACATCCCCCTCCTTCTGCTTCCCTCAGCTCTATACGCTGCCTCCATACAGTCTGGAGTATCTCTTGGACCATCTGAGGTCAGCTGTCCCCTCCCAACTCCTTATGCCCCAGTCCTGCTCACAGGTGGGATGGGTGAGAAGCAGGAAAGGCCTTGGCTGTGTCTACCCAAAATATCCCTGAGTTATCAACAGTTTCCAGAGCAAATCAAAAACACAGCCCCATATTAGCTATTATACAAAAAATCAACTCTACTCCAGCCAAAACCCATGCAGTAACTTAGGGAATAAAAGCTACTTTTAAGCAGTCACATACCCCTACTCCTCCTGCCTCGCAGAGCCCGGGTTGTGTCCCACAGCCAGGCAGCACAGCACTCTCTGAAAGAGACTGGTGTTGAGGAATCCAGACTCCTGTTTCATGAGGATCTGAACCCAGACTCCTGTTTCATGAGGGTTTGAAGCCAGACTCCTGTTTCGGAGCGTGCCCCGGTGCCGCGCACACTGCCAGCGATCCGATCCCTCTCCAGCCGGCTCCCTAAGCCATTCCTTGATTGCCAGCCAAGCCCCACGCAGAGGTAATCTTACCAAAGTAACACCGGTATGTGGCTGTAAATTGTGATTTTGTGCCTGACTTGTGTTATCTGCCTCCTCCTGCACTTTGGCTGCACAGATTATCTTCAGCAATTTCATCTCAAAGCTCGTGTTTTACAGTACTGATTTCCCTTTAAAGTATATTTTTTTTTAAATTTGCTTTTATTAGTTCAACCACATTTGCCAAGTTTCAACAGACGACTTCTTTCTCAGCTGCCTAATTTCAAATTCACCTTTACATACAGCTTAAAAGGGGGCAAAAAGTCATCACAAGTAAGTGGGATGTGATGCTTAACATCAAGGTTTATGCAAATACACCTTAACAGCATCAGCTGAGGGTCAAGACTCATGAATTTACTCTGCAACATGGGAGAATTAAGAAAGAAAAAGGATGAAAAGGAGCCAAAACTTGGAAATATGTATACTCCTGATTAATACAAGGCTACTAGGAAAAAGCAGATGTGAAGTCACACCTTGTTTTATTCAAGGGAAAAGCTAAAGTGTACAAGAGCCAAAAAGAACTTATTCTATGCAGTGGCAGACTCTGAAATACAGCAATATTACTCCTTCAACATTAATAAAACATGTTGTATACAGAGCTTTTTTCTTTTCAGTCCCTGAAATCCTGCCAAGTCATAAGCTTTTTATGGGAACATTGAAATGAATGTTGATCAGAGCCATACCCATAAGAGTTTTAAATTTTACCACCACTTAGAGGCAAGGGCTTCTCCCCAGTCCCTCATGCATCTGCAAATCGGTACATTTTTGAAAAGCCTGACAAACTAAAAAAAACTCATACACCCTCCATCTATGAAGATACTGAATTCCCTCTTGGATTACCAGCTGAACTCAGGCCTTGAAAAAATTGTGAACTCCTCCACCCTCTAAAATTAAGTTCCTCATAGGCAAAATTTTACATTTTATTTACAAAAAATAATAGCTACTTGGTAAGTGAAATTAGAGCACCAGAGGTCACCTCATTACCAAGAACATAATATTCTTTTCCCCATTCCTTCCCGTATTTATCAGCATCTGTTTTTTCCAAGGCCTAAGCTTTATTTTTCAAAAAGTTAACACTGGGTCATAAAACCACAATTAATTTGGAAGTACAAGGCTCCTGGCATCAAGACAAGTAGTTGATCATTTAGTTGTCGCATCTAATGTGATAGAGCTTCAACTGAGTTGGAAAACTTCATAAATTAAGGGGCTTCTTCCTATCTAATTAACACAGCAATGAAATTTAACAGCCTGGCACGGAAATTTCTTTCCAGCATTATGTTTTTGAAATAACTCATCTACTCCCCCAGTCTACAAGACCTTTTACAACACACCAAACAGCAATTTACCCTTTCCAGCTTAAAGACTTCAATTTGGAGTCCTCTGTATCAGACCAACCAGGGTGGCAAAGATGCTGCACCAGAAGACTGCACGAACATCTACTCACCCTGCATGCTTTTACATCTATTTTGTAATTGTAGCATTAAAATCTGTGTCCATTGCAACATTTATCAATTTTATCACTGATATAAATTGTAAAAGGTTCTAATTAGGTGCACAATGCTTTAAACTTAACAGGGAAATGGACAAAAAGTACACAGGCCACATCCAAGTAGGTCTGTCTTTCAGGTCCCTGGGCTGGGAACTTGTGTTGTTTGTATACTGTCTTGATTTATGTTTATTTAAATAATGCCAAATATTAGTTTTAAATTTACAGTGACTGCTTTATAAGATGTCTCCAATCCTATCAGGATAAAGAGCTTACACTAAACAAAACAGTTTGTTTATACTAGTAATACATCTCATAGGAAATACTCAGAATCCCACATGTTCAAAGCAGGACAAAATTATAGCCTATCTTTCCACAGAGGGTTGCCATCTCCTGCTACCAAGAGGCCAGAAGGACCACATGCAGATCACAAGGCCTCAAATTTCCAGTCAGGAGAGACTGGTCTGCAAAACCTCAGTAAAACTGAAAGTGAGTTTTAATGCTACCTTAAAATAACTATTCACACATGCAAACCAATTACTGGAGCAGGTACTTAAATGTGAAAGTAAAGGCATAGCAACACCTTGTCCTTCTCTGTAGTACACTAAATATTCACACATTCCTATAAAGATGCCTCTGCATATTCAAGTCCTGTATTTTGTACTCTGGAATTGTACTTGTATAAGGACTAGCAGAGCAAAGCCTTCCTCTACAGCTGATGCTCTTTTGTGCTGGGATCACAAATTGAAAGTGGACGAGATAAATACTTAAAATCAGGGATCCTTAGTGAAATCTCCTCAGCACATTTTACAACCTCTCGTCTCCAGTGACTGCACAAATTTCCTCCTCTATCTATAGACTGAAAAAATATTCCCTTAGTGTGTACACAAATGACAGCAAGTCCGTTTTGAAGGGGAAAGAAGGAGAAAGGCAGCACTCAAAACGCTAAGGATTATTTACAACAAGCTGAAGCCCCATAAACTTGGCTATTGAAGAAAGACAATCCTCTCTAGCTTATGCCAAGTGGGTCAGACAGAGGAAGAACCTCAGCTGTCTTCAAAGTCAAAGCAGATGGGGAAGTGAATAAGTGCCCGGGTGAGCAAAGAGGAAACAAGATTCTATTCATTTTAGCTTGTTTCAGAGCTTCAGTTTTCTAGATATCGTTGACTGACACAAGCAGAGGAGCTCACTTCTGTAACAAGTATTAGAACTGCAGAGTAATTATGAAGACTGCTATAGATGCAAAAAAATCAAGTCCCAGTGTGTGCAGATTGAGGATGTTGCTTAGCTCAGTAGGAGGGAACCAGGTCAAGTGGAAGAAAGGTGCTAAGAGGCAGAGAATGGGAGAAATGTTCCTTGCTTTGTAGCTATGAAAAAACCTCTTGGGATTCTTTATCATTAGTGTTTCAGTATCAGAGAAATAAATATTTATGTAGCTGTAAAGTAGGTTCTGCTTTAGAGCTAACTGCAGCTCTAATTAGAGTGTGTTAAAAAAACACATAAGCTTGCAAGTAAATTTTTTACCCTTTTTGAAATAAAAAAGAGGCAGTCCACACATGCCATAGAATGACCATACATAGAATGACATTCCTTAAAAAGCTGAAGCTGACCTCTTGGTCCTTTCTCAGGCTTTATATCTCCAGACAAGATCTGGGCCAAGACCATTTCCATACACAGGGATGCATCTCTGTCTCAGGCTAACCTCATCATACGAGTGGTGAAATCTAAAACCAGCTAATCTCCCCCAGGGTCATGCTTGTGGAGCTGGGAATCCCTCCATCTGCCTCAGCAATATAAAAACATCACTGGCTGCAAAATAAACAGCACATGAACCACAGAACAATTGCCCCTCCAGTCAATGTTGCTCATGCCACCCACCAAGGGCTAGTAATTTCTTAAGAGATCCCTCCTCCTAAAAAAACCCTTGATACTTTGAAAAAAGACCTTGTGCAAGCTGACAACACACAACTTCTTTTTGATCCATCCAAAGGAAGGATTCCCTCTCCAAATTCCTGGGAGTTTTGCAATCAGACAGAGCAGACCTTGAAGGACCACAGAAATGCTTAGAACCAAGAACTTTTAAACTGAGCTGGGAACAGTGGAAGGAGTATTCAGTGCTACAGCTTGCTAGGCAGATACAGAAAGCCAAGGACATGCTGAGGAGATGCTCATCTTCCAAAGAAAATACTGCTTAGGCAAACAGGCATCTTTCCACCACTTATTTTAGGAGGTGGCTGCTGAGCTGCATCAGCTATTCCACTGGTGTCTCCATGAGTGTTTTTTGTCCAAGACTTCTGCTGGAAGAGCCAGAGCTGCAAAACTTGTAAGAAAATTCAATAGGAAGAGGCACTGAGGGGCTGAACAACACCAACCAACTTTGGATAGACACATCCTCACTTATGCAAACTCAAGTGTTCTGATATCCAGGGTGGGTCATGTGGAGCATAGTCAAGATAGAAATACATACATTGAATCTTTGCTTGTTTTTCTGTGGGTGTAACTACACATCAAGAAATTTGCTAAAACGAGAGGTATGAAGGAGAGGAGAGAGGCTGTGCTATGAGTGACAGCAAGGGGGGGAACTTCAAGCTACAATCACTTTAGCTTTTTTTCCTATTATTATTTATCATACATGCTGAAAAGTTAACTACCTTGCTTTAGGTAACTTTTTACCATGACAACTATTCCTTTTAGCAAATACATCATCATTCTCACAGCAACTTCAGATGCTTTAAGATGCAAAGCAAGGACTCCCCCAAATCTCTCTCCCTACTAAAAAAGATCCAAACACATTAACCTTGATGGACCATGTAAAGTTGCATTTGCTGAAGTCACTCTGCACACTAGTGTAGTTGGAGGAGAAAAAAAAAAAAGTATATATACAAGGTAAGATCATGCTGGCTTTTTAACAGCATCTGCAAAAAAAGGAATTTTTTTTTTTTAATGTGACATGTACAGTTGACCTGGGTTAACACTGCAGTGTGGGGAGTTGAAAAGGGATCACCTGATGAAACAGAAATACCTCCCTCCAAACTGTATTGCAGGAATTGCAGCCAAGCACCCCAACCGCAGCAAACAGTAAGAGCCTTCTGGAACAGCACACGTTCTGTGTCAGCAAAGCAGCGTAAATACAAAACTCAACTCAAATAAAGGAGCACTGACCCTTCGAAAGGGTAGGGCTTCATCAGGCTCCTACCACACCAAACAAAGACCACCAAAGACACTCCAACCACTGCAAAAAAATTATTATATCAAAAGGAGGAAAACAATGTCAGCCTTGTACATGTTTTGTTGCTGAATAATGACAGTGTTTACCTTCCCAGCCTAACACATTACTGCTCTGGACCCAACTCTAAAACAGAGTACATGACAGAATTAATTATGTCCTTTCCTCTTAACTACCATTCCCTGGTTATTTATTAGCTCGGTCTGCATATATTAATAGATGTGTCTAATAAACAAAGTTAAAAGGACTTAAAACTGATGCCTAAATACTTCCTTCATTTGCAGAGTCCTCTCCATCCTCTGGACAGGGAGTAGCATCAATAAATACAGCCTCAGCCTGCAAATTAGTCACTGTGCAAGCAGAGGGAGACATGGGGGAACTGAATGGCATGTCTCAAGAGCAATGTAGTGCTGGATCCCAAGCAACAATCTATCTCAGACATGTTCTCAGAGGGTCCTGCTAAGGACTTTTCCACCTTTGTTGGCTCACTCACAGTTTGGAGTCCACCAGCCAGTTCCTACGTGTTTTGGGAAAAGACAAAAGCTACTCCACACAAAATGCCCTGAGATCAGCACCCTGGCAAAGGAATGGCAGATAAACTCCAATGAGCTACCTAAAAGGAAAACTTAAGGGAACTCAAAAGCCTCTCTGCATTGTTTGTCTTCACTCCCCTAAAGTCCTTCCTGAAGAGGGACAAATACCAGGGAAAAGCAGATTGGAGAAGACTTCTGGTTTAAGACAATTTTATATCACCAAGGTCCCTCATCTCAAGGAGGGAAGCTGCTGTGCTGACCATTGACTGGAAGGAGATCAAAAGGAAGAGAGGATGGGCACTGCAGAAAGCAGAGACAGGAGAAAAAAGAAAAGCCTTTCACAGACACTTTACAGAATAGCAGCACTTTTGTCAGGGTAGATGTTAGGATACTATATTCCCACCTGAACACTGCAGTTGCTTTTGGCCTCATCCAGGATCAACAAGCAACTCCAACTAACACATCAAATTAGCTGCATATCTAGGAATTAACTTGTCTTGCATCAGAGGTCAGTCAAGTCTTCTCTCCACCACAAAGGAAAACACAGTACATTTTGGTACAGCAGCACATTTACTTCTTCCACCCATCATTCATGGCACCACGGCACTGGATTTGTGCTCAGAATGTTCCAAAGATATTTAGAAATAGAAAAGACCAGGTGCTTTCAATCAACACTCAAAAATCCTGTCAGTCACCAATTATGTGGAATCTGAATTTTAGAGGTGTAGATGGGGTTCAGAATATCAAAGGGGAGTGTTAAATTTGTTCATGTTCTCCCATCATTTGGGCTAAAAAAAAAAACAACAAAAACTCTTAAGCTTTTCATGATTTCTCCATATCAGAAGCTCCTGCCTGAGGGAAAGAGGGAAGAGAAAGGGATGGAGGAAGAGCAACTACATCTGAAAAGCTGGAAGCATAAAGGTTTAATTTCATAACAACATGACATTAAGTGATAGCAACAAGTTTACTCTCCAGCGGAAAAAAAATGCAGATCATCTCTTGAAAAAAAAATTATGAATTGATGAGATTATGTGCAGTAACACACAGATATAACCTGTATTTCATTATTCTGCACCATGTCCACTCCATCTGATTAAATGAATAAATGAGGACCTTATGGCATACTAGAGGCATTACCCCTACTTTTGTTTACAACATCTTTCTAGCCTTTAACCACAGCACACGCAGTACAGCTGGCTGGAAGCTGAACTTTACAACCCAACATGCAAAAGAAGTTAAGATTGGGGAAGTGATTCTAAAAAAATCCACAGGAAAAAATCTTGCTTCACTTACCTAAGCAAAGATGTCATTAGAGAGTTTTCCAGTAATAAAATCCAAGGAAAAGAAAGCCTGAAAAAACAAAGAACAAGGCAAAGTTTTAGTACATAGGATATTACTCTCACTCATATTTTTTTCTTGGGAATTGGAAAAGTCAGAGATTCAAAGAAAAAGTAAATCCACTCCATTAGTTGCCTTTCTGATAGTTATTTGTAACAAAAAGATCCTCCTCAGACAGTGAACGTATCAGAAACAATAGGGCAGATTTTTCACCACTGCTGCCAGCATTATACCAGTGCAATTCCCCAAATGTCAATCACGTTGGGCTGCAATAAAACCAGCAGACGAGTCAGGCCTAAGGCAATTAGTTAAGCTGCCCCATTTAGATTTTCAGTCATCTCTCCCTCCCACTGAGCTGAATTATCAGAAAACGTGGACCAAGTTGTGGGGTGGGAATGAAGGAGTCACACACAGAGTAAGGCTGAAGGTGGCCAGAAACAAAAATGCTGCTTATAAAAAAAATACCCAAACCACCCCAAAGCTAATTGCAAAAGACTGAGGCAGAACAACACATAGCAATACTAAGAAAGATGGGAAATACAAGACTTCATTATAGGCATAAAAATCCAAAGCAAAGTACAAGTTATTGGCAAAAATGGCATGTGGCCATGACAGGTTTCACCAAAATCACTGCTACCAAAAAACCCAAAAGCTTGTTGAGACTCATGAATGCAGACTGGGGGAAAAAAAAAAAAAAAAAGAAAAAAAAAAAAGAAACCACACACCCAAACTAACTGAATATGGATGACTGCAAGCCTCCAAATCAAAGAGGGAGTTGACCGCTGTTTAGGAGGAAGAAATCACTGCTTGTTCCAAGATTAAAAACTTATAATTCTGGCCCCGGCTGAAGTACTATCATTCACTAATCTGCTGCAATTTAGTCGGGCTGATCCCCCGCTCAGACAGACGGGGCATTATCAAAAGTTCCTCCATTCATTTCGCTTCCTGTTAGGCAGTGAAAGCCCCTTTTATACCCTCCTCCAGAGGCTGCTAAAGCCAGGGAAGACTTTCCGATAGAGAAGATAAGGTAGTTGGATTTATTCATGAGAGGAGGAAGGGAAGTTGTACAGGCTGATTACAGCTGCTCCAAAGCTGAAAACTAGAGGTTTGGAGAAGGGAGGGAGAAGATGATGGATTTCTTATTAAATAAGCATTATACCATTACCATTATTGTTAGAAGTAGCATTAAGTCTCCTGATGCTCTACTACAGAATTGAGATTTTACTCTGAACTAGGCATCATCAAATATGCACATGTGGTTAAATAATTCAAAAATACATGGACAAGGCAGAATGTGGTATTTTTTAGAAAACTGAGTAAATATTTTTTTTAAAAATAGAATACCTAAGACAAAAGGATAAACCAGCCAGAGTCAGAGGGAAGACACCAGAAATGGTCTCCAGATTGAGACTGTTCACATATCATTTTCAGGGTCAGATCTTGTTCTTATTGTCGACATGAGCACTCTCAGACTTCCATGGGGTAGGATGGTGATTTCCACATTACTTAACATGTGTCAGCAATTTCGAACAGTTGCTCTGCAGATTCTTAGAGCAAATCAAGCAAAACCTCACCAGTGAGAGCCCAGTACTGTACTTGGCGGATGAAAATCTGCCTGGAAACTCTATCAAGTCCCTGAAAAACATTCCCCCACGAATGTTCAAACAATCTGGTATAGTTAGAACAGTTTTTAAATGCAACAAGATGGAAATGCAAACAAAAACACATTTCTCAAGTTTAAAGAGGTCAAGCCAAAGCAGCAAAGCTCGACCAGAAGTTAGGGCTAACAATGATGGTTACAACAGGGGTAAACCCTGCCTCTTCCTTCCCCTCTCCCAGACTATTCTTCTCCAAATGAAGGAGCAAAATACACAAGAATCAAAATATCCACATCAGAAAATCACAAACAGCTTTAAAAGAAAGAAAATAACTCAGCTATACCTCATCATTATTCCATCCAGTCCAAATACACATCAAATATTTAACTGTCTTCTCCTCTCACAACGCTGAATGAGATAAATACAAGCAAAAACTTATATATAATCTCCAGTGCACAAAAGCAATTTTACATGTTAATTTGCAGTTTCACACTATGAATAAGGACAAAGTTACCAAAGCACAAAGGGTGTTTCCTACAGTGGGAATGTCGTAATGGGATGACAAGACATAGCCTGCTTGTTCTGCACATTTGGTAAGATTGTTGGGTCTTTCTTGTCACAAAACTACTCTTGTTACACCAATATCTAATTAAAAACAAGCAAAAATCCACCCAAAATTTCCCACTGGTTTTCAGGTCCAAGGAACCCAGAGTGGCAAGTCAGAGCTGATACTGCATCACAAGGAAATGAACAGGCATGAAGGAGATTTTCCTTGGTCTTTTCAGCCTAATAAAGACCCAACTGCAGCAACGTTACAGCTGATACAAGGGAGTCAGACTAAGTCTGAAGACTCTTCCCACTCAAACTGACAGACAAGGTGACTCAAGAACACCACAACCACAGGCCCAGGTCCACTGGTGTACTGCTGCATACAACTCATTTTGTTCAGTGAAAATATGACTTTACACATATGACAATTTTAGGAAAGAAAAAAAAAGAACAGGTTTGCTTGGCTTGTACATTTCACTGCCCTCCTTCTGCAAAGTCAAAGCTGGTTGTTGTGATGATGCCAGGGTTTGGAGGTCGGTTTGGGGTTTTTTTATAATACCTAAACCTAAAAGTTCCTACTCCTAAAGACCACCTTATGTTTCCCATAGGGTTGGGTATGGATATACAGATGTCCAGTTTCTAGCATCTCTAAAAAAAAAAGATACACTTGGAAGATACACAGTAGATACACTGTGACTGAAGGCAATGGAAGATTTCAATAGCAGTTTCATTGTCACACAAGCCTGCAATTCCAGATTTCTGCACACATTGTCAGGGGCATGTGGCATTACCAATGGCTGGAGCTCAGCACGTTCCCAGACAGCTCTGTGGTAACAACATTTGGACTGTTAAAGGTGGCTGCAGCAGAGTTCAGAGAGGCAAATCAGCAAAGAAATCCACAATTCAGAGAGCAAACCCTGCATGTGCAAATCAGGCTTTGCAAACTCATGACGCACTGAAAGAGGAAGGATTTTCCATCTCATCTCCAAGCACACGCTTAGCAGTGCCAGGAAGGTTAGAGGACTGCCAGAGCATGCACAGGAGAAGGTCTGTCTGCACACAGAATAAACAGCCTTGACTAAATTCTTGTAACCAATTAAGCAACAATTCTCCACTGAGAAAACAGCATCTCCCAGCTCCCTGCCTAATCCTCAACTCCTGCTTCTTGAGCTGGGTTTAGATTTTTGAGTCTTCCATTTTTCTTCAGAAGCAGAAGACAAATGGATGCCAGTTCTGCAGACATCCTGGTTGGAAGGCCTTCAGTTGCCTTTTAAAGCCCATCAGTACTCAGAAGTGACTTAACACTAATGAGCTTTCACCAGCAAGTCTGCAAACATTAATACATGTGAGTAGGCATGCTAAATCACTCAAATTACCTATCTGCAAGGCTCTCCTCCAGCCTGGACTGAACTTCAAGCCAAGGAATGATGAAACCTGGAAGGTAACTATGGATTTTCTCTCATCTGCATCCCTTTGTTAAGCTATTCAGTGATGTTAAGCAGATGCATTTTGAATGTGCTGGTTCATCTCATGTAAAGGGAGGAGAAAAGGAAAAAGAGTCAAAATAGTACTTATCTGGAAAAAAGCAAATATTTTAAACTAAGTACTGCTACTGTTTGTAGAATGGCCTGTAAGAGAGATATAGCTGAAATTCCTTTAAATACATGTGTTCAGTTTTTAAACTGCAAACAAGTCAATCTGACAAATCAGCTCAGTTAGGATTGCTCCAACAAAACCCGAGGTCTTGCCTCCCACCCTTTTCCTCAGTAAGCCAGCACAAGTTTCTGGCATAGGCACTGGTGTGTGAGATTTTAACATTCCCCTTTCCATAAACAGTCATACATCAAGCTCTAAAAATTTGCTTCACAGAAACATTTGCACCAGTAAAACTCAATTATTCTAATATTTGTATGACACATGCAGGAGGGATACATAAAAAGGTTATGGTGAGCTCATTTAAGAATTTAAACAAGAACTTGATAAAAAGGTTTTGAATTATTCACTCAGCTCCGCTATTAAACCAGGCTTCCAGAGAAGTCTTTAAACAACAGCCCAGAAGATGCTGTATTTATAACAAAAAGGCAGCACTGAAGCCATCACACTCTCTCACAGCACAAACCATTCATAATTATAGTGTAAATGCACACAGGCACGGTATCATGCCTTGGTCACAATCCTGCCAGATTAACTGGACACTTTAAACATTTATATAAATATTCCTGTCTGGAGAGGCAGCACCACTTCTGTCTAAATATCTTAAGTGCTGCTTTTTAGGCTAAGAAAGAGCAATTTCTTCAAGAACATCTGAAGCTGAAGCACTCAGGAACAGTACTAAGCAAGAGAGAGATGATCTTTTACAAGTATTTATTTACTCTTATATCAGTCCATTTGGGCTGGCAACAAGTATTTTGCTATGTCACCCAAAGCTTCACAGCCAAACTCAAGTGAAGACATCATCACAAATCTCAGTTACAAACTTCCATGCTAAGTTTACACACAGAACAGCAATTTTCTCAATGCTTGCTGCTCACACACGCACAAACCTTCTTTCCAAAACTCAGAGCCCACTTGAAATAATGGCCATCTCTGGAGACAGGAAAAACAGAGAGCTTGGAAGAGATAATATGAGTGCTGCTTCACTTCTCTGGTACACACATCCTCTCACCACCTGGCTTCCTTTCTCCCCATCCCTTTTTCTTCCACCTCACAGGCTGCTCTTGGTAGTTCAGCTCAATGAACATGAGCCAAGATTTCCTCTCAAAATAACTACTCCAAGGCCATTTCAGCTATGAGCATCACCCACAGAAACATTCCAATTTGCATATCATCTTCTCTCCTTCATCAGTCTATTCCCAAACGAACTCATGGGCTGGTGATACAAGCTCATGAAGTTGCGGAAAAAGAAGCAGGATACCCTCCCACTGCATCCAGCCATGCTCCCAGAGCAAGGGCAGGATGAGTCAGTCTTCCAATATAGTTGGTTTCAGGCATTTCTGGCAGCATCATTTTAATGACAGTATTTCATTTCCTTCAGCCATCTCATTGAGACAGCTCAAGTTAAGTATTAATGAAGTGCTTGAACGCTCTCAATGTCTGGAGGAGACATGGGGTGTCACCTAACCAGCTGCTCAAGATTCACACTTAGCTGCTCTGGTCATCAACAACCAAAAAAAGGATTTTTGGATCACATGAGCTAAGAAAATACTTGGGTGTGAGAAGCATGAGCCAGAAGTACCACAGCAACAAATACCACTGAGCCCTGTGCAGAATAATCAGCACATCAATCTAAGACAACCATAATTCATTAAAAACAAAAACATAAGAGTATCTGGCCATTTCTGAAGAAATGGGGATTTGGATGGTTTTGTATTGCTGTTACAAAGCTGAGCAGTGCCATCACCAACACATCTCCTGAAACTTTTTTATGTTTTTCAAACCTTTAAATTCAAATCTGTTGATGTACTTTCCTTCAAACTTACACCCCATCTCCTCACCCACATGTTCTTACAAATCTATTTGAAGCACTGGTTTTCCTGTCTATGGGTAAGGCTCAACACCTGCACCACTGCAAACATAATTATGGCAAAATACCTTGGCTATTTGTAGACTTCCTGTTCATCAAATAGTATTAGTGTACCTTTGCCTTGAGCAATTATTTACAGAGCTGGAAATCCTGAAGCAACACTGGAGATCACAGAAGAATTCTGCTGTCCACCCCTCCATTATGCAATGATGCTTTGTACTAGCTTTTGGAACTACTCAGAAGGGAAAATAAAATCACCAGAATAATTCTTTGTAAATCTGCCCAATGAAAAGAAGAGGAAAAAAAGGTAATACAGTTCAAACTCTGCATTAGCCTACTCTAGTTGAGACTGAGAGGCATTTTACACTTCAGCTGAATTGGCAGCTCAAATTCAACTTCAGGCTCCAATGCAAGCTTTAAGTCAAATTCCTTAGCAGCGTAAAACCCTTATTAGCCTGCCTTCACTGTAATTTTAATCTTACTTAATTCTGAGTATGTAATTTATGTTAAGAATAACCCATTTTTTTCAGAACGGGATATAGTGCATGCAGAATTAGTCCCTGGCAAGTACAGTTAAAGTTTCTCTTAAAGTAATAATTTTTTACATATTGACAGCAAAAGCAAAAAACACTGAAAGCTTTAAAAAAAACCCCTGGGTTTTCATAAATGCATCACAGATTAATTCACCTAATATATCCCTAAACCATCAAAACCCAACCATGCAGCCTCACTTTAGACCAATGTTATGTGCTAGAAATATGTTTCATCTATTTAAAAACTGACACCTCTTTTTCACCACTCACACAACAGGTGAGAGAGGGGAGAAAAATAGTTGGTATTCCTACATTTAAAAAGGAGCAAGAGCATCCCTTTTCTTCTCCCATCCATTTTTCCCATTTTATGAGTAAAAAAACAAAAAACCACCACTAAAACACCTTGTAAGGACAACATCTCAATTTCCACCAATAGGACAAAACTAGTAACAGAGTCTCTAGCTGAAATGAAAACAACTTCAAAGCACTGTGTGAAGTTTACAAAGTAAGTTTTAGAGTCCGACCTGTCAATGAACCTGGTACACAACACCCACCCATACCAACACAAGCAGTATTGACATCCTGTAGCCAACCTGAGGCTCTGAAGCCCCAGTTACTATCTCTCCCAAACACAAAACATTCACTACGTATTTCCTGCATTAGGTTTTGGGGTTTTGTTTGCATTTTCTTTTTCATGCCCACAAAGTAAAAACCTACTAAGACCCAAGCTCAGAGGAAACTCCAAGTGAATTACCAGGGTGGTTTCCCAACCTCCTTCTCCACTTGCTGCTGCAGTTTTGTGTTGTCCACTTGCCTCCCACTCCTCTTTAAGAGGCAGAAAAATAGCTCAACCCCTATCACCCATCCCCATGCCTGCAAACCAACAAATCCTTTCTAGTGAAGCTTACTAGTGAAGCTTACACCCTGCCATAGCCTATTTGTATAATCTGAATGGGAGAGACAGGGAGTAGTCATGCATTTGCCAAGTGAGTGATTTGAGAGTGAAATGCAAGAGATGCACACAGCAGAGGAGCTGGACAGTGCCAAGAGCATGAGCTCAGGTCTGTCCCATGTCACAGGCCGGCATCAGAACACCAGAAATCTAAATGACTTGTGCTAAAATACCCACTTACGGGAAAAAAGAATTCCTCACTCCCTTTACCCTCCAGATTTTCCTCCATTTTGTGTGGTGCAGACATGGAAAAGTTACGGAGAGGGTTTGCAGGACTTTGCAGCACGTTCGGCCGCGCAGTGTGCTGGAAGCAGGAGCCGTGAGGGAAGGGAACCAGAGAGGCCCTGGACAGATGTTTCCATTCACCAACGCTGCCAAGGAGCAGGGAATGCCGAGTTCACTACCTTGGCCTTATTTACATTTCACAACATCCAGCAATAACCATGCCACAAGCAGTTTAGGAAAGGAAAATACCACATGGCCAAGGAGCATTTTATCATCGTCTTCATTAAANTCCCGTTTGGCAACTAGAACAGCTGCTCCAAGTGCCGCCCCATCCACCTGAGGACACTGGAGCATCAGACATGGACCACATGCAACAATGTGCTGTGCATGTCCCAAGGTGCTCCCTGCAGCAAGTGATAGGATGGGTGATGGGGCAAAGTTTTCACACCATGTTATGATCCTCCAAGTCCTCTCTGAGCTGACAGCAGAGGGATAGAGAAAATAAAAAGGCCAGTATTACCCATTTCTATAAATGTCAGTATTTTCTGGAGCTTTCAAAGGGGTTCTGTATCTCAGCAGAGACACTGTATCATGTTTCTCCCGTGAACACTGCCCAGACAGGGCAACTTTACTGGGAGTGAGTGCAAGGCTCCCCTCCTGCCACTGCCACAACCGAACACCTTCCTTCCCAAAGTAAACCAGACACTAATGCTATTTATAGATACTGTTGCAGAACCAGACAGGCTTCCCAGCCACTATTCATCAACGTGCAAATAGGTTTTATTTCATGGCAGGCAGAAAAGAAAAAAGAAAAAGTCCTGAAGTTCCATCTTATTTTTTGAAAGAAATAAATATCTGAAGCTCAACTGGAAATTCAACACAGAACAATAACACCTGCAAACAAAGGCTGATCACAAATTCTATGGAGAACACTCCATTTTTTTAAAAAATGGCAATTTCAAATTACTTCCAAAAGGATTACAAAAGGAAAGCAAACATCTGTGGAAAAGGCAGCCAGCTGATGTACCAAGGGGCAGACCTCCTGAAGAACATCAGCTCTAGCAGTCCTCCATAACCAGAAGAAAGGCAAGGAATATAACTGTGAAATCTTCCTTACTTTGCAGAGAAAAAAAAAGGACTACAGTTTCCAGAGACATGTAGATGAACAACTCTCACCAGTGCTACTTCTGAACATTAACACAGCAGACTCCACCCACTTGTTGTCCTGTGTCTCTGGGGTTTCAGTGGGAACTACAGCTTTGTTCTTACAAGCACTTTTCATGGAAGCACCTTTGCATTTAAAATGTCAACTGTAAAAGCATCTGCTATTCAGATAAAGCACTAATAAGCACTTAATTTCATATGCATCAAGTTTTACAAAGCTTTCAAAGAGCCCAAGGACATTTGGAAGGATAGATGCAAGTTAAGAATGAGT
Source organism: Illadopsis cleaveri (assembly GCA_013399915.1). Lineage (NCBI taxonomy): Eukaryota > Metazoa > Chordata > Aves > Passeriformes > Timaliidae > Illadopsis > Illadopsis cleaveri. Next base: position 915,377 of record VXBB01014215.1, on the reverse strand, counting down.
CTTAGCATATCATCAACCAAAAAAAAATCTATTCTTAGATATCTCCCTTTGGTGATTCCTATAATCTTTCTTTTTTTTTCCCTCCTACTCCTTTGAGAAAGTAAGTTGTTTGGTTATTTGAAAAAAAAAATGGAAGAACCTGTTTTGCAAGGCATACAAACAAAGCAGTATCTTCCAAAAAAAGAAAAGCTCATTCAAAAGTATGTAAATATTAGGGCTGGTAACACAAACAATAAAACCACAGGAAACACAAGAAATTAAGAATAGATCTGGACGCATTCAATTTCCTGGCTGCTGGATATATAAGCGCTTTTCTGGGTTGGATGTATGAGACAAAATTTATTTTCTGAACAACAGACATCAGGCAGTCAACAGAGATAATTTAAAGGGGCAAAGAGAAATGAGTGTCTGTTCTGATCCTGCCTCTGCTCCTTGGCAGGACAAGGACACTGACCAAGGCAGCTACACTCAGAACATGGCACATCAAGAACCAGGGGTTCAGCATCCTGAACTAAGCAGTGAATTCAAGTTTGCTTAAACCACAGAGAAGGTAAAAAACAGGATTATTCCTGTCTCATCACAGGATGCTGCAGAGTGCCCAGTGCACACCCAAGAGGCTGCTCTTCGCAGAGGTGACAATTAGTTCCCAATGTGCAGGGTGGTCCCTGCCATCACCACTCTGCAACTCTCCCTGGCTGGAAGGCACACTCCCAGTGCCTGACACTGCATTCCCCAGCTCGGGCATCTGCCCAAATTCCTCACTGCTGCTAGGCTTTCATCTAGCAGCATCCCAACAGTTCTTTCTCTCCTCTCCATCATGGGCATTTTTTTTTCCCCCAACCAGCCAGAAGCAACAAGGTCTCAAGTAGACAACGTTGTACATGTCTTGTGTGGGAATTTAAAAGGCTGTTCTTCTGAGCATCACAGCCACATTAACACAAGCACACTGCAACAAACAGCTCCTGCTCCTCAGCCAACCTCCACCAAATGTTAAACCAAGTGTCCATCCTCAAGGCATCCAGTGGCTCACACTTATCTAATGATCAAAAAAAAAAAAAAACCCACCCTGCAAGGAAAACAATTTATTTCCTTTACTGTACAAACACCAAATGATGTACTTATCCAAAGAAAAACTTCAAAAAGACTTAGAGCATGTTTCCTCCAAAATGGCCTAGTCTTCTCTTGGCACTGAGATAACACAAGCCCAAGGCATAAATACACACAGGTATTTATGCAAACAGCATTATTCTTTCTTAATTAATATCAGTAGGACTGATCAGACTAGATTTTTAATAAAAATTGGCAAAGACTACAAATTAGTTTGGGAGGCGGGGAGAAAAGTGGGAAAATTAAGACTCCTCCAAGAGTATTAAAAAGCTTGATAAGTTTATACTCACTCAATATATTTTATCATAATGCTTAATCTTTTTACATAATGCAATTGCACAGTAACTGTTTGACTGCAATTCATCTGCCATCTCATAGTATTAATTGATATCACAGAGGGGATGGGTCCTGCAAATAATCCAGGAAAGAAAGGGTACAAAGCACACTTGTGTTTTGTAGCTTCAGGAAGATGTATACATTTTCAAGCACCTTCCTTGCCACAGGTCCTTCATCTTCCTCAAGAAGTTTGAATTTTCATTTCAAAACTTGCTCTCCACATACTCAAGTGTTTTCTCTGCCTGCCATAAGCTGTTGCTGGGATAGAATCTCTTACTAGTCTCAAAGAACCTGATGACTTCTGAACTTTGAGACTATAAAGCAAGAAAGTTACTGAACACTCACATACAAGTCGATTGGCTAAGAAAAAGTAGCACAAAGTCCTGCCAAAATCCTAGCTAATCTGATAAAGGAAAAACCAGGGAGGTCTAAGCACTAAACCCCGCAGTTTAACTAGAGCCAATTCCAGCTGCAGAAGGAAGCACATCACATTCAGCAGAGCACCTCTTCTTCTGAAATGCCATCTGAAAAAACATTTTACCACCTTACTGCCCACAGGTAAATTGCAAAATTCCCAGAACACAGAAAAATGTGTGGGACTGACAGGTAAATTTCATACCGATAACAAATACAACTTGAAACTGACTGGAAAAAGAAATATACAAGACCTGCATGACAGGAAGTCAGTTAGCACTTAAATGCTTCTTTAATTCTCCCACTCGCAATGCACTTCACTAACAATTAAACCTCTTAACATCCATGCAAACATATTTATTATCCACAGTTTTAACTCATAAGCTCTTCACAAAAGGGTCTAGTTCTCTTCCCAGCTTAATACACTGCCCATGAAAACAGGAACCAAAGCTCTGTTTTAACTATGGGACAGCTCTCAAGAAACCTGCTCCCATCTTACAGAGGGACAAGAAAGGCACCCACTCAAGAAAATAAGCTAGTTAAAAGCATTCTATGCCAGTTAAGTGCTCAAATCTCAGCCTTCATGCTACATATACACTCTTCTTCAAGCTACATAACCAAAAGACTCTTCCAAAATTAATTAGTAGCTCTGGCCAGGGTGGAAAAGCAGCTCCAAATTTTGGAGATTCCCAAGCCTTTACTGCACAAATGGATTCACACTCCTGTGCCCAACTCAGCAGGAGCTACCAGGACTCAAATGCAAGCCACACAGTGGCCACCAACACAACCCCCAGCATCCTCCCACAATGGGTCTGAGGACAAATGTGTATGTATTTTCCTGTTGGCATCTGCGCTACAATAGAGAAAAACCTGCAGTTAAACATGCAGCAACATTTCGCCTTGAATCACACAAAAGTGTAAAGAGACACCTGGACCTTGTTTAATGAATGTTTATTACACAAGGCCTTCTTTTATGATAGTACATATAAAAAGGGTTTAGTCTTTATTTCTCTACCCAGCTGAGACAACCTACTTTCTCTGCAGCTGCTAGGAGAAGAGAAACTATAAACATTTACATTTAATGCAACAAAAGGTTTGCTCACCACCTCTTGTGTTCCACTGTGCTCTTAGACGATGATCACTCATCATAAAAATGGGTGGAGTGGCTGCAAAACACTCAGTGATGGAAAAACTGACTCCCATGCTCAAGAGAGGCTCCTGCACAGGCTGAAATCCCCACTGAAATGGAGTGCTGTCATTACTCCCAGCATGGGAAATCTTTGGGCTATGGATGCAAACACATCTGCCACACAGCACGTGAAGCAGCCTGTTTTACTTTATCTCAGAATCACCCTCTGCACCAGCTCAAAGACCTTCAGATCACACTACAGAAACCGTTTTAATCTAGGCCACACATAAACTCAATCAGCTCCAGTTTGGTTTTAAACAATTAAAAACCAGCACTCCCAAGTACAAAGTGCAGGCTTGAAGATGTCCAGTGCTGTCAGCACTGCAGCCTTGCTGCTGCAGTGAAAGATTTGTGGTAACAGGGAACAAAACAACAGAATTCATCACGTAACACCAGAGGTACATCACGTAAACCTCACTCCTCAGCTGACTCACTAAGTGATATTAACTCAAAAAAACCAAGTTCCAGTTTTGCTGCCATGTTACAGCAATTTGGAAGCGTACTATGCACAAGCTCATGAGCCAAAAGAAATTAGTCTGTATAAGAGTCAAATATGGTCATCCTGTCCTCCCCTTCCCCCCAAAATAAATCACTTCCCCCTTCCTTTAACACCTGCTTCCTCCATCCAAGCATTCACTGTCCCACTGCTATTATGGGACCAAATGCTTCAGCATTCCAGAGGAAACTCAGGAGGGAAAATAGAGTGTGTAAAGTGACCAAGACTCATTCCCTTCAGCAATCTCACCCCTACCATCCCTTATTTTCCCTCTTTTCCTATTGACAGCAAATTTCAAGATTTGGCAAGGTGTTGACAGCCACAGATGCTGGGAAGCCCAATGTGCCACACATCCTGGTATTGAACCTCACTGTGCCCACAGTCAAGAGTGTGGACTTTTCTTGTTCTCACACCTCCCCAAGAACCCACAACCAACACCATGGGGCAGGAAACAAGGCCAGACAACCCATGGCCTGACCCAGCACACCTTTTTGTATTGTTGCCCTGAAGGGAGAGACTTCACACAAGCAACCACTCTGCATCCCTAAAAAGTGGCAGAAGCAGAGCAACATCAGGAACACGACAAAAGGAGCCTTTGGGCAAACCTGTGCTCAGCATCAACTTCCACGTGGACATTTTTAACTGCAGGAGGTCGCTGGGCACACTTACACTCCCATTTCGGTCTTCCCTACACTGAAAACAGGGATACCTGCAGGAACACGATGAGTGGGCCAGCATCCATGTGTGACACATGCCAGGTGTGTTAATCCATGGAAAAAGAATGGGTGAGTCAGTAGTTTGAGTCTGAAGACAGCCCAGTTTAGAATAACTGCTCCGTGCCAGAATCTTTGTTTGTAATGGTTTTACTAAGTGCAGCATTCAGACTTACAGAACAGTTACACCACTGAGGGCAGAGACACACTGGGAAAAAGATTTACTTTCCCAAGTAACTCTGCCAGAAACCTCAGATACGGTTTAGATGAAGATACAAACATGTCACAGATTTTAACATAACTTGCTGCTCCAGTTTGCATTAGTCATGGGTGATAAAAAGCACAGAGGACTCAAACATGACATATCAAGCACTATCTCTCCACACAAAGTTTTGATCATCATCAAATGACCTTTAAGATGACCACCTTAAATTACACTCACAGAGAAAGTGTCACCAAAATTCAGCCTCTTTTTTAAATAAATAATTTGTTGCTTATGTTCTTTTCCCTTGCTCTCAGAAATAAAACCTGAAGGAGCTGCTACAGAAGAAAATCCTTAAATCCTTCCTTTTACAGTGGATCAGGCTAATCTCAGTGGTGCTGCCACACTGTAAATAACATCTCACATTAAGAAACAATTTGGGGAGATCTCTCACTGTGTATTTTGCAAATGTAACATTAAGGTAAAAACAGTTCAGCAATGAGGCTAACAGGAAAGTTAGATCAGCCACCTGAAAGTAGTCAAAAAAATCCAAAAAGAGACTAGAAGCAGTCAGAAGTAGTTGTGAAATTTTCTAATAGACTATGCAAAATTTGCCACAAGTGCTTGAAACAAGGACACAATGAATCAGTTGCAACTACCTATGCTCATACATTTTAAATATTGTCTCAGAAGAGCAGCTCCACAGAATCCAGTGAGCAGTCTCCACCCCATGACTTCCAAGGAAATCAAAAGGTGATCGCATGAAAGGATCAAACCTACAAGGAAACTGTGACAGTTCAGTCAACACATTGACTGAGCACAAAGTATGACCAGTTTTGGAAAGACAAGAGCAGTCAAACAGGCAAATTATTTATTATGACCAATTTATGGAATCACAAAAATAAAAAAAAGAAAAATTTGACTGAAGGGATTGGATCATTTTGAATACAAAAGTGAATTCACAGTCTTTATAAGGGGAAAGAGATTCAAGAAAAATCCAAGTGGTCCAGGAGAATTAACTTTGTCAAGAGAAGCTGTGCTACAGAATTACGAGTTCACTGGGGAAGAAGCATCATTCTGGATTCTGCAGCTGAGGCCACAATCAAGGTCCTCCACCAATCATGGACACCTGAGGCCCACAGCACCAGCAGACCTCACCCAGAGGCACCAAACCCAACTTCACACCCCAAATATGCTTGGAATACACTGTATTTCAAGCCCTCAACACAAGTGCTGTAGAAGGTGCTGATATTAGTTGCAGGGGTATTTTTTTCTTATGTTTTCTCCAATCCTAGATTAAATATTTGAGCATTTGGACTGTGAGAACTTAATTGCCAACAAAGAATTAACGTTTTTCTCACCCTTAAGCATCAGATTTTCATGTTTCTTCTCAATATATATAAAATAGTCTTGTTAGACTGCCTGACCATGTCACATGTGATCCATTACAGCTACAAAAGAACTAAAGCTTACCGTTAACTACTTCAAAATATTTGTGATTGCACTTTCTTCCCCTGTTCCTCAACAACCTAACAGACTATCTAAAATGGCTATAAAGAAAACTTTAAAAAACATTATTAAAATGGTAGGAAGATTTCTCTCTGTTCTCGACAGAAATAACTGCTGTCTTACAGAACTTAAAAACTAAGCACTTTGACTTTTAACTCACTGGCTTATCTCAGAAACATCTATCTCCCATGTCGTCTTCACAAGCTGTAAAACAGGGATGGGCACCACAGCCAAATGCCTTCTTTGCAATTGGAAAAGCACTTCCAAGAGTTTAGGTTTCTCCTGGTGGAAGCATCCAACCCCCTGCCACAGCAGCTGCTGGTGATAACACAAAGGAACATGAGTCAGGTAACTGATGCAGGTACAGAATGAACTTTTTTTCCCTTAATTGATACAAGTTATGAACTGTATACACAAAAAACCAATGTATTCTTAACTGGGATCCATTTCCCAGTCTGGTTTGCTAAATAGACCCAAAAACCTCAGTATGGCCCACCTGGAAAACTGGAAGAGGCTGCTTATGCTACACCAACACACAAAAGAGATGAGATGATAAAACTATAGTTCAGGATGATACTGAGACTTTCACCTACTGCATGTCTCCACCAGCCGTCTCGAGAAGGACAATAAACTCTTTACAGGATTTGTGGCGTCGCAGCTTATTTGTTATGCAGACATTATGAGAGGAGTCACCCTGTTTTCCCTGACAAAGCACCATAAATATATAGAGGTATATCGTTCTGAGAAAGATCTGTATAGCTTCACTGCAGCAACAAGTTCCCAGCATAGCTGCTTTTCCTGGAGCACTGCCATCATATTTTCTTATCAGTAAACCCAAGTAACTAACCAGCTAACTCCCAGTGATGGGCTTTGCCTTCTGGATCTGCATAAAGGTCATTTGCAAAGAGAAAAAGGCTGGCTTGATAAATAAATAAATAAAAGGAAGCCATTGTGCCACATCCACGGCTTTGTTTCCAAAAGCCACTAAGAAGTGTAATGCCAGGCTGAAGTGTCTGACTATTCAGTAAGTACAAGGAGTGGCCGAGTCCCTCCCCACAGTGAGATTGTTGACAGCTGTTTTAGAACAGGAAAAAAAAGCAAAGCATGACTAAGCTATTCATAAAAGTCACATTATATCCAACACCCTAAAAACAAGTTTTGTTTTAGAAAAGGTGCAGGGCTTCCTGGATGTGACTGGCCAGGTGGTACATGCCAGCCCTAAACCAGGCTCCCAGCTGGTTTACATCCCCTGTGGCAAACCCCAGGGCAGCAAAGAAGGGCTCTATTTACACCAGAGCTATCAGCTGCTTCAGAACGTCACTCATTACCTTTATCTGTCCTACAGGTGATCAATGCAAGCACGCACATGAGCACTTGGCACTGAACAGCGCCCAGTAATCACAAGGTGCAGGCTGCAAGGTGTTTTCCTCCCCAGCTTTCCACATCCAGCCTCTCATGTGCCTGCAAATAGGAGTTATCCTCCAGCTGGAAACGGCGCCAACTGCCAACTCCCTATCCAGGAGACTGGTAAAACACGGGGCCACAATCACACAGCCAGCCCATATCATGCCTTTATGGCCTCCTGGACTATCCAAGTCTTTTTCTCAAGTTTTTAACTTCTCAGCAGTGCTTTCCACCAGGAGAGCAAAGCCAAAACCAAATAGTTCCTCCATACAAATCAGCTGTGTGGTTTAGCTGACTTCAGGCTATTTATGGCCTGTGTGGGGAACCCCTATAGAAATAGCATTTAACAGCACTCAAGTAGATTGCAGAGATAACCAGCTACAGTAATAAGTAGAAAAGCTTCCAAGCTGCTTCAAGGTCAGTTTTACTGGCGAGTGGATCACCACCAAATGCCAGGCAGAGAAAACTGATACGCTGGTGTCCTGGAAACAGTAGGAAAGCAATAGGTACAGCAGGCACTGCAGCTTCTACTAACGATTTTTTTGTTAAGTAGCTATTTATTAAAACTTATTATTCCAGCAGAAAATTACATGAAAGAACCCCACTGCTTTTGTAACACAGGAGCATGTGAACACCACCAATAAAGCTACCCATGGTTTTTTTCCCCTCTAGGATAATTTATTGACTGCTGTTCTTAATTCATGCTTTGGAATAACCAGATTCCTTTAACAGTACTTAATCCTCCTCTTAGCACAGGAGTGTACCCTAGACCAGAACACAGCTTACTCACAAGTATATCCTGCTGAGAGATTAGTGAGTTCTGCATATGCCTGAGTCTCAAAGCTGCGCTACGCAAGACTGTGTTTAAAAACATCCATCATCGGATAGTACCTGGCAGAGCTCTGTTCCTGTGAGAAGCTTTGAGTTCTTAAATGTGTTTCCCTCCTTTGATGCAGCGAAGCTGTAAATCAGGAACATCGAGCTCCTGCCTTTCTCTCTGGCTGCAGTCCCTGGCTGGACTCTCTTACTCCAAACACATCATGTCCTCACCTCTCAGGCTATGCTGGCCATCCGTGGCCGCCGGAGCTGGGCAGGAAACCCAGGCTGGAATTGTCACACAGCACAGCTCATCCACACTACCTGCGGGGGACTCGTCATTCAGGCTACCTACAAAACCTGTCTGCCTGGCAGAACTCAACATCCGTGCCCTTCTAGCAACAGCCCCAGGCTAGCCCGTCTGCCCAGCACTGGGCAGCGCTGCAAGGACAGACAGGCAGCGGAGAGGGTCAACCCACGAACGCGGACAACAGGTACACACTTGAACCTGTGTCAAGGGAAAACACATGCCCAGATGATCCTCACCTTGCCCAATGCACCCTTACCCTGGTATCAGGCTTGTAAAAAAAAAACAAAACAAAACAAAAAACCCAAACAAACTCAATTTCAAGAGTGCGAAGAAGACACTGTCACCGTGTCCAAAGCACAGCAAATGTCGTTCACGTACAGACAGCAGCTTGTATCCACAGGCAGGGATGTTATGAGGTTAACATCGATCTACTCCCACTAATAAGGTATCTATGTACAAAAATACACCTCCTCTAACACCACAATAAATGAATCATTAGTATCTTACCTTCAAGGACCCATGTGTAACTTGGTTCACCCTTACAATTCCACAATAGCTCAGCAAGGGGGTGCAAAACATGAGAAACACGCCCAACAAGGGACTCAAAGAGAGTCACCAGGAACAGAATTAATGTAGCTTGGCCCTTTAAAACCGATTAGATTACATTAGCCAAAACTCCCAGTACACAAGACATCCATAGATCTCAGACCAACTGTCTAAACTCAGCTCTGAAGCTACATGCTTTACATATTTCTACTGCATCGCATATCTCCATGAGTACCTAAAGTTTTATGGCTGACGGAGATTACAGAGAGCCACAGCGACCAACTGTCCTACAGCAGTGCAGGATATCTAATCCCTTTATCGAATCCCTATCTGGTCACTCACAGCAGAATTGGTACGGCACACTCTTTTTAAAAAAAGAACTTTTTATAAATCACTTTTTTCCCCACTTCCAATCTCCAGCTAACATGAAGTCCTGTAAAGGACACTGGAGCAGAACAAATTCTAAAGGTCAGGAAAATCAGATTCTGTAAATCCCCACTCTTCTATATGACTAGCGGGGACAACACAGTCACAGAAGGTGGATTAATAAACCCCAACAGTTTATAGGTTCAGAAAAACTACTATTTCGTAATACTCATCCAGAAACTCCTGAATTTGCTTCAGAAGAAGGGTCTGCACTCAAGAAGGAAAAAAAATAGTTATATTTTCAAGCAACAGAGTGAACGCATGAAATAGACCCCATGGCAATGACCCTGTGAGTGACACCAAAGGCCACTGAGACCCAAAGGTGACACACACCAACACCACCTTACTGCGGGGGGCAGTACGATTCCCCGGTGATTTTCCGTGCAATAAGCTGAGATACAAAGTTGTGTCTA
>VXBB01014215.1:859739-904773 GCA_013399915.1 Illadopsis cleaveri | reverse complement strand
GGCTGGTCCCCGCGCGTCCCCCCGGCAGCGGGGCCACCACCCCCGCCCAACAGCGGGGGGACCGCGCCCGGCCCCGGCCCGCAGACAATAGCGGCGGGGAGCAGCCGCACAAGAAGACACTCCAAATAAATGAAAAACTACCAAGAGGCGTAAAATGAAANAGCCCCGCTCCCTGCCCCGGGGGCTTTCCCTCGCCTGTGCCCCTTCCCCGTTGTTCGGCTGCCGGGGGAGAGGCGGCGGCGTGTGTGTAACATGGTGGTGCGGGTGTGAAGGCAGCTGCTTAGGCTGTGGGTTTGTTTTTATCAAAGGAGGACCTGGAGGATTGCTTCATGCCTGGAAGAGTTCAAGGCCAGCCTGGTTGGGGCTTTGAACAACTGCGCTGGTGGGAGGCGTCTCTGCCGATGGCGGAGAGGTTGGAACTGGGTGATGTTGGAGGTCCCTTCCAACCCAAACTATTCTGGGATTTTAGGATCCTGCCTTCCCACGTGCTGAGCTGCGGCTGTAGGGTCTGTGCTGGTGGGTGTTGGCGTCCCCACTTCCAGCACTTAAAGCCTCTCCTAGTTCCCAGAGCACAAGCTGTCCAGCTGTGAACAGAATCTGCTGCACATCTGTACCTGTCACAAGTCCCACCAGCCCAACTCGCGGCCTTGTCCTGCTCCTCACCCTCTTTCCCAGTTCTGTGGTTGTGTGCAGCGTGTAGGTGTGATGGAGGAACATCTCCCGTACCGATCCCACGCCTTGCCCCGGAAAAGCAGTGGGAACAGCAACCCACCATTAGCAAATGAGCTCATGTGGTCTGTGGTCCGCGTGTGGCTGCGCTGAAGGAGGCCTTGCAGAATGAAGAGGCCTGATCTCTTGTGGTGGTGACTTGCCTTCAAGTTACCGTTTTTGTTTGAAGCCCTTTGGAAATGTGTACATGTGGCCCAACATTCCCACTTGGCTATTTCTACTGCACACGTGTGTATCCCGCTAGCCCTGGCAGTGGCTGGATGATCATGTCCACAAAGACAGTATCAGTGCTGAGCTTAACATGCATCACTTCATGAGAACCACCCCAAAAATACTTGACAATGCTTTCCAGAGACCTTGCTGCTGGTCAGAGCACGGGGTGAAGGCTGCAGGTAATTCCCATACATCATGTTCTCTGTAAGTTGGACAGAAAAACCAACAGTGTGTATGGCGCAGATTATCTGCTGAAAACCCTGCATGTGAGCTTAGCATTAGCTTCCAAAATATGCCCTGTTGATTCAGTTTAAAGCAACTGAAACAAAAAAAATTGTTTCAATGTTTATGCATTTTAGTAATTTTGGAGACTGGAATGTACCAGCATTGTGCACCCTTTACAATCAGATACAAAGCAGTAGTTTTTTCTTATATGGGTCCAATAAAATAAGGCACACGAGAGCAGACAGTCTGGAAAAACATTTTCCTTTGCCTTACTGCCTATCTGTACAAGAAGGGCTTATGAGGCAGATGACTTGGAAGTTCCCAGATCCAAGAAGACAGGTCAGACACAGCGATGGCTCAGCTAAGAGCACCATCTAGTGAAAGGCCACGTCTTGACGAAACTGTCCCCTACAAGGCACCGACCAAACAATGACTGACCCAGCCCAGCTCAACCTGCATCGCATCTGAAGCAATCGTGAGCGAGAACACCTGCCTAAAAATTTCCATAGCGAGAACACCGAGATCTTTACTCTACCCTCTTGGTTGTCCATCAATGGAATTTTATTTGTTTGTAAGCTCCATCCTGGCAAATCAATCTCTGTCTTCTGCTGCCTCTCCTGGAGCTGACACAGCCCTGGTCTTGCTGTAGGTGCCTCCCTGTCACACAGTGGGAGTCAGAAGTCCCAAAGCAGGGGCTCCCTGAGTCTGTACCAGCTGTGTACATGTCTATGCAGATGGGCTCATATGTGCTGCAAAGAGTTTGGAAATGCTTTTGGGGTGTCTTCTCAGCACAAGAGTGTGAATATCATCTGTCATCAGGGCTCCCCAGGAGCATTTAGCATAATATTCCAGACTGGGTGGTAAGGAAGTTAGCATGGAAAATATTGAGAAAAGAGTGCAGCAGCTTAGCACCAAAGCAGGAAGATCAGCTGGTTGGCCCCATTCATGGAAGGTATTCTGGCCCATGCAGTTACAGAAGGAGAATCAAAACACAGTCAGAGATGGTGTAATTTTCCCTAAGAGAAATACTCCCTGCCAAAGTGGGCTTCTCCAGCCACCCACAAATCCCTGGAGTGCCAGGCATTGGTGGTAACTCAGGAAGGGAATTAGCAAAGGTAGACAGTGCTGTGGGATGGGCAGGCAGCTCCTCAGACTGCCAGGGTCTCAGTTTAAATTTGGGCCCAGGTCCCCCTGGCCTGTGGGTGGGTTCCTGATGCCCCAGGACCGGAGACCACCGAGCATGTGCCACAGAAAGGCTCTCTTGGCCACTTGAGATGACCAGCCCCTGCTCTCAGCAGCAGTTAACACATCTTTTTACCTTGCATTTCCCCAAGATTAGTCTGCACTCTACTTCAGTCTTTAAATTATCCATCCTCAAATTCTTTATATCAAAATATCCTGTCTGCACCCACATATCACCACAAACCAAAACAGGGAGGCAGTAGATTAAGGGAAATTTGTGCAGCACTCTGTGGATGCCCACCACCTGACAAATCATTTGCCTTCAAATCATGGCTGACACTTGTTCCCCTGGGTTCCATCCTCTGCTATATGACCAGGTCTGCTTTTCAAGCCTTATTTAAAAAAAATAAAATATATCAGATGTTCTTTCATCGCCTCTTTCAGGTTTTAATTTGTCATAAACTTTGCTGCAGGGCTCCCTGCTTCTTGCTAGGGAACTGGATTGAAGTGTGAGTTGCACTCGTGAATGAGACTGGAATTTGGTTCTGCACAACATAATCTGAGCATTTGTGTGTAGTGGCATGAATTAGCAACATGAGTGCATTGTTCCCGTTTGCTGGAAGTGAGCTGTCCTTGCAACTGAATAGAAAACAGAGTGCAGTGCAATGATGAAAGCAGCAGCTATTACAGATTTGTTTTCATCATATCCAAGCAGCTACAAAACTGAGACACTGGGCATTAGTTTGGCTGACAACAGTGTGTGGTGTTGTGTTTGTGTCCCTGCTTGTTTGAAGCCACTGCCTGGTACCTGAGAATAACAGCAGCTACACTTGAAGAAATTTAAATATAATTTTCCTTCTTCAAACTCTACTATTGTCATCTCTAATGTCCTGTAAGAGGTGTAGTCTTTGCTGCAAAATTATGGACTGTGTCTGAAAGCAGCCTTCAGGAGAAGTTAACATATTCCTGTGTACTATATATATCAGTTAAAAAGTAAAAATTCTTAGTGTCTCACAATCTTCTTGGAGTTTGCCCTTGGCACAGGAGATGGTGTGGAATGGGTAAACTGCAGTAAAACCCCCCCAAAACACAAACACTTAATGACCTGCAAAATTAAGTTAATGAATTAAAAGCAAGTTCCCCTGGGTTCTTCTGCCCCTCTGTGGAAAGTTTGTGGGGCTCTGCTGGGAGGAGAAGGGGTGCAGGCTTGCAGGTAGGTGCCACCCACCATGTACCCCAGCTGCTCATCACAGCTCTTTGTGATGATTTCTCAATTCTGGGAGGCAGTGCTTATCAGTTGCTCATGCAGATGTCATTTTAGTTGCTCAATTGGTGGGGCACATCTAGCAGGTCCACCTCTGCAACTCACAAGGCCCCTCCATGTGCTGATAAGCTGTGCTAACACCAAGCTCTCAAAACTCCCCTTTACATATATCACTGGAAGCCCTGATATAAATACAGATTTTTCTTCTGGTCTAAATTTTCCAGTTACTTTTGTTTAAAGGACATGCAAACAGGTCAGGGAACATCTCTGCTGAGCCCCAGCAGAACCACACCCACATGAATTTATGACAGGTACAAATAATTTTATTTTACATCATCTCTACGTATCCTCCAGACCAAAGAAATGTTCTGGTGAAGTCCATGTGGTATCCTGCACCTGCTGCCTTGCTATATCTGTATCTGTAACTTCACTGAATCATAGAATGTGCTGAGTTGGAATGGACCTATCAGAATCATTAAGTCCAACTCCTGGCCCTGTGCAGGACACCCCAAAAATCCCACGTGGGCCTGAGAATGTTGTCCAAACAGTCCTTGAACTCTGGCAGGCTGGAACTGTAACACAGATACAAGAAATAAAAGCAAGCAAAGAACGAGATGAACTCCACAATCACCTTTACTGTCCTGCAGGGATAAGGTCTGTGCAGGTATGTTGCAAAAAAGGTGGCATTTCATCCCCTCCTGCCTGGTCTAATAAATAATACCGAGATTGGATGGGGCCTTTGAGCAGCCTGGTCTAGTGGAACATGTCCCTGCCCATAGCAGGGGGGTTGGAGCTACATGATCTTTAAGGTCCCTTCCAACCCAAACCATTCTGTGATTCTATGCTAATAGCAGCCACAGAAGTAACTCACACAGCCTCCTACTGCCTGGGCCAGACCTTTGAAGATCAGACAATGTTTCCTTGTCCCAGAAGTGGCTCAAGATGTAACTGCGGGCTTGCCCTCCATTCAGCCCCGTGGGATAGATGGTAGATAGAGCAGGAGGGATGAAAGGGGACTTGCAGGCTGAAAAAACTGTCTTTAATCCTCCTGGGACAGTTTCCTCTTTCACTTGGGCTTTATACTTCATGCTTTGTCAAAGCATTCTGTTTACAACCATCTGCTCTGGCCATCCTGTTCTTTTCAATACACCTTTTAATTTAATACAGTTCTGTTTCTGTCTTCAGTAAGTGTTGTCCAGGTACGTGCAGAGCAAGGGAGAGGCAAATCTGTGCCAAAAGGTTTTATTGAAGTATCAGACAATGTCCATCAAATCAGTTAATGAAACTGAATTACGTGACACCCCAGGAGTAAAAAAATGACAAACACAGAGAGTTAAGTTGATCACAGACTAGGATAAAAGCTTTTATCAGCACAGGCTATAAAATTATTCAAATGCAGTATACTCCTGAAAAAATAGAGTAGTTTCCTCATCCTGTGTACTCTACTCAATTTCAGATCTAAATAGCATACAAAGTAGATTAAAATTAATCAGTACAGCAGATCCCACAGTAAAGCAACTAATCAAGAAAGTAACATGTGCATTTGCAACCAATTATTTATTGCCATCACCACATGTGGCCAGGATGTGAACACACATGGCACCCCTGGCTTCTCTTGAATCCATGCCAGAGCTGATGGGTGTATTTGCTTTTTGTGTGAGGCAGTAAGAGAAACTGTCAACATCTAGGTCACTTGACAATATTTGCTTGAGTCTTGCAAATATTATGAAGGGTGAAACTGGCTGAAATTGAATGTACAGTGTGGATGTGCAACAGTATCTTTTTCTCTGTCTAGGACCCGGGTGCTCCATCCTTGACCTGTACTGGTCAAATTTTCTCTGCAGGTGTATATGGACTGGATGAGACCTCGCAAATGACACAATGTGAGAGAGGAGAGTCCTCCAGGTGCTGGGAACCATGGGTGATGGCAAATATTTCCAGCTTATCCAAACATGCAAGCACTTTCTCCCATTCATATCCTTACGTGAAATACCTGCCCAAACTTTTCCTATGGTTCTTCACAAACCTGCCAAATGAAAAATAAGTACCAAGAGAGATGCCTTCCTCAGGAAGGCAAAGAGAGATGGTGTGTGTTTCACAGAGATCCAAGTGCAGGGTGGAAACTCCCATCACGGACCATCCACTTCAGGCATATGAACAAAACCTATGGGTCGCACATGAACTGCTTTAAAAACTGCTCTGAATTTCCATCATCCGCCGCCCACCAACTGTTTTGCCAACACCTGTGTGTTACAACATGTACCTGTAGCAGACTGTTGTGGTTGGCTTCATATCTTGAGAACAAAATAGACTCCTTTTATAGAGATTTCCAGTGTTGGAAAGCCAGAAAGTTCCTCAGCTCATCTCATGAAGCCTCATTTTCTCGCACACAGGTTCTGTACTCATTGCCAGTCAGCCCAGCTCTGCAAGCTGACAAGCACCCACCAGATGGTTCTCGTACTTCTGCACCAGAACTGCTGATGTGTGCAAGGGTCAGCAAAAATGCACCATGGTTTTCCTCAGCTTAACACACTTCCAAGTCACAGAAATGCAC
Organism: Illadopsis cleaveri; assembly: GCA_013399915.1. Taxonomy (NCBI): domain Eukaryota; kingdom Metazoa; phylum Chordata; class Aves; order Passeriformes; family Timaliidae; genus Illadopsis; species Illadopsis cleaveri. The sequence goes on along the minus strand of VXBB01014215.1, from coordinate 898,606 downwards.
AAAAGGCCATTGAGCATCTCTGTTCAGCAGCACAAACAGTTGGCCTGTTAACAAGTGCAGGTCTCTTGTAGCAGTTGGTTGAAATAACCTCAGTTCTCAAGAGGGGAAAAAGAAGCTGCTTTATCATGTGCTGTGTAAAAATGCTGTGTGGGTCCTAGGAAATCAAAGGTATGCTGACACAAATCCTCATGCCAGGAAGGACAGCAGAGATTTTTAACATTCACTGGAGGCTGTGCATGCGTGTAGTGGTGGAATATAGTTCAGCATGGCAAGCTCTGAAGAGTTAATTCTGAATACATGCACATGGCTTTGGTAGGGTGGTTGTGCTTAGTGCCAAAGGGGGTTCTCAAGGAGAAACCAAGCTCACAGACACTCATCTCTCCACATTCCCCAGGCCAGGAGAGCCACCATAAAAACATCATTTCTCCATTCCCCTCTCTGCCTCCAGTTGCAATGGCTCTGGCTGCTGAGACAGCATGGGCTTGGCTGGCTATTTGCAGCAGCAGGCCTGTGGGGCATGCTGTGAGATGGACACGCTGCAGGGTTGGCATTCTGGCCTGTCAGGATCTCCCCTCACTCTGTAACGCTAGACTGCCTCTCAGTTATTTCTTAGGAGCTTGGGCTAAGAAGCCCGTGTCAGGAATGGGGCACGGCATCTCTGGCATCCCAGGCTGAGCAAGTTGTGTTTTGCAACACTGACACGCTTTTGTGTGGAAAGGATCTCTTTCACACTAAGCAGCCGTCATACGGTATTTTTGATCACCACCTGTAAGCAAATCCAAGCAAAGCTCATTCCAAGGTCAGCTGGGTATTTTTGCAGACTTATCTCCGGCCTTGCAGGCTGCAGAACAGGCCACTGCACTGGTCATTTAAACCTCTGATAGATCAAACAGAGACAGAACTGATCCAGACTGGCAAGAAAGAGATTAGGATCAAACAGCCTCCTCCATCCCTGCAGCTCTTCATTGACAGGTGTCCAGGATGTCATTACAGTCAACAGACAACTTCAGCTAATGAGGTCTTTGTCTTCACAACTATTTTATATTTTTTTTGGCAGCACAGAGTGGTTAACCCATCCTCAGACATATCTGAGTTTGCTCTTAGTGAAGCTGATGCAGTGTACTATGGCATACCTGCCCTGGGTAGCAAGGTGGGCAGGGGCTGTGGCTGGCTTGGGTAACCTGCCAGCCCAGAGAATTCATTTGTGACCCATTAAATGGCCATGACATCTGAGAACTTCAGCAAAAGCTGTGTTTCCCTTTTTTATTAGCTTCCTCCTCCCACTGCCTGCCTGGGTTAGCTGAAAGTCACTTGTGTGCTTACAGTAACAGATCGGAAAGTTGAGAGGCACCTCATCAAGCAAGATCACTTACCAAAACAGGAGATTAAATGCCTCACATAATTAAGGTCTCAAATATTAAAAAAACCCCCCTTTGATGATATACAGATACACATGAGATTTGGTTCTCGTCCATAACTATATCCTTCAAAATCCTTTGCTTTGATTTTGACTCTCTCTTTTGCACTGTTTTCAAATGTTGGCATCCATTTTCTCATGTTTGTCACAAGCCAAAGCATTGATGCATGTATATATTCAACTCCAAACCACATCTGAGGGATTAGTGTTACATGGGCAGAGAATCAAATTAGCATCCCTGAATATAGCCCCTGTTTATTGCACCAAGTTGGGAATAAAGGTACCCATGGCAAACTTTGTCCTGCAAAGCATTAATTGTCTTGGAATGGTGTTAACATGACTGTTTCTCATTGAAGACAGTGAAATTACGCTTTTTAAAAATTAGGAGGAATTTATTTGATTGGCTCATGAAGAATTGTTGAAAGCCTATATGAACACATACACATCTCTCCCTCTGTCATTAATCTGATTTACCCACTAATCCAAATATCAAGAAAACTGTTTGCAATTCCTTTACAACTGTGTAATTATTGAAACCACAGACACTCCTGCCACACAAAGTGCCTCATTCCGAAAATGAAACAGGAGGCTCATCCCTCTGTGCCAATGTAAGGCCCCATCAGGTTACTCCTGTAATCACATTCGTTTCCTTTTCCGAGCAGCTCTAAAATAAAAAAAGGAACTGACTTACTTTTTCAGCTGTTGTAGTGGGCAGAAGAATAAAGCAAATATTGCAGCTTATGCTGAAATCACTGGGCAAAGAAAATAGCCTGGGGTCAGAAGTTTACAGCTGTGTATGAAGACATCTTGCTGTGCATATATGAGGCTATTTGGAAAAAATCTGTAGGTTTAAAACGATTCTAAAGCTAAGAATTCATGAGCAGAATTTGCCTGCTCATTAACTGTGACTGTATACACCATCTGATAACTACTTCTGCAAATGTTTGTTTAAATATGTTTATTCTCACACACAATTTAATTGTGCAAGACGTGACAGCTAATGATGGAAGAGCAATTGTTTCAAAATACCAGGGCCTTTGCTGATATCTACATCTTTGCAGGGTGCCAATTTTTCCCATCCCTCCTTGCTTTCAGATGAATCGAGGTGATCCCCTCTTCTCATCTAAAACCATTGCATCCTCTCAGCAACTGACATCAGTCAGCACCAGTCTGGAGAGTAACCTGTGGTGTTCCCTGCTCCTCAGACCTGAGCATGCTGCTTTCAACACCCTTCTCTTCTAGCACTGGCAGCAAGAACCTGGAGACTCAATGCCCTGCAGGCCCCTGAGGGGTTTTCCTACCAGCAGCAAGCATCTAACTACTCACCCTGACATAATTTATCAGGAGTCTGGAAGAGAGAATGAGAGGCAGAAACTTAATGGACTATGGAGGGTTTTATTGTTTGTGCATAATGCTTTGCTGTGCATTGGAACAGAGCACTGGGATGGTTATTATAATAAGTGAAAATGAAGATGCAGACTATCACCTCCCCTTATCTATAAAGGGTGTTGGTTGTTTTCAGTGGTTTATTGTATGTATGGTTTGTGCAATACAGCAGATGGAGAGTGTGCTGAAAGGCTGGATGAGGAAGGGAGCTGGTTGTGTTTGACAGGGAGAGGCACATGATGTGTCTCATTACTATGGCTTTGTAGGATCACAGAAGTTAACATACATTCGATCACATATCAGGCTTCCCCACACCCTCACACTACTTCTGCTACTTCAGTTAGTTCCCCAGTGTCTATTTTTAGTGTTTTATCAGTTGAATTTGAAGTATCTCAAGCAATGAAGATTCCATCCTCTTTTCCCCTTGGAGATTTCTGCCATCTAACACCATGCGGAGCTATGTCTGACTCTCCTGCCTGAAACCCTTTTCTTTGACAGCCATTTGTGGGTGACCCACACCCGTCACTAGATGGAGAGCAGCACTTTATTTTCTTTGCAGCCATTACTGGGCTCTTGTTTGGCTCTCAGCCCCCCAGGGCCAGTCATGATAAAGCCATTACCTCCACACACGTGCACACCACATGCCTTCCCTGGGCAATTTCCACTCTAACTCAGCATCAGCTGCTTAACTCAATGCTTGAAACAAGTACAGGAATTTAAAAAATAGGGTATCATGAAGTGTTATTAGTCCCCAGGGGGGTTGCTCCTCCTGAAGCACTAATTCCTAAAGCTTTTAGAGCAGATCTTGCTGCCGTTGCTTTTTTCTCCTTCTGCTGTCATAAGGATCCCAATATCTTCTGCACTTTTCTCATCAATTACTCCTTGACCCCTGTCCAACCAGCTATTGTCTCTCCTTTCCACTTGCTCTAAAAGATTCCCTAAACCAAGCTTACATCCCACATTTGTGCCATGTTTTCAGGCGTGCACATCAGTGGTGTCCTCACAAGTAACAGTTGGGCCTACTCTGGTTGAGTGTGCAGGGGCAGAAGGATTATCACCTCTGGTGCTTTGATGCAACAGAAGCAACAGCCAGACCCAAGTTCAGTTTTATGGGTTAGAAGTAGCATTTTTAAATTGTCTGAGCAATTCAGGCACAGCACTGATGGTGTAGTATCAGTGATTTATGTTAATTCTTCACCCAATACACCCACACCTTGATTCAAACTGGAAAAGCAGTGACTGCAAATATAAAAATATGCACAAGGAGAAAAGTGTTGATAATTCTCCCTGGACCTAATTTCCTGTGGCAGGGGACTGAAAGTTTGGACTTATTTGCAACACAGCATGCTGGGAATAAGCGAGCTAGAGATCTCTTCCAGAAATGAGCTGCTTACACAAAACAATTGAGCAGATAACGTTTGTGCTGCTGCACATGTCCTTTCTATTTAGGGATGGAGGGGAAAGTGATAATTGAGGATGGTTAGCTTCTTGGCAGCACCTTGGCAGCAGGTTGTGAAGTGACACTCTCAGTTGTCAAACTGGGAAAAGACTATGCAGAGTCATAGATGGGAAATGAACAGTGACCCGTCTATGTTAAATGCAGTTAATTAATACTTGCATTCAGAAATGTTGGAATAGCTAATCAAAGAGGCCAGAATTACTGAGCAAATTGGTAAGCTGACAGAAAGTTGTAAACCTTAGCCTGATTTAGGCTGTGGCTCTATGTGTCCTACAAGTTTGGTCACAAAACTGAGAGTACTCCAGGCTGGATCTACACCCACATCTAACAGCTCCTTCATTAGGCAGCACTGCTAATTCCATGTCTGGATCCCAAAGGGCCCGTTGGGAAGGCATTTCCCCCACACATACACACCCTGTGATGACTACATTTCCACTTGGAGAGCAAAAAGAGGTGTAACATCAGCTGGAACAAGCTGAATGTGCTCAGCCACATTTCATTATGACCAAGACAGTCTGGGGCACAACATTTCCACCCGAGTACACTATGAGAGAGCACACTGTTCCCCCTGGTACTGGGAGTAATGAGATGATAAAACACAGGCACAAGGAGCAAGTTTGTCTTCATAAATCTGAAAGGCACACATTGAAAAATTGCCAGAGTTCTGAAAAATTAACACCCTCTTTCATCCTCTAATGAAAAAGGCCCTCTGTCTCATAAAAAAAAAAAACTTTTTAAACTATTCTAAAATTTATTGAAAGCTATTTAAAGAAATTAAGCTATTTTAGAAAGAACTGTTGACTTTACTGATGGTGCCCTACTTATTTTTCCACATTGCTGCCTTTTTAAAGAGTAGTTACTAGCATTTATAGTCAACCCTCTGTTCATTTCACTAAAGTAAAGGCACAGCTCAGCTTTCTTTTCACAGATCCAAGCCATTTCAAGCATCAAAGGCATCTCACATATTGCTCCATCATCACTGAGTATGTACAAACAGACCTGAACTGTGGAACTGCAGAAAGGCAGCAATACCTTTATGGATTTCATTGTTCAGCCCAATTTGTATCATTTTTATATCACCTTAGTAAACACACGGAAGGTTAAAAGCTTTGACAAGGGTCAGCCCAAAGCAACATCACCCAGCTGGAGGGGAAGGTGCCAGGCACTGCAATGGGCACTCAGGCAGGAGAGCAGACCATGCCCTGGTGGAAGGCGGCCACGTTTTTGAGGTTACCATGTCTGAGAGGCTCCAGATTTCATTTTGCTTTCTTTCTCATTAAAAAAAAAAGTCTTTATATCACGCTGCCTTAAAAATATCTGGTTTGGAGTGCAGTAGCTCCTTGGGGACCTGCATTTCCTAGCAGTGGTTTCTGATGGTCTGTCTGGTGATGATGGTGAGTTTGGGGGTGAGGAAGGGAGGGACACGAACACAGACACTGACATCACTCCTTTGCAGAGAGCAGAAAGTGTGGCTCTGACCCAGAGCTTTGCAACATGCCTGGGGATCCTGGAGCCAAGACATGACACCACAGAGAAGAGAGAAAAACACACTCTGGAGTGAGGAGCATGGCTGGGAGTGAAGCCCACATCAGAGACCTCAGCCGGGAGTCATTTTTAAGCAAACAGCAGTGGCCTCTGCAGGCTCCAGTCAGGACATCAGCTGTGCTTCTTTTCCTGCTTCTCTCCCTGTTCTAATAGGGATGCCTCAGCAGTGACCAGGCCTTGCAGGGCACAGATCCTCTTTTCCCAAGGAGTGAGTTTGCAGGATGCACAGTAGCACTCATCGGGATCCCAAAATTGGACTGAAAAGGGGTTTTGCAAAGCTTGGTCCAAGTTCCTGAGTAGAACCTGTGATGTGCTGCCTTTTGAGGCTGCACAGCCAGAACTGTGGCTGTACAGTTTTCCTGTGTCTGAGCCCAGCCTGAGGTCTCCTCTGAGCCTTGCCAGTTAGGCCAGGATCAGCACTGTGCCCCAAGGCAGGATTAGGGTTCTAATCCAGCCCCACTTCTTCCTTAATACTCCCCCAGCCCATCGTTGGTGGGAGAGAGGCTCCAGTGAAGTGGAGCATAGGGGCTTTCCTCCTCCCACCACTGATGGATGAGGCTTTCAGGAGCTGCTTTCCCTGATGGACCTGGCTGGTCACACCACATCTCTGCTGGAGCTGCCTGTGGGCAGAGTCACAGGCCTGTCTCCTTTCACAGGGCAATGGGATGTGCAGGCAGCTGCTTTCACGCACGTATCTTCAATTTCAAGATCCATTTGTACCCAGAATTATTACTCTGATTCACAGGTCCTTTGGAAATTCAGAATTTCAGATGGCTTTAAAAGCTGCTGTCACTGACCTTCCTGGGCTCTTTCTGTGGTCCATACAGGGAGTACCCCACATTGTGCTGTGTTTTGAGGAGAGGTACAGGCAGGCAAATGCCAGCTGCATCACCCAGGCTGGGTGGCAACAGCACCCAGAGCTCCCAGATCCCCTTTAGTGCCTTGGCTGCTCCTCCCACCATCCACTGTCACTGCTGTCACCCTCTGAGAAGCACAGACCAGGCACCTTCACACAGCAGCAGCTAGTCTTTTAAGACCAGGTCTCTGTTGCATTTTTGTATTTATGATCAGCAGCCCAGAGCTGCTGATAAACCCCAAGTGCAGGGGCTATGGCAGACAGGCCATCACGTGTGGAAGGCTGCCTGCATCTGCTGCCCAGCTGCTGGCTCCTGCAGGCCAGAGGGAGGATATTGGGTAACGTGGCTAAAGGCTTGTGGGAGAGCTGCAGCAAAGCTTCCCCCTGTATCAAGCAGCCTTTAATTTGGCCCTGGCTGGGAGGAAGTGACAAGGACAATGCAGAGATCGGACACTCAAAATTTTTGCGCTCAGTGTGAATATTTTACATGCTTGTCAAGCTGTGCAGTAAATGATGAAGGGCTGTAGCCAGCTGTAATTTAACACAGTGGGATCAATCCAATATGAAGAGCAACAGACTGTATCTTTCCTCCATATGGACATCTAAACAAATGTTTTATTGATTTAAACATTTCTCATCATTTATGGGAAAAATTTTCACCAGGTTCTATTAAAGCATCCCATTTTGCACTTTAAAGATACAGTTGTGTTCAAGGATCATACATGCTTTTTCAACTTAAAATTATTAAAAATTGCAGCAAAACAGTGGATGGCCCAATTCTGAGGGCATCTGCACAATTAGTGCTCTTAATTACTTAAGCACTGAAGTTGCTTTTGGCATTTGATAGGACAAAAAATTGAAGCTCCAGATCTAAATAAGTTTCAGTAGAAGCAGAAGATCCAGAGCTGATCACCCATGAGGGTCTGGGGGCTGCAAGCACTGGGGACATCTGTCCATCCCTTTGACAGTTTTGTAGGACTACAACACATGGAGCAAGTGCTGCAAAATGGAAGATGCTGATCCCTCTCCTCCTTCTAGAGCACCAATCAACACCATCCACCAGTCTCAGCCTGGGACAAAGACAGGCTTCCCTACTCAGCTTAATTCCTTTCCCAAGGAGTCTCAGTCTTCACATTTTGAAATTTAATGTTGGCTTCTTTACACAAAACGTGCTTTGCCTTAGCTAGTGAACCCTCATGTTCTCCCTTTGCTGATCTTTCTGAAAGGATAAAGAAATGAAAATGCAAGTCTGCTTTCTCCCTGCAGCATCTTCTCCACTGAAACTATTTTTTTTAGCTCTTTAAGGGACTCCTTTAGCTGCTGACAAGTTCTGCTTTCCAAAATGTTCAAAACTCTTTCTGCAAATAAAATTGGCTTAAAAATTACCAGATTTTAAGCAGATACTCTTATTTATTGTCTCTGTAGGCTTGAACCTGTTCCACTCAAAAGCTTTTCTTCTTAACAGTGAAGGATAAAAGCTGCTATTAAAATCAAAAGCTGAGTTGCCTGCTTAATCCCATGACTCCAGGAGTTGGGGCTTTACAAAAGGAAAGCAAACGCTGTGGTGCTTGTGATAAGATTGCAGGAGTTGGCAGCAGCACTGGTGCTTAACTGTGGGTGTTGCTGGGAATACTGGCTGCCATTCGGCTTTGTGTCTCGGCAGGGGATGGAAAATCCAGCAAAGCTCCTTTTTTAAAAAAAACAAAAACTTTATGCCTCTGTCTGTTGTTGCAGAAACAAAAGCATAAATCACAAGTCCTTGGCACCAAGTGGGATTTTGTGCTGCACTGGGCCCTGGTGCTAAGTTACATTCCCTCAGATCATTTGGTCCCTTGTTCATCAGCCAGCAAGAAACATGAGGCTGTGAAGGGTGTCTACACGTAGGAGTGCGTGTCTGTGTGTGACTGTGTTTGTCTTTGGTCCCACACCCAACATGGTCAAGTCCAAAATGTGTCAGAGGAGTGTTTAAAAATGGCATTGTAGTTTAGATCACTATTTAGAGGAGACATTCATTTCAGGATTTTTCCTTCTAAAATTTTCTGAAACCCAGACACCTTTACAAAAACACCAGTGGGAGGCAATGACAGCCTGCCAGTCCAACCAGGAGTTCAAACATGATGCTGTGTTGTGCTGAAAATTGGAGATAGGCAGGTGTGACCAGGGCTGGAACCCTCTGCTTTGTAGCTGTGCTGAACTGCATCCAGACTCAACACGGATCACAGAATGATAGAAAGGCTTGGGTTGGAAGGGACCCAAAGATCATCTTATTCCAACCCCCCACCATGAGCAGGCACATCTTTCACTAGATCAAGATGCTCAAAGCTCCATCCAGCCTGGCCTTGAACACTCTCAGTGATGTTCAGAGTGTCCATGATGTCTAACTGGTCTCTGTGCCAATCTTACAAAATTACATGATCTCAAAAAAATCACATTTGATGTTTCTCCTGCTACAGCCTGCTTCCCCCAGACAGGCTGAGGTCCCTTTGCCCATCCCTGGCAGCATCCATGTGACATTTCTGTGGGCAAGCATCCCCCCTGCCACAGGCAGGCAGCCCCACACCTGCAGGTCAGCCCTATCTGGGTGGTGACCAAGCTACTGCTCTGACCTGACCTCACTTTAACCCTTATTCACCGTGCCCTTTTTGCCACTGTTGTGTTTGAGCCTCACTTTGGTCCCTTATAACATCTGACCACCACCCAGAGAATCTGAAATCTAAAAAGGCTCTGCAAGTCACAGGGGTGCCTGTGCTTGAACCAGCTCTGTGCAAGGTTTGGAAGTAGCCACATTTCTCAGTCAAATGCCACTGAAGACCTGAAAGCTGAGGAAGGAGCTGAGTGCAGCCTTCCACCATGCATCCCCTGTGTTCCCCTGTCAGTGCCAGCAGCAGCAGAGCAGCAGAGGCAGGGTGAGCAGTGTGCAGCAGCAGTGGCCTGGAGAGAGCACCCCAAATGTCAGTGCTGGCTGGGATGAGCCAGATAATGCTCATTTGCTGCCTTTGGTTGTTATTTTGCTGTTCCTTCAGCCCAGCAGTGCCAGGTGTGTACCATGGAGGAGAAGAGGCATTGCTGATACAGGAGCATGCCCAGCCACAGCAGGGAGCAGAACAGGAGGTTTCCATGGGCAGGAGAAGGGCAGGCTCAGGGATACCGGGGTGAGCAGAGAGCAGTCCCCTGCACTTGCATTCCTACTCCCCCAGGAGGAGGCTTTTTCAAACAAGAAAGGCTTTCCCAGTGCCATTTGAGCAAATTGAGGGATGAATCCCATGTGTTTGACATCTCTGGTTGTTCCTGTACCCTTTGGACACCAGCAGTAGCAAGTTTCAGGAGTTTCAGAGTTTAGGTAGCAGGGACACAGCTTGTTGGGAGCTCATTCCAAAGTGACATCATTTAGCAACAATTCATAAGAAATAGGTCCCAACTAGCAGCAAGAAGTTGTGCCTGCAGGCAAACAGATGCTGGTTCAAGACTGTTATCAGGTAAAATGAGTGGGTGAAAAACCTTCTCTGAAGCTTGTCTGTTGCCAGGAGAAGAAGCAAACAAAGCAGGGACAAGGCTGGACTCCAGACAAATGAGGCTGCTGACTGGCTGGCACCTCATCCCTGATAGAGATGAGGATGAGAGGCTTCCTTCTGGAGAGGGCTGGGGCTGTGAGGCATTGAAGAGTCTCAACTCTCAGCAGGCAGCTGCTCCAGCAAGAGGAGCAGATCCAGGGACCCAGCAGTTCCAAGAAGTTAACTGGTGCTTAGATGCTTATAGAGGTGGAAAGTGAAAAGAAATTGGGTTTACATTTACTTCACATCTGTCTTCTCTCCCACTGTACACATGGAGCAGGAACATTGCTGTGGTGGGCAGTGTCAGCCATCTCTTCTGTGTCCCTGTTCCACTCTGCAGCACCATTTCCACCTCCCTGAGCATTCATGCACTGAATTGCTTGAAGCTCAAAAGAAGGCCAGAAATTGAATCTGCAGTGCCCTGGCAATCCCACCACACTCAGGTGGTTCTCAGGCATCTCTTAGATACTCAGTTTAGGCTTCTGCATGCTGCTTAACAATTCCAGCTCTGTGTTTCCACTGAGCACGGATACTTGGCTGTTGTTCTACAGTGGTGCTGCACAGCTGTGTTTAGAGAAGCCATCTATGTGAGCTTGGGCCAGGAGCAGCGAGCCATTGGATGCCCCAGAAGCTCAGAGCAGGACTGGGCCCTGACTGTAATGTGATTTCAGACTATGGGATGTGAAAAACATGATCTGGAAATCACATGACAGCCAGTTTTCTCATGGGGCATCCAGTCACTCCCACTTCCAGCTGGACAAGACAAAAGCATCTTTATTAGCATCAAGCAAGCCTATGTGTCCATCCCTCCTGAGAATATCGAACTCTGTGTGTCCTGCCAGTGGTGTTTGTGGTCACATGCTGACCTGTCACACAACCTGATGAGACACTTTGGTTTTACATGTAGCTGCAGAGGACATAAACACGAGTCTTGCAACTCCCAAACTGTGTGTTTTCTCCATGAACTCAAATAAACAGCCATCACACACTTTGCAAAGACAAAAGCTTGAGGGTTTCCTTGTTGTTTTACCCTGAGGGGTGTATGAAAGGGGGGCCCTATCTAATCCCTTCTAGGGAAATTCCTTTTAGAGGGCACACATGCATGTGCAATTGGCATTCAGCTGGATCCTGAGGAGAGGGAAAACATGAACTGGGTAAAGGTCAGCAAATCGTGAGGCTTTGGAGATCAGTAAATGCAGAGTTGCATCTGTGACCTCCTGAAGGACCTGCAGGTAACAGGAATGCAGACATGAATACAGATGTTTCAGCATTATGTTTGTTGGTATTTAACATTGATATTATAGGGCATGGCTATTATACCAAAATCAGGCTGAAAGTAGGAAAGCAAATCTCCATTTTCTTCTTCAAAGTAGTTAATCTGCTGGGCCACACTTGCAGATGATCGCTAAGCAGGTTTGTGAAGGCAAATGCAGCTCCTCAGGGGTGAGCCCAGGGGACTGTGACACCTGGTTGCTAGGACAGAACTACTGAAATAACTACAGAATAAAAAATAACCACAGAATAAAAAATAAACAACCACTTGTGCCTGTCTGCTGCCTCAATGGTGTGATGCTTCCAGCACATCAGCCAGCTGCCATCTCACCTCTTTTCACCGAGTGCTCTGTAGATTTTGTGACTTTATTTACTCTTCGCATTCTTTTTAACTTTTTGCCGGTAGACAGGAGTTATTAGGAGGCTGACGAATTTCCCGAGGCCTTTGTGGAGTTCTGGCTGCCCTGGCCACGGTAGGGGCCATCCGTTTGTCCGTCCGTCTGTCCGTCCGTTTGTCCGTCTGTCCGTCCGTCTCCCTGCTGCCACCTGCCGTAGGCGGCTCCGCACTGCAGCGCTGCCGTTCGCAGGCGCTGCCTCCTTCACTCTCTCCCTGTGCTTTCAGAGCGATGCTTCTCTCTTTTCTCATCCGCCTCCTCTTCACTTCTGCTCAGGGAAATGTTCCCCTTTCTCTCCATTTTTGTGCTCAGTTTCTGCCCAATGACCAGCTCGCATCGAGCCTCGGTGGTGGTCGATGATACCACAAAGTCACAACCCGGTGGTGCAAACACCTGAAATGTTTCTGGGATTATCAGCAATTCTTTCTTTTCCCACACGATTTCCGGATGCATTCTATGAGAACATCTCCCCATCCCTTTCCCCCTGCAGATGCATTGCTGGAAAGCAGCCTGGCTGTGGTGCCTTCTGTCCTGTGCACATTAAACTCACTGAAGTCCCTTCTGGTCCAGCTCCAAGCAGCTTTGTGCCTAGGAGAGAAGCAAAGACATGAGTGAACAGCTAAGGTGAAGGTGACTTTGATTGAAAATACCAAAGCTTCTTTTTTTTCTGCCTTTTATTGAAGGAGAGAGAGGCCCCTCTGCTTCCCTCAAGGAAATTCCCCAGAAAGGACAGCTTCAAGAATAAAGGCTCTTCCAGACAAGTAAAAAAAAAGCTGAAACCTGAGCCTTTGCATCTGAAATTACAGCTTCGTATTTAATTTCTCTGTAATGCAATATACCACATTTTCTTATCCCTTAGATGCCCACATCTATCAGAGTGTTCCTAAAAATCACTCAGATGAAACGAGTGTTGTACACCAGGCTTAGGCCATTTGCTATAGTTACAGAGTAATCATGGAAATATGGAAAGGTTTTGCTAGTGGAGCATTTATGGGCAATTTAGATTGAAAAACAGACATAGCTCTGCTATCTGGAAAAACACTGCTGATATCTGTTCTGTACAGGGGAGCAGGATGGAACCATCTGTATCTGGCAGCCATATTGCAGTGGGTACAGAAGAAGAACAGATTTAAGATTAATATTTGTTTAATATTATATATAGACTTAATATATTAATCTGTGTATATAAAAGTGAAGAAGTGCTAATGATGTAGGATTCACATCCTTATTTTATTTAGTTGTCTAACTTGTAGGAAATCTAGATAAAAGGTGGGGAGATAGACTGTGCTATGGATGTGCAGGGTTAATAAACCTAACAATTAATACCTAGACATTAAAGAAATCAGGTAATGCAAAAAGCCACAGAGTTCCATTGCAGCAGTTCCTTGCATGTATTATACACTTTCCAGAAATGCAGTTTCTTGACAATTGGGCTGCCACACATAAAAAACAATGTCTTTTCTACTTTCCATTTTCCACTCAGAGAAATCCCACAAATAATGCTTATTCAATTCCCAGCAGCTTCTGCTCTCCTGACTCAGCCCTCTCTGAATAACAGCCAGGCATGTACATAACAAAGGACATGAAATATTAATGCTGAGGGGTTTGCTGCTGATTGTGCTATTAACATGTAGGCAACCATTCATCCTTTCCACATAAATAAACTGTGACTAACTCATTAGAGCTCTGCAAACTCAGAGTTAACCTGACAGTATATTCCTTCATTTTGAAAGATGAAAACAGGGGAAGGAAAGGGATGTGTGAGCTGCCCTTTAATGGTTCACTGTGCTTGTACTTCGGATTTTCAACCTAGAACAGAACCATCAGAGAAAGAGGGGGGGAAAGGGGGACAAAAAAAAAAAAAAAAAGTAATGTGTAAGGTGAAGCTGGAGGATGCAGCTCTCAGGTAATGTATTTAGTCCAGTGCTGTCAGCACAAGTCCTGTTGTGCTTACTGGCTTGGCCCTCACACCAAGACCTGTCAAAGTCCCCATGTTTTTTCACTCAGGACTGTCTTACAGCATGCTTTCAGCTGGATTAGAGACATTGGAGCACCCTCGTCTCTACATTGAAGCACTACATGTTAATTTCCTATTTTAATAGTGTGGTACAGCCTCTCCAGCTCAGCTTTCCAGCTCAGGTAAGTTGATATTGCCACAGTGACTGCACTTTTGCCCTGAAATCTCAGCATCAGTGGTGTCATGTGGGTTTTAGATAGTTCAGGAGCCCTTTTGGCTTGGAGGGCACAAATGCAGATTGTGTTTTGCAGCCTGTATGCTCATGAAGCACCTCTCTGAGAAGGCAATGGGGCCAGTGTTCAGAAGCACAGTTGGTGCTGGGATTTCCTGGTCTTCCAGGAGCTGTGCAGCCCTTTGGGTTGCCATGATAATCAGGAGCTTTTGTCAAGCAGAAAGTAACAGGCTAATTTAAGGAAAAAAATATTATGCTTTGTGGAAACAAGAGCCTTAATCAGAAAAGCTCAGCATTTTGGAGGAAAACATGAAATGCATTGAGGTGTTTTCCCCCATTTCTCCTACATTCAGTAATTGATCTCTCCTTTTATGCAGCACATTGGTAATGTGGGTGGCAAGGCTGTGCTGCAGGAGTTACAGCATCCAGCAAGGGGCTGCTGCTCCTGAGCACACTGAGCAGCAGGGCCCATCCAGTGGGTGTCTGTGTGTGTATCCACACATCCCATCTGAATTGCGGGCATGGAAACCTTGCACAGACCCAAACCCTGACTTCTGCAGGATTTCACATTGCAGTGTGTTCAGTGTAAAACCCTTTTTCCCCCATTTCAAGATGACCTTTTCCCCAGACCAGGCAGCAGCCATATTCCTTTCTGGTGGGAGATAATGTGACATGGTGTGGCTGTGGCCCTTTGCCATGTGCTCTCTTCTCCTAATTTGTTTTTGGGTCTTGGCAACACAATCCCTTCACAGAACAGAGGACTGACAGCTATTTTACTGATATCCAGAGGGATTTCATATGCATTTTATCTATATCTGCCAGCGATCAGGCAGCAATACCAATAATTAGACTTAATGCCTGTGTAGCTCTTTACATTGTATTTGTTATCTGCATTACTAATCCTGCTTATCAGGTGTAATTGAAGGCGCAATCAAATATTGCCTCTGACTTTCTCTTCTATTAAGGCCAGATTCTGGCTTTTGAAAACAAATTTCATTAGCAGGAGTGGTGGAGGGAGGGGAAGGTAAGGGCTGGACAGCTGTCACCAGTGGGGAGCAGCAGCCACCAGCCTGCTGTCACTGCACACCTTGGAGAGGTGGCAACGCCCAGCTCCTGCTGCCACTGCCCTGCAGCCCCAGCCTCAAATCCTGACCCCTCAGACATGTTTAACCCCTGACAGATGTTAAAGCTGATTTCTCTTGGCTCCTGTCAGGACATGGACACCTCCAAGGACAGGTCAGCTGGGGCTCCTCATGCAGACTGTGTGGGAGGGCTCAGGGCAGGGGAGAGGGACACTCGAGTGTGTGAGTGGTGTGTGTGTACCCCTACACGTGTGTGAGTGTTTGTGTGTGGAGGGAGCCCTGAAAACCACCCTAAAAGCCCTGAGCTGCACCTCCCCTGGTCACACAGCACCCCGTGGTACCGAGTGCCTCTCAGGGCAAGTGCCTGGGCATGTAAGCCATGGCTCTGGCAGAGCCATGAAATTGTTTCATGTTTTGTTTCACACAAACAAAACCACATTGTTTATGTATTTTTAGAGTCGTGCTTTTCCTCTAATTACCTTCCGTTCACTTCAAAGACTGTGAGCCAACCCAGAGGCTGTTCCTTCACCATTTGGCTTCTTGTTTTGCTTTGTACACCTTCCCCACAACATCTGAGCACTGCTGAAGGAGGGTACCCTGCTTTGGCCAGCTCTGCACCTCAGTGCAAGGGTCCCTGGTGTCCGGTTCATGCAAGGAGGCAAAAGAGAAACCGCTGAGGTGGGATAAAAGAGGAAAATAGCTGGATTTTGACTGTGGGGCTCTGCTCCGTTCACATGGATTGGCCAGATCTCCCATCCCATCTGCTTCACAGTAGATCTGTGAGCTTTCCACTGTGCTCAGTGAGTTTACGGGGTTAGCTCGAGCTTATGGGGTTAGAACAAGCTCTTTGCCCGTGTGGTTGTGTTGGTAAGTACACCTTCATGATCAGCCTTTACATAGTCTCCTATTTCCCTGGGATATAAGAGCTTATATAATTTTATCCATCTCCATGCCAGGTACTTATTCATTGCAGCTCTGCTTTGTTTTCCATTTGCTCCTTGCAGCTCCGAGACAGATTTCATTAGTGTGCTCTTTTGAACAGGAAGATGTTAGGCATTCCCTGTCCTGCTGCCTTGGATGTCAGGCAGCCCGTGAGGTTCCCCACTGGCACCATATGGCACCACGGAAAATGGCTCTGTCTGGCTGAGGTACCTGGATACGGGGGCAGTGATTAACAGAGAGAGCACAGGAGGGTGCAGAGGTAATTAGAAACTCTGATAATCACACTGCTTTGGCAAAGAACGCCTCCCAGATTCGTTGCCTCCCTCTCTGTTCATTCTGCAGGGAGGTTTTATACAAGTTTACCCAAATTAGATCTCTGCTGCATGGGAAACAGTAAGAATATGCAGGGACTTTTCTGGGAATAGAGACAAGCCCAGCAGGGACACTGGGGTGCTCATTTGGTCAGCCTGCCTTGTCTCTCCTCTCTTCCAATCCCTCCTGCAAGTGGAAGGTGACATGAGGCAGAGCAGCCTCCTTCCAACAGCCCCTGGGATGGAGCTGGGACTGCTCCAAACCCTTTCCAGGAGAACACAGCATGAAGGGTGCTGTGTTCTCTGTGCATGACCCATGCATGGATCTGACACCTGCAAGCAGAGCTGCTGTGATTAGAGGAATTTGAACTATTAATGAGCTGGAGGACTGAGAGAAGCAGTGATAGGCAAGCAAGCAGTGCTCAGTGGCGTGGTGATAGACTGGCTCTTTATAGCTTTGCCAGGGCCTTGATACTTGGCCTGTAATGTGCAGGAGTTCTGGTAATAATTTGACTTCTGAAGTGCTCCCACATCAAAGTGATCGGTGCACTGTACCAAACACAGAATGCAATTAAGCTAATGTACTGTGCAAGGGAGAATAAAGCTGAACCTCAGATTCGAGTTCCAATTTTTATGAGTGGGTGGAAAAAAAAAAATCTGAATTAATCACCTACTGCGTTTTCTGTATGGCAGTGATGCCACCAGTGCAGTCACAGGAACTGTATCAGCAAGCCATCAGATAAACTGAGAATTTACAGGCCCAGTTTGGAATGCTGTCAGTTAGAACAAGCACCTGAGCTGGCGATTCAGATCAGGTGAGTTGAGGGTGTGCAGTAACACACAGGCCAGGGAAGAAGAGTGGAGTATGTGTCTAGAGGAACCCTGAAAACAGCAAAGGAGTGACAATCTCTAGGGCCTATACAGCCTGGAGGGGCCAGTAGTGCCAGTGCTGGCTTACAGGAGGGGAAACTGAGTCACAGGGTGGGAAAGTGGCTTTCCAGATGTCACTGCTGACAGAGGCAGGGTGAGTCGCTGGGGTTGCACTTCCTCTTCTCTGCTCAAGTACAAGCAATTCGTGCTGCCCTGTAAATCTACCCCTGTTTTGTTTCTGAAAAGCCTATGGATCCATGCTGCTCTTTAGTTTTAGGTTAACAGAGGCAGCAATGAAAATCTGTCAGCAAAAATATTGCTCTCATTATCTGGACTAATTTGGGCACCTCTGCATGGAGAGATGTTGCTTGGTGTGGACATGCCCCCCACATGCACTGGGAAGGCTTTCTTAGGAGCTGCAGGCTTTGTTCCTCAGTAAGACACCTCCTCATGTTACTGCTTATCTCTTTTAATAACACAGTGATGGGGATGGATTTCCAGGGCAAACTGTGTTCCATGCTGCTGTGTCCACACGGTCTCTTTCCAGCACCAAATTGCATGGACAGTAGGATATTTCCTGCTACTCTTCTGGCAATGAACTCGCAAATTATAAACACAAGGGAATTTTAAACAGAACAGACTTTCCCCAGGATTTTGTCTGAAACATGCCCCTACCCTAGACATCCTGGGTAGGGGGGTGTCAAATGTAGCAATGTTCTAATATATGGAGTGGAGAGATGAAGGATGCCCAGTCATGCTGGGATTCCCCTCTGCTTCCAGCTAGAAACATTCCTGTATGTCAGCAATTACACCAGAAAAAAAAAATTTAAAAAAAAAAAAATCCCTCATGTAATGAAGAACTCTACTCGAGAGCTGCAACACTTAGGCTCTGGGTTGGATTTTATTACCGTGATGAAATTACACAAGCCTTGCCTCTCTCTCCCTGCCTGCTGTGCAGCTTCTCGCTCTCTCCGCCGCTCCTCGGCTGCCTCCGCACGCTCCTTCCCCGGGCTGGGGACGGCAGGGAAGCAGGTAGGACACGCTGGGCTCCCTCCCAGCGCTGGGTTTCCTGGGCTGGGATCCCCGGGACTGCATCATTGGCATGCGGCGCCTGGCAGGACTGCATCAGCGCTAGCGGAGATGCGAGCGCAGAGCCGCGCTGCGCCGCACCGCCCCGGCCGCCGCACCCCCCGCACCTCCCCGCGCTGCTCCAGGTAAGAGCCGGGCTCTGCCTCTGCCCCGCGGAACACGGGGGAACAGCTGGCACCCCGGGTTTGGGGGGGCTCGGTGCCGGGGAGGGAAAAGAAACTAAAGAGATGCCGCTGGAAAAGAAGATGCGCAAGGGCGCGGAGTCGGTGGCGGAGTTGGGATGGATCGGTGGGAGCTGTAGGGGCTGGGTCGGTGTGATGACATTGAAAGGGTCGGGGCAGTCGTGAACAATTTAAACCGGCCCTGTTATGCCGCCTTCGCTCTCTGCTGGGAGCCCGGGAGCTGCTGCGCTGCAGAGTTTTAACTTGGGCTGGAGCAGTTCGGACCAGAGTGCTCCTGGTGTGTGTCCGCCCGGGGCGGACCGGCAGGGACGAGGAGAAGGGGTTTGCCCGGGGTCAGGGGCTGTGGTGTCCGCACGGAGCTGTGCGGGGCTGTGGCGGTGGTGGCACCCCGGGGTTATGCCTGGATGTGCCGGTGCCCGTGCGCACCAACCCGAGCTGTCCTGCACCCACGGCCATTGTCCTCCCTTCACCATCTTCCCCACGAGAGCTCAACTGCAGCTAAAGGTACAAACTGCGGTTCGTTCTCCCCTCTTAGGAAGGGTTAATTGGAGCCACAGAGAGAAAGCAGCGACTGGGAGCTGACAGGGCTGCCTCTCTGGACGGTGGCTGTGGTGGGATGCAGGTGCTGTGGTGACAAGTTCCCGTGCATGTGTGCATGCCCACAGCACATCCTGTAACATATCCAGGCACACATCTCTGCAGGGATTATTTTTGTTTTGGAGGACAAGTGTTGTTCGTGGGAAAATTTTATTACATGTGTCAGACTGCAGCAATATGATCCATGACACCAAGATCCCATTAAAAATAATGGGTAAAAGTGGCCCTGCAAGGATATTACTTGTCAGGGATGACCTCATCTCCAGAAAAAAAAGGAAGAGAGTAACAGCCTGATGGTGATAATGTACAGGGGAGGAGCCTGCAGTGCTCCATGTGTGCTGAGGGGGATCCCTGACTCTGTTTAGGTCGGACACCTGTAAGCACCCACTAGAGCTTATGGGGGACTCCTGCCATGAGGAGACAGAGAAGGAGCTTCTGGCAGGCTGAGAGAAAGTCATGTGTCTTACCTGGCATGAAAATTGCTGTTTCATGTCTCCTCTGTGTCGCTGGTGTTATCACTTGGGGGAACGGAGAGGAAAAGGGTTAATTCTCTGGTTTACTTAGCCAGATACTGAACATACAACAGTGCTGCACTGATCCCAACATCTGCTGCTCATTTGGAAACACACCTTAGTGCCTCTGCCTTAGATGACACAGGGCCATAACACTTCATCCAGTGGGATATCTGTGGCCAGACTCCTACAGGACAGTCTGGAGGAAGGAGTGGGAGCAGGGGCAGCATCCATGGCTTCTGATTCTCCATCACAATAGAAAAGCCCTCTTCCATCAGAAAGAGGAGGGGAACATCTCCCTTCACTGTAAGAGAGTTACCACAGGTAACAGCACCTACACTGGAGCCCTGGGTCTCAAGAGTTCCAAGAGGTCCTAATTAACTCCTGTTCTCTTCCTCATGGCCTTGCTGTGAAAAGCATGTCCACCACTTTTAGATTAATTCAATGGGAGATCAGACCTTCAAGGACACCTTAGGTTTTCCTAACACAACTTTGCAGTTGCATAATGTGGGTGCTGGGGAACCCTGTGGGAGCATCAAAGCCAGAACCAGAAAGCAGCTGACAGGAGACAGCCTTCCACTTCAGCTTGCCAGATTCTGAGAGGTCTGTCCCATGAAGCAGCTTTTTGCACCTATTTATGTTCTGGAACATCTTTAAATGAAAGTCTCTGGTACCTGACAACTTCTGATTGAAGGAGCTGAGCTGGAGGAGGAAGCCCACTCAGGTTCTGAGGCAGCCCCCAACCTGCAGAGCTGGATGCTTTCCTAAAGTCAGCCTTGCACCTGGAGATGATTTCTGCCAATTTGGCTGTGTTCCTGCAGGCAGGTTGTGGGCCCCAGCTTCTGACAGCACAGTCAAAGTGTGAAAAATGCCATGAGGAGAGCACATGGGCTGGTACTTGGTGCAGGAGGTGCAAGAGTTTAGTTTGGCCTGTAACTGCAAGGCAAAGGCAGGATGCTTAAGATGCATCCCAGTCATGCTCTGAGCTGGGAGCTCTCCTTTTGTGAAATCAAGTATTGAGAGATGAAAAAGACAGGAAAATTCCCCATGGCCCACCGTGATGCTGTCCTACCTGTGTACAGGGCAAAACCTGGTGAGACAGGTCTCGTTTTGAGGCTCATCCTGCAACTGCCACAGCTCCCTTCCTTGCCTGAGCCAAATAACAGTCCCTGGGTCCTGCCACCTCCCCTCAGAGCTCTTGTGGGTGGCCTCTTCCTGGCCACCAAGTCCCAGGGCTGATAACAGTCCTGCTGGGGAAGCCAAAGCCAGCCTTGAAAATCCTCTTCCTGCATCATCAGGCTGGCAAATTGATTTTCCAGATCATGAGCTGAACCTCTGAAATTGTTCTCTTCTGAAGCGATTATGGAATTACTCCTGTGCTAATGAATGCTTTAATGTTACGGTGACTAAGTCCCATAAGGACTTTAACTGCCAAAAAAAAAAAGCCACTGTAGGAAAGGGGAGCCTGTAGTGGCTGTGTCAGACCTCACTTCACCATCTGGGGAAGAGGAGAGGAGGAAAACGAGAGGCAGATGAGGAGTCATGCTCAGGAAAATAAGGAGAGAGAAAAAGAGGAGTGAGGTGAGGCTGCTGTGGTCTCCCAGGAAGCTGCTGAACCCATCAGGAATCCCTCCTCAGCTCCCCAGTTTATCTCTCCATCTCTGAATGCAAGGAATGGTGACACGTTTATTCCCTTTTCACCATCTCTCTGGCCATACCCTCTGGCAGCAGGGACAACCCAGCTTCAGGTGACCCAGGGCCCAGGATGGGCAGCAGAGCCCAGATCCTGGGGCAGGCTGCTGTAACTCCCATGGCATTATCCAAGTTTAGCACTTCCCTCTGCCCTCCTGATACATTGCTGTCAGGCTCTGATGGCACCATGACACTGGTTTCCAAATATACAGTAAGAAAATATATTCCCTGACACCTCCCACAAAGAAGTTTGCCATTTATTAGGCAGGGAATGTGCTTCTGGGGATGAGTCTGCATTGATCCTGCTGGTGTTCACACAACACAATCTCACCTCTGCTTTACAAACCCTGGTTTTATTGCACTGTAGCTCCATGGGTTAGAACCAGATTGTCCCAGATTTGAGCAAGAGCAGAGTTAACCCCTAAGATGGGACGAGGAAGCAGTGCAGGGAAAACGCCTCCGTGCCACAGGAGCTGCAATGCTAGGGGAAGGCTGGTTTATATTTAGGTTAAGGGCTCTGCACAGAATGGGTAATCCTCTTTTCATGAATTATCCAGGGGATTAGACAGCTTTAAACTCCCCCAGGCCTCCCTGGCTGCAGCCAGGCTCGGTGGGAGCCAGGGGGGCAATGGCTAGAGGGAGGGAGATGCCAGCAGGTTGCTGATGACTCATTTGGCTGCTGCCAGCCTTGCCAAAGCACTCCAAGAGGTCACCAGGGGCCCAGACGCAGAGTGACACAGGAGTGACGTGCAAGGCAAAAGGGAACATCCCAATTAGGAAAGAACATGGAGCTTTATAAATAATTGCAGAGACGAGGAGCATGGCAGCAAGTAGGAGGAGGGACAAGAGACCCGAGGCAGCAGTTTTCCAAAGTGTAATATCCTCGCTAGACTTTTCCAAGCTGTTTCTCTAACCAGAAAAAGGAATGCTTTTGGAACTGCAGCTGATCCATCCGAGGAGATGCTCCAAACCCACCTGCTTGGGCTGGCTCTGCAAAAGCGATTCTGGGGATGCAAGTCAGCCTCATCTACTTGGAGTGCGAATGGATCACTGTCAATACTCCATTAAAATGTTGAAGGGAGGCCAACAGCACAGCTCAGGGACAGTGAGGGGGTGGGGAAGAATGGGATGTAAGCAGGGAGGAAAGCTAGATTGCACCAAAACCTGAATATTTCACTCCATGACGGAGCAAGTGCCCCTAGCAGATTTCTGTTCTTTACCTAATGCACAGCTGCTAGAAAAAAAGGAGTCCTGTCACTAATCTGACCCTAGGGTCCCATTCATGCCACAGAAGAGATATTCTTGGCCCTCTACATATGGGTCTTGGGACAAAGCTTTGGTGGGGAGAGGAATGAGAAAGGCTCAAGTGTGCATGCTGGGCTGTGGCTGACACCCAGCTCTGCAAGGATGACGAGGGAGCTCTTCCTCCTTGTGCCAAAGGCAGTGGAAAAAGCCAGCAGGGAGGACCAGTTCATGAAACAGGAACAGTCCTTGTGTCCTGGCTGATTTTCTGTCCATGGGTTTGTGGTGGGGCCACTCTCTTCCGCCCCTAATCTCTAGATTAGGGGGTCTAGCTCTACGCCAGTATTGTCTGCCTTCTTTCACTCGATTTTCCAGGCTGTAACTAAGAAATCAGTGCAGGGCTTTGATTTCCCCAATTCTCTTCACATTTTACTGCTGCCTAGACATGTAATCACCTTGCCCTGGAGTTACATCCCCCTGAACCTGTGCACCCTCACAGTACAGCTCTTATCCCCCAGACTCAGGCTGGCCACCCTTGTCTGGACTGTGGAAAAATCAGGTTTATTCATCGGGAAGTTGAGTGCACCAAGACACTTTATTTCCCCTGCATTTTAATCAATTTATTCTACTCTCTGCTGCTTATCCTACATTAGCTAAATCAGGATTTTGACCCTCTGTTTTCCCCTGCACAGAACTGGGACAAATTGAAAGCCTTGTTCTGCTGTTCAGCATCCCCCTCTTTTACTCATATCATCTAGAGGATGCTGTTTAAATAATGTCAGGGGAGTCTGAGTTGAAGAGGGAATAAAAGAACAGTCTGCCAACTCACTGCTAGGATGGGGAATTCTGTGGCTGGCCCCGCAGCTCCTGCCTTGCCCAGACACACAGGCAGAGTCAATATCAACCATGGCTTGTTTCTGCCTGTGAAGGCAGAGCTAGAAATCACTGGAGAAAGCCTGAGTGGAAGAGGGAAAGCAAAGAAGGGAAAGACCGTGGAAAGTCTTTGCCTTTAATGTGAGCTAATGTCTTTCCTCCCTGCGTCGAACATCCTCAATTTCCTGTTTAACTTAAAGTCAACACATCTGTCGCGTTAGCATCGCCCGCTGCCTGGTTTCCCCAAGCCACCCCCTCCCATCTGCTCTCCCTCCTGCCTGCAGCCTCCCTGCGCTCCCATTGCTCCGTGCCTGGGGGTGTGTGCGTGCCAGGGTGTTTTCTGCTGGCTGATGGACTTCGCCACAGCTCCTGCTTCACTACCTGGATGTGGTCGCAGCGGGATGATCGGCTTGGCTTGCAGAGCATTTGCTTCTAATCTCCGGCTTGTGACATCCCAGCAGAAAGGGGCAGCCCTTTCAGGAGCAGCTCCACTGGCTAGAGAGAGGGGGAATGGCTGGTGAACGGCTGTGATGAGATATTTCCTAGTTCTGGTAAGCAATGATGCTTTTCTCTTTGGTCCCTTTCTGGGCAATCAGTCCAGGTGCAAAAGTAATAGGGCTTAGTGGGGTAGAAAAGCAAAAGGAGGGAGTTGAAAATGAGGGAAAAAAAAAAAAAAACAACAGGGCAGCTCATTTGGTTTGTAGTGAAGCTTTTCCAGGGTCAGTGCTCATCAAAGCAATTTAATTACTGTTAAGTGAGAGGCTGGGAATCAAGCAGACCAATGTGTGTGCCTGGACAGTGGGACCAGCTCTCACTCACAGGCAGATCCATTGCCCATCCTGTATCTTTTTTCTTTTGTGATTTCCAGCCCTGTCTGATATTTTCTATGTAGTTCTATTGAGCTCCTACCTGAATGCTGCTTTTTCTGCCCTGTGCTTGTTACTGCAGGAGTTGTGGGAAGTCATTCATAAATTCTTGCCCCTGAGTTGATGCACAAAGCCTCTCAATTTTCCTAGCTGATCAACTATCTCCATCCTGAAGTCTAACTGCATTTTTCACTGAAACCAGTCCCCTAGGTTCTGCCAGTATCTGATATAGAGAGAGGTGCAGATAAAGATGTTTGGAAGGAAGGGGATGGACATTGTATTGGGACCATGAGCTGTCTGATGTCCTGGACATGAGATTACTCCAAGTGAGAGATTTGCAAGTCAGTGTCTCACAGGATTCTCAAAATAGGTGTCCTGCATCTTAGTCGAGTGGCAGCAGAGCTCTTATACCAGGGATGAATTCAGGGCCCTTGTTTAAAGAGGATCAGGGAATAATAAACCTAAAAGCAGCCTTTGCAATCTGGCTGTATTGAATCTGCAGAGGTCTGTACATAAGAAAAAAACAAAGGAGAAATGTACTGGGGGAGCTTTGGCAATTTTTCTAACAGGTTCAAAGATACGACCTTCTTGACAGACCTGTTTCACCCAAAAATTGGTGCAGAATTTGGTTTGGGGATACCAAGACATTTTTTTTCTAGATTTATTTTTGATAGGCAGAATTAAAACTTGTTCTAGAGAACATTTCAGAGATGACTTGTTTATAAAAATATTCCTCTCATGATGTATTCATGCAGAAACCTCCACTTGCTAAAAACTCACACATTTCCTACTCTTTGAAGTTAGATACTGTGACACTGAGAGTAGGGCACTTTGGGGTTTGTGATTATTTTAGAGAAACCTAGACATTTCAAGCACCAATCATATTAGACCTAAAGAAAAAGAGCCTCCTCTCTTCAGCAGCAGGTTTTGACTTGGAGTTTTGTTTCAAGTGTGTTTCAGGGGGACAATCTTTTGACCAAATCTGTGTGGTAAACAGGGGGTGAAGAGAACACGAGGAACTGGAAGGGGCTTTGCATGACTTTGCATCCCAGCACAGGGCAAGAAGGAGAGATTCCTACAAGTGCAGGAATTGCCCAATTCGTTATCTTTGGGGGGTTGATAAGGAGAGGAAATCATCTTAGAGAGAACAGCTTTTGTGTCCTTTAACTGAAACACCATGGTTTGTTTCAAAAGGTTGAAAACTCTTCATTCCACATTTCCTGGAATGTTGCTTCTGAGCACCAGAAATGTCTATAAATTTTTTTCTCTTGTGGAATTATCCTCTAAAACTTGCAATAATGTTGATGCCAGTGTATCTTTGCTGTCAGTTTGATGTTGTGTGCACTTGTCCCACATTCAGTCTGCCATGCTGGCCAACGGTGACTGTGCTTTCCTGTCCCTCTGCAGTGCTGCCTGGCACAGTTAATTTTCCCTGTTTAATTAATGGCTCTGTAATATTTATAAAGAGAAAAAACTCATACTCATCTGTGATAACTTTGGTGCTTCTGCCAAGATGAAATTCTAGGGCCAAATGAATATTACAATATTCTGGATATAGAGATGTTTATAATGTCCCAAATTTTCTGAGCCATCCTGATAACAGGGAAGTGAAGGACTGATCCTAAAGTCTTTGTGTCTGGATAGGAACAGAATTGAATGTGCTACAGTATTAATGAATGTTATGACTTTAATTGAATTTTAGTCTTTTCTTATGGACATTTGGATTATAAAGGATGGATTTCCCCTGTGAAAAAAATCCATTTGCTAAGGGCAAGGAGTCATTTGGGATCTTAAATGAAGAATATTCCAGATCATTCCTGTGATGGCACTTGGCATCAGTCATCATTTCTTCAAGACAAGGCAATCAAGAAGATGGAAGATGAAACCTTTCTTTGCCAGGGAGACTTCCACATTATTTGATTGAAATTGGAATCCTGTCACCTCATGCTTGTCTCTCCAGATTTTTCTTACCACATCTGCTAAATTAGCACCAGCTATTTGTGTTTTAAATGAGGGCTCCCTCCTGCACACCCCATCTGCTCAGCCTGCTTGTTCTTCCCGTGCAGTCACGACTTAGTGAGCACCAGAGGAAACTCACTGGTGCTGGGGGGAGAGGGAAGATGGGATTAATTGAGGTGGCCTGGCAGATTCCCTTGGCTGTGCTGAATTTGAAAGAGGAGCTGGGTTAAAACAGAGGGAAGAACCTCTTATGAATGAGACTTCAGTCAGAGAAGGGGATCTGGGAAGCTCAGGCCACTTTGAGGACAATTCTTCTGTTTTTCTAGTACTGTCCCAGGGAATCTTTACAAATAGGTGTCAGAGAGTCTCCAATTTCTAAGGTGACACAGCTAACCTGGGCATGTTTTTGACTGCCCTAATGCCAGAGAGGGAGAAGAAATTACAGCTTGCTTGGAGGTGGTTGAAATGTGAGAGCACTGTAAGTATTCTAATCTCCCTCATTAAAGCTGAAGGGGCTACAGGCTTTTAGAGATGTTTTCTGCTCACCCTAGTGTGTCAAACCTGGAGATATGACTACAGATAGAGAGGGATGCAATTGAGATCTACAAAGTTGTGTTGTGGAGGAGAGAATCAGTAGAGGTGCTGACTTATCTTCTCAAATCCAAAACCCAGGCACCATCAGAACTGACTAAGAGAAGCCAGGTACAGCTCCAAGGTGCCTCTTGGCATGAGGACTGTGTCAGGTCTGATGCTGGGCAGGCTCCTCCAGGAGATGCTGCAGGACTGTGAGGGGTCAGTTCTCACTGATTCTGTTTCCAGTCAAACTCAGTGTTTTGCTGTGCTTCACAGCAGCTCTTGTGGAAGATGAGTTTGCAGGAGGCTGGAATTCAGCAGCTCCCCACTGGGTGATGGATGGATTTGTTCAAGCCCTGGTTCCCAGCACAGCAGCTGCCTCCTTGTCCTCCCTCCCTCTCAGGCTGGGAGAAAGAGCCAGGGTGTCCTCTGAGAGAGCACTGCAATGTGGAGACTTTCCCAGTCCTGGCCTGGAGATAATCCCTGTGGGGTGTTCTGTAAAACATGAGAGGGTGAACAGATCCCTGCAGGATATTTTTGACCCTGGGGAAGGTGTTATGGGAGCTAATCTGCTTGTCCACATGATATGTACACCCACCCCTCCTGCTCTGGAGGTACTGCAGTGGTAAACTGAAGACAAATCCTCTGTCAGGACACAAATGGTGTCTCAGGATCTCTCCCACTACATCCGTCCTGGCAGCAGGGAAAATCCTGCCTCCTCCAAGGGACACTTCTCTTGCCCTTTGCGGCGGGTGGTCAGGCTGCTGCAGATTAACTGCTGTAATTATTGCAGCTTATAAGTTCCTGACCTCCTGAACTTATATCCAAGCCCTTCTCAGGCATGCAGGACTCTCCTGGTGTCTCCTCTATGCCTTGACACTCAGACGAGACCCCCATAGAGGAGGTGGTGGTGACTTCTTTGGGGAACCTCATTTATATTGCAGTCCTACAAGTAGTCATAGTCCTCCATCAAGCCATCTACACCTTGTTCTGCAGCTCCTGAGTCGCACTCCCTGGGGGAGTAGCACATCTGGGAAATCAGGTTAGAGGCAGATTGGATTCAATGCCTCCAAGGGGATATTTGAGGGTTTGGGAGACAAGAATAGAAGTACGCAAAATTGTTCTCCAGCTGTACTTGACACAGAGGGTGTGTTGCACAGGACACTCCTACTGATGGATAAAAGTTTTTTTAGATTTACAAGCTATCCTGGGTGGGTGGATCCTGATGTTATTCTCAGGGTTGTAAATCCAACCAAATAAGTAAAATTTCTCTGGACTTATACCAGAATAAGAGATAGATGGGCTACTATGAGAGATATCGCACCTGATAATGCAATAAAACAAAAAAGTGATAATTCTGCTCTGTACACAAAGCCCAGGGCTCCCTCTGATCTGATAGATGGGAAACAGGGGAAGAGAAGGTGATTTGTAGCCACAAGAGATGTGGGCTTTTTACGAAATGGCAACTGGTTCTCAAGTGCTTTCAGCGCACTACAAAGGAGGAAATCTGACCCAAATTCCTCTCATCTGCTTCCACTGAAAGTGAGAGTGGGAGCCAGTGGGATCAGCCATTTCTTGAGGGGGTTCATTTGTCCTTCTACACCCCTAAACCAACGCACTTGCAGCCCAGTGCATTTCAGATGTTTTATCAGGGCTGTTTCATTCCAGCGATCCAGTGTGCATTAATTATAAGCATGTGTAAATGAGGTGTTAAATGATTTATACACAGACCCAGATTGAGAAATCCCAGTGGTTTCTTCTCCTGATGTGTAGCTACTGTTGAAAAAGTCAGACTTGCTGGCATTGAGGAGGAGATGAGGAGTGTTCACTTGCAATTCAGACCCAAAATTGCTGGGCTTGGTGCAGGCTGAGGCTCCCTGGTGAGCCAAGGCAGGCTGTGACCAGCATGAAAGGAGCAGGGAGCCCATCTCCAGTGGGGCCAGCACATGCATGACAAATCCTGCTGTCACCACTGCCAGTCACTGGCCCTCTGGGGACTGCGATGATACTCTGACGTTGGGACACCCTTGGGAAGATGGGGAATGCCTTTTGCATTCTCACAGCCAGAAGATGGGAATTAAGAACAGAGTAATTTTAATTAATCTTGTACTTATTATTTGTCACTAATTGGATATGCTTTTGGTGCTTTTTTTTTTTTTTTTTCTTCTTCTTTTGGATAAAGGTGTTTAGGGTTGGTTATTAGTATCTATTTTATAGTTCTAGCAAGAAAGGATGCTTTGGTAGGAGCTAAGACACTGCAAACTCTCAGAGATGCTGCCTGTGTGCCTGGGTTAGTGCCTGGGGATGCTGGGCAGCACAGACACCTCCAGCCCAGGGTGCCCAGCAGCAGGGGAGGGACAAACCAGAGCCTTGCTGGGCTGCTGGGTACTGGGGATGTTGCAGAGATCAGGACACAGGTAGGAAACATTCATAGACCATTTCTGACCAGAAAACATTTGGTGTTTTGACATGATTTTGGAAAGTCAGGCATGACTAAAGCAGGTCACTTCGGGGTCTCTCCTTAAGGCTTTATTTCCTAGCTACCCTGCTGAAGTATGGTGGCTACCAAGAGAGCCTGTGTTGATGCTGCAGAGCCAACCCATGACAGATGATGTCCTTTCAACTCCTGTAATCCCTCTGACATACACAGGACAGCCACTAAGGGAATGAAGAAAGAAGAGGAAAAGCCTAATTTTGCCCCCCCCACACACCCTGCAAATTCTGCAAAGCCTTGTCTGTAGCCAGCTTACACCCTGCCTGCTTTAAAACCAGAAAGAAATGGGAAAGAGCTCAAGTCCTGCTGACTCACAATTATAGGGCGCTGAGCACAGCGATTTCCCAGCCATCAGTAGGAAAGGAAGTAAGATTTACACCTGGGAAGCGTCAGGAAATTTGGAAGGGAGGAATGAAAAATAAGGTGCTTCAAAGCCATGCTGTTTGGAAGGTGTCACAGCTAAAGCAGAAGGCTGAAATGGGGCTCCCATTTGGCTTTCTCCAGAGCAAATTTGTGGAGGAGGCAAGCTTTTAGGATGGAGAGAGGCTTGGTGAGGATGAGAGCCCTCATCCCCCTCGCCCACTCTGTGCCAGGCAGCTGCTGCTGGTTCCTTCTGTTCCAGGCCATGCAGCTGATTAAATATTGAAAGGGTTTCGTGGCTGTTGCTTGAAAAGCTTCTGTCTGGATGAAAATGAAGTTATGTGAGGACAAGTTTGTGCTGGTGAAATTAGTCTCTGTTTGAATACATCTGGCCATACCATACAAACAGACCCAAAATAGCTTTGTGGGTTTTAAGGAAAAGGCACCATCAGGACGTGGGTTTGGGTTCCTCATTTTTGAAGATTTTCAAGGTGTAGGAGTGCTCAGGGAGGTGGGGATTGCAGATGGGGGTCAGGGTGAGTTGTCAGAGACCTTGTGGCATTCAGAGGCTGTTGCAGGTGCTCAGAGGCTGGTTGTGATGGCAGCCAACACCTGAGGTTTGCGTGTTCACACAGCAGCTCCAGGCTGAGCTCCCACACCCCCCCCAAAACCCCGGGAGAGACAGTGATGGATGGAGGTGCATGCAGAGATAGAGGAGGGGGAAGGGATTTGTGATGAGGATAAAGACAGAGGCAGGAAGAGAGCTGGGATTAAAGGTAAGGGCCAAAAGTGTGAGAGATTGAAAGGGTTGATCTGTGGGCTGTGAGGGAGTGTCACAGCAGCACAGCTTGGCCTGAGACATTTAGTCACTTTATGCTGTCAGAAAAGACATGTTTGAGCAGGGAAAGAAATCTCTCTTTATTGTCTGAGTGTCCAAAACAGGCATGCAAATCTGTCCTGTGATCAAAGGAAAACATTGGGAAAATGTTTCTGATCTCATTAGTGTAAGTACAAACAGAGAAAAGATATCAACGTGATTAAAATGCTGCCATAATCTGCAGAGATGCAGGATAATCTGTCCTGAAAGCACCAGGCCACCCAGCAGGCAGGGAGCCCATCCAGCCTGGAGGAACAGGACAGGATGGGTAAAGAGCTGCTGGTCCCTCTGGGTCATGTAGAGGTTCAGACAGAGGATGGAGAGACAGGATTTCCATCCTTCCTGCAAGGAGAATTTAGTCCTTGCATTGAACTGCATTTATTTTAATATATAAACATCATTGATAATTGGTTTCTGGTTGTTTTATCTATAAATTAAGTCAAATTTTCTCATAATTTTATGAACTATTTCTAGAGTTTGATGGTTGCATCCTATGTGAGAGAAGTCTGTAGAAGTGCCTGTGAGTAAACATGCAAGAAAAGCTTTGCTTACTCACAGCCTGAGTGAACTGGCCAACATTTGCTACACAAAACAAGGCATTTAGCAGTTCTTTTTTTTTTCCAATGGTAGGGGTAAAGGGGATCATATTTATCACCTCTCAGACCGAGGTGATATGTTCACAGCAGAATCTGTGTTTTCATTATTCTTTGGACCTAATTGAAACTTGATCGCCAAAATTACATGAATCAGTTCAGTTTATGGGAGTCATTAAGCAGTTTGTAAGTGGGTTTTTTTAGTGTTTCATGACAGTTGTTAATTGCATTTGATTAGAAAAACACAGTCACAGTGGGGCTGATGGATAGATTCTCATCTGAGCAAATCTGGATTAATCTATAGCCCTAAGGTTGTGGTCCATAACATAATTGAAATCAAATTAAAAATCAAGACTGCTATTAAAATGGGATGTGTGCTCATGTTGAAAGTCATTTGTTATCATTTTGGCATCTTTTTCATTCTTTCAGAGCATCTAATGGAGCTCTTCAATTTCAATTATTTTTTCATAATTATAAGAAAAGTTTTTGCACTGGGATATATTCCGTCTGGAAGATTTCCAAAAGAAAATATTCTTTTGACATTTAAAAATCAAATTCTGAAACGGTTTTTAATTCCTACTAGATTTAGATAAGCCATTTGATTAAAAAACCATCCAGAATTTCCATCTCCCAGCAGTGTGCTGAAAAATGCAGGACCTCATTTTAATTATTTAATAACTATTGTTGAGGGGTTTTCCCTCCTATGTGCTACGAAATAATACCATGATTTTGGCAGGCTTACAGCATCTGAGCCCATGTGGCTCAGCAGAAATGCAGGGCAAGTAAGGAAGCAAATGAAGCCTGTGCTACACAGTTTTTCCCTCAAATGGGAAGGAATGCCCAGCCTGCCAACCCCACAAGTTGGAATTAAACCCCTCGGGGTAAATAAGTCAGCTTGGAACAGACCCTCCCCAGGGGTCTTGATGACCTGTACATCTTCCTGAATGAGAGGATTTTCCCTTTGAGGTACTTTGGGAAGGCAGCAGCCTGAGGGCTGTGGGATAGG
The DNA here is from genome assembly GCA_013399915.1 of Illadopsis cleaveri. Lineage (NCBI taxonomy): Eukaryota > Metazoa > Chordata > Aves > Passeriformes > Timaliidae > Illadopsis > Illadopsis cleaveri. Next base: position 866,416 of record VXBB01014215.1, on the reverse strand, counting down.
GGCTCAGGGCTCCATCAGAGTCTGTGGCACCTGAATTACAGGAGACAAGTTTGTCTTTTTCCAATTAATAAATTCAGCTCACTTTCTTCCTTTACTCCCTCCTTTCTGTCAGTGTAAAGTGTGTGGGAGGAACTCCCTGTGGAGGGATCTCCCCTGGATGTGAAAAGCTCTTGTGGTGCAGGGTTCAGGGATATCCACCCACAGACACCCACAAATACTCACTTTTCCCCCGGGGAGCTGGCAGGGCCTTCAGTGGCCTTTCAGCAGCAGCAATCCCAGCAGCTCCATGCCCTGCCTTTACAGCACGTGGGAGGTGGCAGCTGGTGGATCCCTGCCCTGTGGGGGTACTGGGGATAATGGAGCTGCTTCCCTGATTAACTCTGGCAGCGGCTGCTGAGTTAATTAGTGGGCAGATATAGGATACTAGGCATTACTAATTTGTCCACAGATGCAGCTAGGAGCTGAGTGGGTTTGGGGTGAATTTCATCCCTGCTGTTAGCAAAAATAATTTTCAATATCTGTTTTGAAATGTTTCAAATCCTGCTTGAACAGGAGATGCTTCTGCTGTTCCCACTGTGAGATTCCATCATGAAATTCAATCTACATGAGATTTCAGTTCAGAATCTTCCTACATGGCTTCATTTCACATCCATCTGGCCCTGCTTGCTCATGTCTGGACTTTTGCCTTGCCCTTGACGGGTGTGGTCATTCAGATTTCACCTTCTCACTAGAAAGGAGAATCTTGCTTGTTCCATGTGAGGGAGATCCAGCTAAGCACCAGCGGCTCCTGAGAGGTGCCTAGAAACAATTCATTTGCTGTGGTTGCAGAAGCAGCAGCTTGTTTTGACCAGTCATGTGTGGTTAAAACACATGAAGGCAGAGATCTCCCAGGATCCACCTGATACAGAAAGGACAGGCAGGACCCTCAGTTAAAGTCTCAGTAATTTCACAGGGAGTAGCCGTTCAGGTTTGCATGAACTCAGGGCATTGTCATGAGAATTCCTGTGCTTGCAGCTGGAAAAGAGCCTTTACCTAATGTTCATTACCACAGTAACCACTTAGCCATTGGCTTGTGGCTGTGGCACGATCTGTGTATCAGCATCTCCATTTCCTGCCAGCTCCAGGCAGCCAGATGTTTTGTTTGGGAGTGTAATGGAGACTGTAAGTGGTTTGGGTTGAGACATTGTGCCCGTGCTGCATCTGCTTTCATCAGATGCTTCTTCTGTAGGACATCAGAGATAGCATCTTCTGAGTGGGTGATGGAAAATAGGTGGAGTAAAAAGGGAGAAAGGTTGAAAATGGAGTTACCTGTTAGTTACTACTCAGTTACCACAGAGGAGGAGTTTTCTTTCTTTTTTCCTCAGTGATTGCTGAGTCAAATGTGCATATCACACTTCACCAAACAAGCCTGTTCTGCATCCTTATGCAGAGCATTTCTGGCTTGAAGATGGAGTCAATTACTGTGCATGTATTTACCCAGCCCGCGGAGCCTGCCAGGCTCCCATCTATATTTCATCAGCCTCAACACTCCCCGAGGCTTGCAGCCCTTTGCTCTGCCTGCAGTGAAGGGCTCCTCCACTGCAAAAGCAACAATGACTCAAGAGAAACACGCAGACAGATGAAGTTCCCTGGATTTAACATCTCCTGGCAGCCTTGGCCTTATCCCCTTAATGCTGGGTGACATTTGGATGCTCTTTTCTGCAGCCAGGTACCAGCTGATGTTTAATTTATCTGCCACTGGGCTGATGTAGAGAGAAAGCTGCTCCTCACACCCTGTGCAGGTTGGAAGCCAACAGCAGCACTGACCCCCTCCTGCCACGCTGTGGTGTCTTTTCCATCTTTAATTCATAGAAGGGTTAAAGCAAGGTCTCTTAAAACTTCAGGCTCAGCGGGTCAGTCAGTGCAGGTTCACACTTACAGGTTACTGCCAGCAGTTTGTCTTTGATTTTCAGCAACCCCACCGATGAGGTTTCTGTCTATCCCCTCAAGATGCTGTCCTTCAGCCCCAGAAATGTTGCTGACAGGAAGCTTTGTCTAAACTTCAGCATCAGTTTGAATTTTAGGCTTTTGCATCTGCTGCAAGTGTCCCAACGGAGGTGGGTCCAGGTGGAGAGTCCCTTTATACTATCTAGTGAAGCCATGGAAAAGAAAAACTCCCTATCTCTCTTTGAAGAACGTGTTCCTTCTCTCTGGTCAAAGAATGTTCATCCAAAAATTTTATTCTGAAAAGAAAAAGGATCTGTTCTGGACAAATTAGAAATGTTTGAGAAGCAAATGTTTCCTTTTGTCCATTTACACTGGAAATTACTGAACCCACTGCAGAACTCTGAACCAGGGAAAACCAGCCAAATTTTCAAGAAAAATATTATTTATGTAAAGAAAAAGCATTACTAGCACCTCTTTTTTCATAGAAAACCAGTCTATTTTTTGATGCTTTTTCCTACTTTATCAGCCTGATGAAACAAACAAGCAAGCAATAGAAAACAGATTGATTTTTTAACCTTCAAAGTTATTCTCCTGATTTCTAGTAGATTCCCCATTTTCTGGGCTCTTAGTCATGCTCACATGGAAGAAACAATGTCTGTTCCTCTCAGCAGGGCTGTATTCTTAGAAGGGATGCAGAAAAGAGTGGTAAGGTGGATTTTCTTCAATAACAAATGGGATTTCCAATAGTGATCCCATTTTTTAATTATTTTGATTTTACTTTAGGATTGAAATACAGCGGGTCTTGATGGTATTTGAACCCATCTGTGCCCATGTGTGATTTCTTTACATTGCTTTTATCGTGGAAAGAATAAACGACACATTAGAGTTAAATCTTCAGTCACTGATAGTGCAGCTCACTTTTCTTGCAGTTGGGATCGAGCCAAAGGAATAATCATGTGTATCTATTCAATACATATCTGAAATCTCCAGCTCATATTGCTCTGGGATCCCAACAAGTGATTTTATGACAGTTAATACCTTCTGTAATTAGGAAACTAATTAAATATCCTCTGATCTTACCCTTCTCAGAGTCAAACAGTTCAGGGAGCTGATTCAGATTCTCCAACTCTCTCTTCACATGGTCTCCTACACCAAAGCATGGGTGATTTTTGGCACCCTTTGAACACAGACACTGCCCATCAGCATCCCAGAGCTCAGGGGTGAATAGACCAACAGCATGAGCCAATGTTCCTAAAAAGTATATGGAAAGTGTTAAAAAAAATAAATTGCGCAGAATGACTGAGCTAGAAAGGAGCCAGGGAGGGCAGGAAAGCTGGAAAACTTGGCCAGGTTTGAGCAGAGAGAGTCAGCAGTGCCTCAGCCATCTGTGGCAGCGCAGCAGGCGATTTGTCAGGTTAGTGTGGAGAGGAGTCTGAGAAGGAGCTGGTCTCTGGCTGGGGGCAGGTGCTAAGGGTGCTGTGCAGAAGGATCAGCAGTTTTGCCTTCACTTGGCAGCCAGGGTTACTCTACCAGAAGAAATCAGCCCTGTCCACGAACGAAGGGAGCTCTCTGCATGATGTCATGCTGCAGGGGAACCCCTTGCTGCAGAGGCCACAGCCAGTGCTTCCCTCCTGCAAAGCGCCAGAAATGGGAGAAATAGAAAGGAAAGTCAGGCAAAACTTCCCTGCCCGTACAAGGGGCTCTGCCAGCTCAGCCTGGCTTTTAGTCTGGCTGGGAGAGGTAGTACCCTCAATGAGCAGAGAAGAAGTGGCTGTTGGTTTGTAGGAGCAGCACTGAGGCAGCCTTGGTTATATCAGGGATAAATCTGGGTTCACAGAGCCCTGCTGTATTTGCAATCCACTGTAGCACCACTGTGCTGTCAGCCAGCTCTGACCACAGGGGAGTTCCCCCACAATTTGCAGCATCCAGAGACAGCAATAGATTAGGAACCCTCAGGGAGAGACATTTTCTTTGTTTTCAACAAGGGAGGAGAGTAATTTCAAAACAATTAGGGGGAGTTTTTTTCCCAGAGAAAATCCTACTCATCTCACAGTAAATTCCCAAGGTACATTGCTTGCAGACAGGATATGTTCCTGCAGACTTGGTACTGTGGGTTTCTATGGTCTGTCTGGCTGCTTATTCCTGAGCAACCAGAAAAATTTTGCAGCCACCAGACTTTACATTCATCACTAAGTTGCCATCAGAAAGCAGCTTTTTGCCTATCCAGTCTGGGTTACTGAAAGGCCTGATATCCCCCTGCCGTCTGTTGACTGTTCCCTGGCTCCCTGACAAGGAAGTGTGAGGTTACACTTTGATAAATAACTTCTCATCATCACCTCCTTGCCACTTTCTTCACCTGGGACATTCAATCCTTTTTCCCCTGAAGAGTCACTAATGTGATCTGCCTTGAAGTATTTGTTATCACCTTGAAATTTGCCAGCTAATTCCCTCAGGCTTGTCATTTGGAGGACACCTGCTCTCACACTCCACTGCTTCCTGCAGTCTCCCATATATCATCCAGGATTCCTGCTTCTAGCAAAAGTCTTGAATTTATTTTGTCTTTACTCCAGGTGTGATAGACTGTCATTCTCTCTTCCCTGTGGGGAGCAGAAGCCATTTACAGAGATATCACTTTATCTCCTGGTGTCATTTCTATGTCAATAGTCCCAGTGTAGCAGTGAAGGGAAAAACATTCCACAGCATTCCTATTACTGCTACCCAGGACTGACAGCCCAGGGAAATATCTAGCTTGGGATGCCCTCTCTGACAGTTGGCACCATCAAATAAGTCCAAGAAAACTTCTTGGTGGATGCTTATAGATCAGCCTACACCAGAGTGAAGTTCTCTTGATGTTTGCCTCGTGTCTTGAAGAACTTTTTTCTCCCAGTAGAAAAAAAATGTTGTAGGAAAAGAACCTCAGATGAAACTGACCTTCTTTTCCACAAAAGCATCCAATCCCTGCTTATTAATGCTGCCAAGACCTTGCCTTTTATTCCCAGGAGCCCCACAGGTCAGTATGTAATAGGAATTTCGTTGTGCAAGATTTTTATCTCTTGCCTTTCATATTTCTTTAATGTCCCTTTGTCTCCTATTATGAGACTGCAAGTCCATCTCATTTACATTTTGAGAACAAAGAGACATATTTTTTTTTTCTCTTCTTCCCCATTGCAAGAGATATTTTCCCTTGTCCCAAAACATGCTTGGAAGCAGAACCCATACAGAGGGTAAGGAAGGCAGATAAGACATGGAGGCCCCTTAGAAGCTGCTGCCTTGTTGTGCCTTGGGTGTGTGCTAATGTGGCAGCCACTTGGCCACCAGACCCATCTGCCAGTGAGTGACTTCAGTCCTGACAAGGAGCCTTGAGGATCTTTGCCAGCTGACTTGGGGCTGAAGGGAGGAGTGAAAACAGAGCTCTGTGCTGGGGCACAGGACACAGTCCCTGCTCAGTGGGGAGGAGCAGCATCAGCAGTAGGAGTAAGTGTGACAACACATTCCAGGCTGCACCACCTGCAGGTGCTGCCACATTCAGGAGCTCCCCTGTGAGGCCTGGGAAAGCAGGGGCTAGAGGAAAGCCCTGATCCTCTGCATCTGCTCATCAGAGGCCTGCTGAAGGAACACTGCTGTGGGGAGCGTTGGCAACAGAGGAGCACTTGAAGCCCAAATCCTGGCAGCCATTCCCTGACATGCTTTTCAAGAGCAGCTCTTTGAGGCCTGTTGTGCCTGGCTCTGCAGCACACAGAGCATGGCCAGCTCTCCTGGAGCTCTGGGCTATCAAAATGACAGTCAAAAGGATGGGCAGCCAAAACATCCCTGAGGAGCCTGGCGAGGTTTGATCTCAGCGTGTCAGGATGTGGACTGGAAGCTGGGTAATAACACCCTGACAGATGAAATCCTCAGATGGCCCCAAATGCAGCTGTCCACCTCAGTCCCTCAATTTGCCTGCTGACACGAAGAGCTGGGTTCCAGCTGAGGTGTGGAGAGGGCTGAGGGAAAGGCTGCCTGGATACCAAGTAAGATTTTGCAAGCAGGCCCAGGGCAAGTGGAGACCAGCCAATATGTACATGAGGCAGGTCCCAAATTCCCAGCAGGAAGGAAGATGATGAAGGTCCTTGCTGCTTATATTTTGCTGAAAGCCATATTCCTCCACTAAACTTGCTTCCAGGGAGTCCACAGCTGGCATTTCTGCTGTACAGCTCCTTGAGGTGGGTCAAAGAGACTGGGTTTTGGGATCAGGTAGAGGGGTGCTCCTCACTTCAGTATCTGCAGGAAGGAGCCCGCTTGGACCAGGGAAAATGGAGACAGGTCAAAAAATATCTGTCCCTCACCTCTGAAAGCCAGAACAGCTCCTTTGCATGGGTAGCTCGAGTTTCAGGATCTCTCTCAGTTGCCTTCTCATTTTTAGGGAGTCTGATGACTCTTGGAGTTCTTACATGTCTCCTTTTGCTAGGGCTGAAATGAGAGGAACAGAAGGAGAGCTATGAAACGTGCTGGAAATATTCTTGATTCTGATCAGAAACAGCAGAATAAAGGTCATTCACAAGAGATTCTGTCCATGTAAGCATAATTTCAACATCACAGTGGTCTTGGCAAGGACAATCTGAAGTCCAGGAAGGTGAACTTTTGAGCTCTTCACCAGTTGTTGTGGGGGTCGCCCCGTGTCGCACGGCTGCGGGCAGCCCTGGGCACCACGGCAAAACTGTGTGAGGTTCTTGCCAACCAGGAGCTGGGCACGGCGAAGGCAGGGAGAAGAA
>VXBB01014215.1:759178-859718 GCA_013399915.1 Illadopsis cleaveri | reverse complement strand
ACAACAACCAGTGATTACAACATTCTCTTTTCAGTTATGCCTTTGTTTTCCCTACACAGTCTCTGACAGGTAGAGAAAACAAGTTATTACAGCTATTTTGCAGACAAAGAACTAAACTTAAGAGTAACTAAATGGCTTGCCTTAGGTTAATCGAGCCATTTGTGGCATTAGAGAAAACTGTACAGAGTTCTTGATGTTGTCCAACTCACTAAGCCATCTCTCCTGTAATCAAACCTGTCTGAGTCCTAACAAATGTCTGCACAGGCATGTATTTTTCAATTCTTTTTTACTCTTTTCATATTTTATAAAGAAATTCCAGGTAAAAACATTAGCAGAAGTTGCCTGAATTCAACTCTCTTGGCATAAATTCCCCTGATGGCAGTCTGATTTTAACTCCCATCTGTACTGTCGTGCCCCTACCCACAGGCATGAGTCACACTGAGCAATAAATAACAGCTAAATCCTTCTTCTGCCTCGACAGGTGATGCTGAGGATTTTCTCTCTGCATACGCACGGGGTATAGTGCTACAGCTTGATGATGTATTGTGGCTATTAATTTGGGGAGATGAAGCTTTTTCATCATTAATGTCTAACCTGAATGCAGGAATTTATTCATGTGTTCAGGAAGCAAATGCAGAACCTTTTCACTGCTATGAAGTGCTCAGCCTAATTGGGGTTTTTTGTCTGTTTGTTTTTCTTCTTTTTACTAGCTCAAGACAGTAGTTTCCAAGATTGATACTGTTATGCCTTTTTCTCTCCCCACCTTTCTGACCTTCACCATCCCCTGCTTTGTCCTGCCTCCTTTCCTGTATCTCATGCTCTGCTGTTGCTTTCTCTCATTCTTTGGCTCCTGCAGTATCTTCTCCTTGTTTCAGTTTTTTCCTCCTTTCCTTCTCTATTCCAGAGAGGCACAAACATCATTTCAGAAGACTGTGAGACAGCAAATGCCCCATGGCACAGCTGAAAGCCCCATTACTTAGGGTTGTCAGAATATTGGCCACGCTTAAGTCTCTGTAAATGAGCTCCTCTTGCAAAGTTCTATCCTAAAGTCTCCTGCAGGAACAAGAAAGGACTGAGGGAGTCTTAGGAAAAACCACTGCCAGGCAACCCAGCTTTCCAAAATGTTAAAGGGCCCATTTACATGTGCTCAAATTATCCATTCTCCTCTTCTGCAGGTGCAAAAATACTGCTGGGTTCTCTTTTGAGTCGAAATATTCCATGAGTATAAAAACATAAGCATAAATATAGAGTTGCTATGTGTAATGTTGCTGGTAAGTTGATACCGACATATTTCAGGCCCTATGGCAATTTTTTTTATGACTTTCTTCAAGATGCTGGTTTCAAAAGCAGATTCTTCAAAGATCTGAGAATCTGAGATGTTCAAGGTACAGCTCAGACAGGCTTTGCAAATTGCCTCCTTACAGAAGAAGACATCGCTCTGTGGGTATGTTTTGTTTGTGCTGCAGTGATACATGTGGGGCACATAGTGAATTTGATAGCTAGATAATGGAATCTGTTGAATGATTGTGGCTGCTACAAGGTTCAGGTCTCCTCAGTAGTGTCTCATATTTAAAAAAAAAAAAAGAAAAAAAAAAAAGGTTAAACTAATCAAAATGCCATGAACATGAATGGAGCAAAAGCAATTGCTCCAGTATTTTCCCTGCCACTTAACCTTGAAAGGAGTCTCTTTAAATTTGCTTCTGCTTGCACTTGTATTTCTCCGCAGGCAAGGTGCATAATGAACAGTGCATTTGCAATTTTGAAAGCCCTTGAGGCCACAATACAATTGTTTTGGAGGTCTTATGCAGAAAAGAAAGAGGCTGAATTTAGTTCAAGAACCACCCCTTTTATCTCATCTCATAACAACTGTGCCCCTTTAGCCTTGATCACTGGGCAGCCCCAAAGGGAAACACAGGGATCAAACCTATTAAAGGGCATGATGGAAGCATAAGGTTGGCTGTGCCTGTGACAGGCTGCAGGGGATTTCTGGGAATGAGTGAGAATTCTGGCATGGCCACTGCATTTGTACACTTGACTGGAGCTGGCGAGCAGCTGTCTCCAGAGACTGATGCCTGAGCATCCTGGGCTGGGAAAGAGCTGTTCCTGATGGCAGGAGTGGTTTGGTTTCCAGGCTGTGGAAATGTCTCTGTTAGAGCTATTTCTCAACACACTCCAGTGCCACAGAGAACAGGAGATAACAACCCTGCAAAGGCTGCTGTGAGGTGCAGTAAATTATTTTGTCTCCATTAGCGGGGAGGTTGGTTGGTCTCCCAGAAATGAGAAAGTGATCATGGGCAATAACTGATGGTTTTTTATCAGTACCTGAAGCACCACAGGTCACCTCCCATCTGAGACTGGGGATGATGAGGCATTTTGGCCACAGCAGTGTGGCAGCACTGAGCAAAGGGTCGTTTTGTGGGACAACACTCTGAGGACACTTTGGCTGCATGGATCCAAAGGAAAAGGGGAGAAAGGCAGAAAGGAGGAAAGGACAAGTGCATGGAATGCTGGGGACAAACAGACACAGCAGACCTGAAGGCTGCTGTGTTAGGTAGAGGCAGGGAAAAGAAGGAAAGGGGTATTTAATAAGGATACTTGCTCAAATAAAATCCCTCCTGAAAGAAAACAGTACTTAGAAATCACTCAGGGCTTTTCTGCTTTCATGGCTCTGTCACTGGAGCAAATCTATTCATCACAGCCATGTATTAATGAATTAGTTAATTAAGCGGCTCATTATTTAATAACTCAGGTTGCAAGTGTGATGAAATAAAAATCCCCTTTGTAGCCAGAGGCACATCTTTGCCAATAAGCTAAGCAGTTTATAGTTAATCAGGGATGTTTGCTGTCTGACACAGGCAGAATCTGCTGAATTGCCAGCAGTTTACTTCCAAGGTTATTGCTTACAGTCCTCCCTGGGAGCTTGTCAGGGCCTCCAAGCCCAGTAAGGTTAAACCTAATAAGCTGCCCAAGGGCAAACACACGTAGAAATGCTAAATTCATGAAAGGGCACTAGGGCACTGTTGTTTCTGAATAAACATCCCATTTCCTATTGGTTTACGCTGCCAGGTGCAATGCTGATAGAGAAGCTGGTTTATTAATAAGCAGTAAAACCTCAAAGATGGTATTGAAACAGACAAGGAAATAGCAGAAACATGTGCTGGTTGTTTGGCTCTGATGCGGCTCCCCAAGGTGATTTTGGGAAAGCTCCTTGACTTGCATCTACGTTGGGACACCTCTAAATATTACTTGGTGTCCAGGTTGGAGTTTGTGCCTCAGCTCCACATTAAGGAAAATGTTTGTGGGGCAGCAAAGCTCGCCTTTATCTTGGTCATCATGTGGAGGGTAGCTGGGTTTGAAGATGGGAATAAATCCTTACCTTGCTTGTCAACAGGGTCCCTGGAGTATAGGGGACAACACACAGCATTTCTATTTCCATGCTCAGATACAGTTTTAGTCTCTCTCTGCCTCAAGTCATGATGTGCAAAAAAAACCTGAGAATTTTCCCCAGCCTTTGATGGGACTTAGGAGCACTCTAGGCTGCTTAAGTCTTGTGGTAATGGGAGAGGAGGGCAAGAGGGAACTGATGTCTAGAAGAAGTTTAAAGACCATGAGTAATTTCTCAGCTAAAAAAATTGTTAATCTCAGTAAGATGGCCAAATTCCAGCTCAGGCATATGCATTTCTAAGTTTTCTTTGGGCAAATTATCATTTCCACAAAACTCTGGCACACAGAAGCAGACACTCCTCTCCCACCAGCCCTCCTGCTGTGGTTCTCCTCCATCCTCCATGGTTTTGTTCTTTTCCCCTTCAGCACCTCCCTCCTGACTGAGCTCTCGGCTGTGACTTCTCCCCGCGTTTGCTCCTTGAAGAAAGTCTGTTCATTATTTATTAGCTACCATACTCTTACACCATCTGTCTCAACTCATTATCCATATTCAGCTTGTCAAATTGACCTTTTATGGCCTTTCTCTGGAATCCTAATGTGTAGTCTGTCCCTCCTTATATAGATATGTGTTGCTAAGCCATTGCTCTCCAACTCCTACTGTTAAACATTCCTCTCTGTATCAATCTCATGAACACCCAGCTCGCTAGTCTGTGCCCCTAACTTCAGAAAAACTGTTTATTCTGCTTGACTGATGCTTGTTCCTTGTTTCATCTGCTGCACGTTTGCTGTGCCAGCTTGCTGTAGCACATACTGTCTTAGATATGACCTTTAAAGCATCTGCACCAACAGAGTATCAGACTTTAGGGTATAATCTCTCTCTAACAGTCTGGGGGACTTTCTGTCCCTTAGTTCATAACATGACATAGTGGATTACAAACTGAATTCAGCCCACAACCACTTTGCTGTGAGAGTCACCACCACCACCACCACCAAAGGCAATGGTGTTTCAGTGTTCAGTGTGCTGGAAACCAGAAATCTCCCCCAGTGGGATGGGTGAGAATGAAAAAATGTAAAGGCATTGGAGCAGTGCAGCCAGATTCTTACTCAGTGTAAATCAGGAGAGTTCAATCAAACTACTGAACTATTTGTGTTCATACCCTGTCCATCTCTGCTTCCAAATCCAAGGGCTACTGTAAATGCTTCAGCTTCAAAGACAATAGTTTCTCCTCACAGAACGTTGTGTAATGCAGAACTGTAGGATCAAACAATGCAATAAATATTTTCTCCTAGTGGAACAAACATACACAGTGTGCACCTGCCCAGGCATGTGTAAAACCCACCACAGATCAATAGAGATTATCCAGAAACTGTAGGAGAACTTCAGCTCAATAAACTCTGTAGCAGAGAATTTTGAACTAAAATGCTTTCTCTAAATAATTAATCAGAGCTGCTGGTAGCACACTAAATACTCCAGCTCTGGTTTCCCTGCATTTCTTGATATACCAGCACTGCATCTGCACCAGTCTTTTCCAACCTACAGTGTGGGAGCAGTGAATAAATGAGTCCCATCCCAGAGACCCTGGCAGCATCTTTGGGGAAATCAATGTTTTTTACATTGCACAGAGGATTTTACCCTGTGTGTCCTACCTGTGCTGTAGGGGAGCAATCAGTAGGTGTCATCTGTACTGCTGAAAGTCGGTTCTTTGAATCAGATGATTTCAAGTCAATGACTTTCAAATACCTTGCTCTTCTTTACAGAATCTGTGGCACAGATAGCTTGCTTAACAAGCTCCATGGAGAGTTTTTGAGCCTGTGTTACACATCTATCAAACAATTTCTTAATAATAAAAATGTTTCAGGAGAAGCTAGTTTTTTCCTTAGTTTTCACTTAATACAGTGCTCTCCTCTGAAGCTACAACAAAAGACATCTCTTTTTCCACAGTCCAAAGCAAATTCTTTTTAGAGGTAAGCTCTGCTACAGACTGATTTTTAAATCTCTTGCTGCCCAGACCCAGTTAGCCTCCTGTGTTTGCAGCCACAGTTGATTGTTGCAGCCATTAACACATAATTTTACACCTGGAAAACATATATTGACATGCCCTTCCGTGTAATTTTGTTGTCTTTGATGGCAGAGTAGCTAGTTTTTTCTTCTAGCTACCATGTCATTGAGTAAGAAAATTAACTCAAATACCCTCCTTGATTTTTTGGAATAAGAGCAGAAAGGAGACCTCGGAAATTATACTGGATCTGATATTGCTCCAGTTGCAATGGGTTTTCAACCTGGGACTGTGATATAATCCCTCTTCAGGAATGCTTGATGGCCATGGTTTCTTTTGGACATTAATTGCAAAGACAATTTTTAATTCCAATCTTGTGAGACTGGAGAGGGATCAGAATGGATTTTTTTCGTGGTGATGCATATAGTGTTCCTTTACCTGTCTAAAATCCTGTAGAAACTTGCATCCCAAGGGCTGATCTGTATTTCAAAAAAGAGAGACCAGGTCTTCAGCTGATGAAATCACACCGATTCAATGGCCAGTGTTCAGATCTGAGAACATCCTCCTGGAAATTCCCCAGGGACACACTGCTCTTCACCACCGTTGATTAGGATATTTGATGGAGAGGTAAAGGAAGGAAAGTGACCTAAAGACCTGCAAAAGATGTGATCTGTTTTGATACAATCACCCCCTAAAATAACGTTCAGTCGTTCAGTCGTTGGTGTGATTTGGGCTGGATTGGGTTGGAGGTTTTTTTGACTGAGTGATATCCTCCACATCCAACTCCTTCCACAAGTGTTTCAGAGTCCTATGCTCTGAGACTTTTCTCCTGTTATTTTGGCAGTGAAAGACAGATGCAAAAAGTCAAGCAAGAATTAATAAGGCTTAGGGTTGATCTCTAACAGTGATGGCTCAAGATACATTTATAATCCTTGGATATGAAGGCAAGAGCTACTGTTATTACAAAGCTTTTTTTCCACAGTTTGTGGATCAATAATTTGTCAGGGCTTCCATCTTTCCCTGGACATTTCCTCCTTTTTTGTAGGCACAGTTTGGACCATTAATCCCTGTTCTTGCTCCTTGAGTTCTGATTTCACTTGGTTTCTACCCTTTTGTATTCGAAGCCCCCTCATTTCCTTTTTCTACCTTCCCTCACATATAAATTCTCTTCAGACCCTGCTGCTTTTTGCTCTGCAGGATCCTTGCCAAGAACCCAGCCTTGCCATCTGTCCAGGAGAATGATGATATTGCTCAGCTCTCTTCTGGATGCTGAATTGTGTGGCTGCAGCAGCAATTTTAATGTTAGCAAAAAAAAAAATAAAACCAAAAAAACCAAACCAACAAAAAAACCCCACACCCCAAAATAATCAGAGTCCTGTGAAAGAAAAGCCCTTTTGTGCCTCACAAAGGTCAGATACTTTTAGTCATATACATATAAATAGCAGGATTACTTTTCCTATATTGTATGTCTCTATATTGTCTTCTTAAAGGTGCACCTGAGATAATTTTATATCCATGAGAGCATAATCAGAATTCTTGTCACAATTTTTGTTGATAAAAACATGCCATTTTTCCAAACCTGAATTATTTAGGGGGAAAAAATGAGTTTCGATGAATGTTTCTAATAAAAAATGGATCAAGCAGCTGACAGGATGGCATTTCCTTAACTAAATATTTTGTTTCAGTTTGAAACAAATCTCTATGCGCCTCCTTTTATTTTTCTTTTTTTTTGATGCCAATGAAAAGGACAATTTTGGACAGTATAAGATGAAGAATTTATAATGGAGCTGATCTGAAAGCATTTTTGTTGTGAATTATGGGGGTGCAGCCTAATTTTTTTGATTAAAAAAAAAATCATCATTATTATTTATACTACTTGTAAAGAGGGAAATTTTCAAAGTTCTCCTGAGGTAAAATAGCATTTTTCTTAGTTTAAAAAAAATAAAAATGCGATACTTCATTGAAAACCTGACAAAGACCTGGGAGCACTTTTCTTGACAGCTCCTCAGCTGTGAAGTTGGGAGCACAGAGACCTCTTTTCCCCAGATTCTGGTTTATTTAAGGTTTTGGGGACACAAGTTGCCCATCTGTGAATATATTAATCTATTCATATAACCACAGCTGCAAGGGATCTGCAATGCCCACCAGAGGAAAGCTGTGCTGTCCTGCTGTGGGGTCTGGAGGGACAGAGAGATGCCAAGAGCCAGAGCTCAGGATGCTCAGCCTGCAGCATTTCCATCTAGCAGCACACTAATCACTCACTGCCACAGTGCTCAGCCTGTGTGATAATATTGGTGTCATTTCTGGCTGCCTGAAATCCAGGATGCTGCTCCCCTGGGAGCTGTGATTTGTTAGGCACCTCAAAAATCTGTCCCTTTGTGTGTACAAACAGATCCATTAGTGGCAACCTCATTAAGAATCTGAGATTGGAACTTCACAAAAACCTATCTACATAATCATCTTTCTCCTTTCAGTGAGGAAAATTTCTTCTCAGGAATTTTTTTTACAGTCATCTTTGTGACTGCAGAATGTCCTTATGGTCACTGTAGGATCTGGGCACCTTCCCATTGCTGTCAGCAGAAAGCAGCTCTGGGGGTGAGGATGTTTTGCAGGAGGAGTTGTCCTTCAGGCAGAATATTAAACTGCTCTGCCATCTGTTTTGCAGGGATTATTCTGGTGAATACTAAAAATCCCTTGAAAGCATTTTTATAGTGTCCCTGTCCTGCTCCTTCTCCTCAGTGTTCAAATGACCTCTCCCTCCTGCTGTTGATTTTGAGTGTTCTTCCTTTTTGAGCATGCAGCAAGGCCCTGAGTGGCAGCTCCCAGCCTTGGCTCTCTCCCTTCTGGATCCACACCATGGATGTACATTATGCATTTATGTGTGTGCACCCACGGCTCCTGCTCCCACAAGGCAACATCCTCACTCTCTTTGCTTTTCCAGAAACTCCATCATGCCCCAAGGTACAATATTTCATAAGAAAATCCTTCTCATATCTGCTCTGCTCACTAATTTGACATGATTTCTGTTCTCTGTTAGAGCCCAGCTCTCTGACAAGCCCTGGCTCTCTTCATTTAGTACAAGAAGCTCACCTTTCTCTGTATCCCCTCCAAGCTTTGCTGCTCACCAACCCCCAGTTCATCACCTCAGCATGCCAGACTTACCTATATGCCCTCTCACAGAGGCAAATGCAGATGTTAATCTGCTTTTTTAAAACATCCCTTTTCCTAGTGTAGAAGCTGTTTCTATTATGAGGCTATCTAAGACCTTAAGTTCCTATTTTAAGTTGAAGAGCTCAAATGCCTGAATTCCTGGCAAAGTATGCAACATCTGAGCTAAGTAAAAAGCTGAAGGGTACAAGGAAACTGCGAAGTGCATAGTGTATTTTAAAGAAATGAGGAAAGGATCTGAATCCTGATGTATTCCAGGTTTCTGTGTCCAACACTCAGTTTAATGGGCTGTTTTGGGCAGTCCCAGAATGAGGCTTTCCTGCCTCTGCCTTCCTGCCCCTGCAGACTCTGCCTGACGTTTGTTGTGTGTTTAAACCTCACTTGTGTGTCTCAGAAAGGGAACTGGCAGTTTAAAAGGGTCAAGGGTTGTAATTAGAATAATTTAGATTGAAAAAGAGCTGTTAGAATCATTAAGTCCAACCACTGACCCAGCAGCACCAAGCCTGCCACTAAACCATCTCCCCAAGTGCCACATCTACATGTCTTCTAAATACCCCTGGGGTGGTGACTCCACCACTGCCCTGGGCAGACTGTTCCAATGCCTGACAACCCTTTTGATGATGCAGTTTTCCTAATATCCTGTCTGAAACTTCCCTGGCACAACTTGAGGCCGTTTCCTGTTGGGCTGTTGCTTGTTATCTGGGAGAAGAGACTGACACCCACCCTGCTACAATAGGCTTGGTGTGATGTGTGTATTTGTCTCAAGTGCTCATGCATCACTGTGAAGGGTAATTATAGCAACCCAAGCCTGCCATCTTTATGACACATCATGATTTCGCATCTAAATGCTAAATGGGGCTGTTAATGAGTGAGTGCAGCTCAGCTTGAGTGAAAGGGTGTTAAAGAATCAGGTCTGGAGTGAATCAGCCTGTGCATATGTGGCAAGGAAAGAAAACAAGTGGTGTGAAATACAAAAAATGTAGCATTCTGAAATTATAGTCTGCCTCTCTGCACTGCTCCTTCTCCTAGAATGATCCCAGAAAATATCCATCCTACAAAGTGATTGGGAACCCAGTCACTATTTTTTGCCATGACCTTTTCTCTGAAGTACGTGTTCTTCCCCATCCAGGTGACTCTCACTGGTCTGTCAGACTCATCAGCTCATGTCATTGTTTCTTAGGCTGCCCAAGATGTGATTCCATCTGGTAAATGCCAATCTTTGTGTGTCAGTGAAAGAGCATGGATGCTTCAATAGGTCTTTTCTAAGTTTGTGGTCTTTGGTCCTCCTGTTGTGAGAGGCAAAGAGCCCAGCTTTAAGCCTCAGCAGCTTTTAAATGGAGAACAAAAAGATTTCCAGCGCTTGGTCTTCAAGAACATACTTTTAGCTTTTGAAAAGAAAAATAAGGTCCCTGGAGACTCAGAGTCTGATCAGTTCTGCTATTGATCATTAGTGTTATTGTTACTTCGTCTCCTAAAATGAGTTTTCAATTCAGTTTTGTAGCAATCAGAAAGGGGCAAACACAGTGAGGTCACTGAGCTTCCTGCTCCAACATTTGAGGTCGCTTTGAAGCATGACCTGCCAGCAGATGATTCTTAGAGACTTCCAAAGCAGGGCCTAATGTTCTTTGGTACATATTGTTCTTTTGTTTTTTCTCTTTAAAGAAAAGCCTCTTTCCTCTACTTTTAAAAAGAAAATATGTCTCTGTGGAACGACATTTTACTGCCTTGGAGAACACGATGTTCAGTCATGACACAAATCTTTGTGTAATCAAGAAAGTTACTTCAGGACTGGGAGGTTCTGAGACTCAAAACTAATTTTGGACTTTTTTTTAACCATTAAAGGTTACACTCCAGCACTGAAACAAGAGCTGTAGAACTCACTTAAGTGCTTCTGATGGCTGTCAGATGTATTAACTCCCTGGCACATTAACAGCTCTGGTGCCTATGAAAATACTTCTCTTTACGGCTCCCTGCACTGTAGACTCCTGATCGTTTTATACTGATCAGAATGCCTTTGGCATTATTTAATTATTTTTTTTTCCATTGCTTTATTGATTGCACTTTTTGAGCCCTGGGAAGAATGCCCTGTTGCCTTTTTCAGTTGATGCAAAATGTGTGGTGTGATTCAGCATAAAGAAAGGGAAGTGGAAACATGTCAAATGTAGTAACAAATAGCNTTGAGCCCTGGGAAGAATGCCCTGTTGCCTTTTTCAGTTGATGCAAAATGTGTGGTGTGATTCAGCATAAAGGAAGGGAAGTGGAAACATGTCGAATGTAGTAACAAATAGCAGAGGGGCAGAGAAAAGGATGAGAAGGATGAGGTTCTGGCAGGTTCTGTAGAGGCTGTAATTATGGGCCCCAAATATATAGGTAGATAAACAGAAGTGCAGAGGAAGCTTTTATGAAGTTCCTTGGAGCAGTTCCATGAACAGCACAGGCAAGGCATGGCCATTAATCCATGCAGGGAAGTCAGGCCTCTGCTCCTTCCTTACCCTGAGCATTTGGGCTGCCAGAAAATTGCAGCATTTGCTGCAGAAGTGGTGCCCCTCTGAGCATTTTATTATAGAGAATGCTACTGAATTTCTCCTCTGAAGTTATTTAACTGCATATAGCACTGTTATTTACAGTGTATGCGTTTGCGTGCGCTTCTATAGGTCAACTGACTGTGTAGATATCAACACCCACACATCCTCAGGCTTGTGCCTGCCCATGTCAATCCATACCTCATTTACACTTTATTTAGGCAAGTAGCTCAAAGCTTAAAGCAAAGTCTACGTTCTGTGCATGCCTACGCTGTGCTGGCTGCTCTGGCGTGACTCCACTCCCTTTCCCATGTGCTTCTCCTTCCAAACTCTGTGTCTACAGCTGTGTGAGGCAGGGGAACACTGGAGAGCCAGCTGGCTGGAAACTGCCTGGAAAATAATGGAAATTAGGTGTCCAGAAGGAGAATGTGTTTAGATGTGTCTTGACTTCCCTTGGTTTTCCCTGCAGACAGGGAAAACCTGTATTAGCTTTGTTTTTTTGCTCTCTGTGAAAATCCTCCCGTTGATGTTTAGATATGGAGAGAACAGAGCTTGGTGTGACTTTTGGTGACTTTATCTTGGCAGATGCTGCATGCCAGTTGTGCATCTGGCATACAGATGGAGAGACACTAGGGAAAAAAAGAAGCCAATAAATAAAATTAATGTGGGGATCTGGATGAAAAAGAAAACCAAGATCATATTTTGTCTCAAGATGCTAGCCAGTTGTAGGGACCAGGGATGAGTGTTCTCTGAGGAGATGGATGGAAACGTATTTAACAACCTGAAAGCTCTGTTCCAGCAACCCAGCCCAGTGCTGTTCTGACCTCTGTTGAAAGCAGGACCACATATGGGAGGCAGGACTTCCAGGAATGACAGAAATTGGGACACATGATACTTTATATTCTACTTTGGGTTCCCACTGAACTTGGTACATTTTAATGCTCTGGTTTTTTCTGAGGCTTTGGGTTTTGATGATGCAAAAACATTCCTCTGTTGCCGTATTTTTTCAAAGGAAAAGCATGTGTTCAAAATGTTGGACGTTAAACTCAGTGCATGTGTGCTTGCAAGCTTACTGCTGTCTCATTGCTATTGTCTCCTCTTTCTCAGGACATGACCTTCAGCACCACAATGAATCAGGAAAAACTTGTCAAATCCTCCTAGCTCCCCAGCTGTGCAATTTGCTGTTCCCTCGCTCTTCCCCAGACAGCAGCTTTTCTCACCCAAAGCACAGAACCCAGCAAGTCACAAATGACAGCTGAAAAGTGAAGCACTACCAAAAGCTGCGTGAGACTCTGTCAAAGAGAACCTTCATATATAATTCTCCTTCTGAGCCTGGGAAGCTGTGCATCCCATCAGCTCCAAAGAACGGAGAGAAGATATGTTCAAGTAACCAACACCAGGAATTGCACAAATCCATACAACATTTTAGAATATCTACCCAGTGACGTACAGAATTTAGAATTCTCTGTTCAGAATGGATGATGGGTATAGAAACACAAACCAGGTCTCAGATGACTACAGGTACCAGGATGGTAACTACGACGCACCCAATGACGGCTACTACCGGGGCGGGGACGAGCCCGCGCAGGAAGAGGATGCCCAGAGTGATGTTACAGAAGGCCACGATGAGGATGATGAGGTCTATGAGGGGGAGTACCAAGGGATCCCACACCCAGATGACATTAAAGAAAAGCAGAAGAAGCGAGCCCCTGCCGTGGATGATGAGTACAGAGACCGTGCTGACCTTATGGCCGAGAGGATGGAGGACGAGGAGCAGCTCGCCCACCAGTACGAGAACATCATCGAGGAGTGTGGCCACGGACGCTTCCAGTGGACTCTCTTCTTTGTTTTAGGGTTGGCACTGATGGCAGATGGGGTGGAGGTGTTTGTGGTTGGATTTGTTCTTCCCAGTGCTGAGAAGGATATGTGCTTGTCCAGTTCCAACAAAGGGATGCTGGGTAAGTGCCACTGGCAAACAGAAATTCTAAGGCAGTGAGAAGCAGCTGGGACACCTTTTCCTAGTGACCAGCTGATTTCAGGATCTTCTGATGACTTTCTTCTTGTGTTGTATGTCGTGCATAGTCATTCCTGGGTGGATCTGATTCAGGAGGGGTTCACATGCTGATAAGCAGCAGAATTGTACCAGAATGTGCTTTGGCCCCAGTGCCAGTCTGGTCACAGTGACCTGGGTCTGGGCAAGGCAGCTCGCAGTGTGCAGGTCCACAGGGCAAAACTCAAGGGATGCTCAAGAATAAATAAGTGAAAAGTTAAGGGTGGATCTAGTGACTCAAAATTCAAAGCTGTTAGAAAATACAGGTTTCCCTTTTCTTCAGCCCAAAGTCCCAACTGGCACATCAACCATGCAGTCAGTTCCTTCTGCCTGATAACTTCTAAGTTTGCTCATATGTCCTGGATAAGATGTTGTCAATGGAGGTTCTTTTTAGGTCTGTGGAATGCAATTAAAGTGCAGCATGCAGATTAAAGATGAGGCTACTGGCAACATCCCTTTTGCATCACTACCGACATCTCCCTGAGGTCAAAATACAAGGCTCAGTTATTGGGAGTGAGACTGGGTGGAAAGGTTTGGATGAACATTTTTTTCCCTTGAACAGTAGGCAAGCCAAATTCCATCAGCCAAAACAGCAAAGCCTCCCAGATCTCCAAGAATTAGGACAGGATCCAGCATGGTCTGTAGTGAGAGCCAGCCACGCCGTAGGACAGAGCATCTGGAAGGGAAATAAAATAGTTCTTGGAATAACTGCTTGAGGAGGGAGAGAGTGTGTCTTGATGAACATGTACTGGGATTGCAGGGAATCATCAGGGACTGTAGGTCATATATGCTGGCCCAGAAGCCCTGCCTGATGCAAGGTAAATGCATATTTGGGACTAAACCCCAGCCATTGACTTCATTCTATTTACATTATTTTCATGTGACAAAGGCAATAGATAATTATCCCTATATAAATCTCTCCTCTTGGTGTACTGAGGTCATATTCACTTTTCTGTTCCTCCCTTTTTTCTTTGAACTTGAAGATTGGGATGTTTCTTTCTATAGCAAGCCAGGTTTGTACCGACTTTTGTACTGACTTTTTTTGCTTTACAAACCCCTTAAAATTCTAGCTTGAAATATCTCTGGTCAGATATCTAAAATCAAGCCTCTCACAATTAGATCCCAATTTCAAAGGGACTTTGGAATTCACCAGCTCCCTGTGGGACACAAGACTCGGTGTCTTTTCAGTGATGAGACCTTTTTTGAAAAGCAGGTCATTTATTTTGGTGACTCTATGAAAGCTGAGATTTTCTGAAACTCTGACCCCATAAATATCCACCTCTGTATAGCTCAAACTCTGGCAGGCTCCTGAATGAGAAAACTTCAAATGTCACAAGGGAATCTATCTTTGAAGTATTTCTGGCCCAACCACAGGTAAAAATGAACACGAAATCTCCCCAGAGAGTGTGTTCTGCTTTTTCCAGCTCAGTATTTGCGAGGCTGAAAGTTCAGGGTGTTCTGATAAGCTCTGAATAAGCAAGGAGACATTTGGGTCCATATCCAATCCCAGCTCCAGCCTCCTGCACACTGACAGAGCTAATCTGGGACTGCTAATGAGGGAAGAGAACTCTTCTTGCTGCCTTTCCTGCCCACTTTCAAACACAGCTTGTGAGAACCTGATTTTGCAGAACAATTTCTCCTGTCCTTAGCTTGTGTTTCTGGGGGGATCTGCTGTCAAAGCTTGTGTTCAAACTATTTCATTACTACATTATGAGAGGAAAAAGAATTTTTCTAAAACCAGTAAAAACTGCTTCATCTTAGTTTGGGGCAGGGAGGAGAGTGGGTGGTTACAGTAGCAATGCAGTTGTTATTGACTGGTGGTGTACATGGGGCAGGTCTCTGATTCAGTCCATCTTACTGGTTAAACACCTTTTCTTGTCTGCTGGACATTTCTCTGCTGCTGGATCTGAGGTTTGTGAGATGGCACTGCAACAGCTCTTTGTGAAAATGAATTAAGTATGGCTTGGAAAGCCTTACATTGCCCAGCTGTGCTCTGACGTGAGTGCTGAGTACTCAAAGCACCAAGAAGGGAGTATGACAAGCCTGGGGTGGGTAGGGGGCTGCTGGAGGGCATAGGAAGGGAACAGTGCAGATCTCTGGGTCTGGAGAGGGGAAGGAGACCTTCCTGCCAGATGAAGGGTGGCAGCAGCAGGGAAAAGAGGCTGTTGGAGGTTTGACAGGTAGCAGGGCAGTGCAGGGACATGAGGTGTGGGTGCAGCCCTGTCTCCAGCACAGCCTCGTGTCCCAAATACTGCCCCTGCAAGAAGGTTTCATCTGTTTTCTGGGCAGCTGAGGCACCAGGACAGCAGATACCAGTTTCTCAGGGGGAAGGCTGAGGAAGTGCTATTGATGGAGACAAGAACAAAATCATCAAAATCTTTCTTAGGATAGCTTCAGCTCCCATCCACCTGCAACTAGGAAAAAAGGTAGCTCTCACAAAGCTCAGAGTGTCCAAGACAAGCTCATGTCCCTCTGTGAATCCATTCCCTTAGTGCTCTGTGGCAGTGCACATTGATCAGGGTTCAGTTACACTTAGAGATGGATTTGGTGGCAAAGAGCCTTCACCTCCATTTTAATGTGCAGTGACAGTCTTGCATGTGTGTGTCTGCACAGGATGAACAGGGGGGTGATTAGAGCAGGCACAGCTTTCCCTCAGGTTATCACACGGTTTTAGGGGAGCAGGGATATTATCCACACACGAGCTGCTGCCCCTTGCCTTATCCCCATGTTCCAATAAACATCTACAGATAAGCTCGTGTTTATTCCCAAGGGACCGATTATCTCCCACGTTTTAGCTAAGGAAACATAACCAGGTTTTCCCAGGAGCAGTTAAGGTCACTTTCAGGCAACTGCTAACATTTAAACACACAAGGTCTTAGCCATAACAAGAGAGGCCAGGAGGGAAAAACTGGGAAATAAGTCAGGTGAGTAATCAAACTCCAGCAGAAATAGGGAGGAACAAATAAGACAGATAAAGCAGATGCCTCCTAAAGACCAATTTAGTGAAGTTCAGCTTCTGTTAAAAGGACATTTTGCATTAAACACTCTGCATATTGCATATTTTTTCTCCCTTGGAAAGCAGTCATGGGAAAATATCAAGCAAACTATGGCCAAATTATGCAAAAATTGCAAATAAACAGATGCCCACAGTGTTTCATGAAATGTGTGAAGTGGATATGACACATCTTAGAAAACGTTTACATTTCATTCTGAAAATAAACATCTCACCATCAGATGCAAATTAACAGCTATTTTAGCCCTAAATATCCTGAGTGGGACAAAACACGTATTTGGAGTTTTTCAGTTATGAGAAATGCTATTTTAAAGATGATTTCAGGGGTATTACAAAAATAAAACCCCCGAAAAAAAAAGAAAGAAACAACGGTGTATATATTTTAGCAGTTTGATTCAATCAACTTATAATACAAGTTGTTAAGAACAAGTTTGGTAACATGTAACAACATTATTTTTACACATTCATTTGACAGATCAACTTTGCTGAGCCTTCATCAGCAGTAGTCAAAATAATAATTCAATTCTTAAATTTACTGAAACAATACTTACATATTCCTTCTCAGTATGATACAGCCTATTGGAAGTATTTTTTTTTTAATATGCTAAGGATAATCAAAAGAGTAATGAAATTTGTATTTTTGTAGTTGCTGAAAGGCACACAGTATCATTATTTGGAGAAATATCTTATAAATACGTATCTTTACATGCTATAAATCATTTCTTAGAGGACTAAATATTATGTTTGCAAGCACAGAGCAGTAAGTACACTACAAGTATAAAAGATAATGACATAGTAGTGTTTTAAACTTCTTCACATCCTGCTTATAAAAAACTCAAGGCACAGTTAAAGCATCAGCCCTCCCAGATCCCAGAGCTGCAGTTGTGTTATCATCATTTCACAGTTCACTAAACTGAGACAAGGAAATTTTTAAGGGCTTTGCCCATAACTGTAAAACAGCTACACCAAGGCGGAGTATAAAATTGCTTTTTCAGGCTCCTTTCTCTTTTATGATTTAATAATAATTTTTTTAAGGAGAATATCATATTACAGACTCTTAACCTCACAATGCTGGATAAAAAAAGCTAGGAAAAAAATCTTATAAGTAACTATGCTTTTATGTAGCAATTCAAGCTTGGCTGTGTGAGTCAGGTTAAATAGAATGTGTACAACATGCCTGCTTTTAGTTGTGTGAAGAAGATGTTTTATTATCAGCTGAGATAAAATCTGGTTGCAGCTTCTCATTGACCTGAATTCACCTGATATGACAGTAAATCCTAATCCCCTCTGCAGAGCTCAATGGCTTTTCTCCACTTCATGTTTTTTTTTTTCTCTCCTCTGGCTGAGCACAGACAAACCCAGCCATGGCTCCGTTGCTCTGCCCTCTGCCATGGTTATCTGCTGCCTCTTTTTCTCCTGCATAGCCATGGACCCCAACACAGCAGCCACTACACCCTGGTAAGACCTGCCCCTGTCAGGCACGAATTCCTGGCTGCAAATTTGCTCTCAATTAGAAATGCTCAGCCCAAGATGCCGCCCAAGGATCATCATCACCCTGAGCAGTAGGCAAAACAATAAAGGTGTTTTAGTAGTTTGAGAACACCCCACATTTTGTGTAGGTCTGATATGGGGATGAGTGGCTGTGTCCCTGTCTGTAAACACGGTGGGAATTTCATCTGCTGCGTTCCAGCCTGAGGAGGATTTTCTTGGTCAGAAAAGGATTTGTTTGGCCTCCTCTGTTGAAATCTTTGCTTTAGCAGAGGGGTTGGGTGGGGAGAACCAGGTGGTCCCACGAGTATTGTGGTGCTGGACAAGTCCTGTGGGGAGATGTGAAGCCGGCTGAGGGCAAACACCGCCCACACCCCTCTGGCAGTGCCGAGCCTGGCTGTGCCTCAGTCACCTGTGCTGTGCCTCAGTCACCTGTGCTGTGCTTTGGGCACCTGTGCCGTGCCACAGCTCATCTGTGCTGTGCTTTGGTCACCTATGCTGTGCCACAGCCCCACGGGCTCACTCCAGTTGCCCAACCCCTGCATCCCAGCTGCCAGATTTGCCCAATATCCATGCACAGATCTCCCCAAATGCAATGCTGCCTTTCCCATGGGAGATTCCCTTCTCAGTGCCAGAGCTGCTGGCTGTGGAAGGAGTCTCACTGTTGTATTAACCAACAAGGGGAGTGCGATGGGATGAGCCTTTCCTTTGACTTCCATTTAAAGGTCAAATTGATTCATGGGGAAAGCATTAATAAGCCTACAAGGAAGAGCAGATTGAAAATTGCAGGAAGAGTGGAAAAAAAGACCATCAGCCTTCAGCTCATCCTCTGTCAAGACCCTCCCCTGTGCTGGGACATCACTGTGGTACAAGAGAGTCAGCACTATCCCTACTTTATTCCTCTCTTTCAATTACTTACAATTGGATCCTCTGCCTTGCCACATCAATCTCCGAAATTGTCCAGACCTGTCTCACAAAGTTTTGTTTGTGTCCATAAGGTGCATCCCTAAAGATTCTACACCAGTAACAGTATTTCAATTTTGGTTTTATTACAATTTGAACTACAAGATATATATGGTCCTAATAATTTTTTGTTGTCCAAATGCTTTCCCTCTTCACGAGCCTCTTTTTTTTAACCATAGGGCTGTACTGGTAGAGGCCTGGGATTGGAAGGGAGGCAGGAGCTTTCCCATTCCTGCAGTTACTGGCTCCATGCAAACCAGAGATAACCATGGGCTGAGACAGCCTGCTCACCTCCCTGACAGCCTCAAGGACTCTGGGACTAATTCTTCTCACTGAGATATTTGGGTTTTTTCTGCTCGAATTTTATATTTATTCCACAAGTTTTGTCCTGTCATAAAAGGGATTATTTTTGGATGTGCCTCTTTTTTAAGAACTTTAATCCCATTAACTAACAATGAGAAAAATTCATGCTTGTGATGCAGATTTAGGTGAATCTTGAATTTTTTGGGTTTTTTTCTGAAACCCTTAGAAGTCTACTTTTAACTATATTGAAGTAGTAAAAACACAGTTTAGCACATGGAGAGCCACATACTGTATCTGCAGTATATTCCTTTCCTTATTCCTAAAACTTCAGCTTTTAACTTCAAATTCCTGTCTAATACAGAGCACACAACTTCAGTAGAGGCTAATAAATTTCTTTAGTGTGAAAATGTTAAATATGTTACCCCTTTTCTAGTGGGAATAAGCCCAGTCAGTGGTCACATATTTTCCTTATAACTTCAGCAATGGATGAGTCATAACCCAAAATTTATTCATAGAATTTCAGCTCTTTGGTTTTCCACCACTTTTATGGGAGGCTGCTGCAGACTTTCCCACAGGCATTCATTATACTCCAGGACTTGTGGAATAGCCTGCAAATAATGGATTATTCAGAGTTGCCCTTAACATTTCATCTGAGCACCTTATGTGTCAATTGGGAAGCTGATCCCTCCTAGCACATTCTAAGTCAATGTGGTTTGAAGCCAAGTTTGGAAGTCAAGATTCTGGAGCAGATCATTGTAATGTTGTCCTGTAAAATATTTGATGGACAGAACTAACCCAGCAAAAGAAATACCATTTTGTGATCACTTTTCTTGGTCCGACTCCCCTTAAAATTTTAGTTTCCTTGACATGAGCTGGATCTTTTTCAGAGGTAGCAACCATCACTGTGTTCTCTGGAAGACTGTCTCCTTGCAAAGAGGCTGTTTGAGTAACTATTCCACTCCTCCTTGGGTCCCTGCCACCTTGTTGTCAATCCAGGACACAGCAATCTGCAAAGCAGACGTTGTTCTGCAACCTGGGTCCCAAGATCCATCAGCTGACAGAGTGTTCTATAGCAGCTACCCCAAAATTTTAATTACATTGGCCAGAACATGCAGTCTTCTAAAAAATAGACTCTCCATGATAAGGAAGTGTTCTGTTGATTTTGTTTCAACCCTGAAGCACATATTTCCATAACCAGGATCTTTCTCTCAAAACCGGCTAACTAGACAGTCTCTGATTGTCCCTGATATTTTCTCAACTACAGATTTTTATTGTTTTTAATTACTGGGGGACCATGCATCAATTGGTTTATCATATATAATAACTAATTAAAGCAACATCCTCTAGAAGAGTTTGTGACATTAACAGCTGTGCTGAGATTCATCTGCTCACTGATGGATGCTCTGTTGCAGAGATCCAAGCTTCCATCACAAGTTTGGGCTCCTTAGTCAGAATCTGCAGGGGTTTTCTTGCAAAAGCAGCTCCACTTCTTGATGTTGAGTTTCAAGCACCACCACATCCCATGCTGAGTCCAATCTTCTCCTGGCCAGAGAACAGGCTGCCCCTCACCAGTCACTGCAGTAAAACACCATCTAGAAGGCAGTAGCAATCTCCTCCACCTCCTCCTGACCTGGGACATTTTCTGTTACTAAGAGGATTTAGATGAACATCTGCCATCCAGGGATTTTCTCCGGAAAAAAGAAAAAAGGAAAAAAAAAAAAAAAAAAAAAAAAAAAAAAAAATTATAAAAAACNAAATTAAGTTTGGCAGATCATTTTTTCTTCCTCATCAGAGTCTGACAGTGCTGGCAGGGCTCGCCAGATGAGTGACTGTGATGCACCAGTGAGTAGATACAGGGCTGATCATCACTTCCTTCCACTGCCTGCCATCAGAGTTGCTCTATTAAATGTGGCTCAGGAGCCAGGGTGAAAGCATTAAGCCATCCAGCACTGCATTAAGATCCTTCCTTCAGGAAGTATTTGTACTGAAACTGTTTTTGCTTTGTCTCATGCTTGTAATACACACCTCAGTGAACAAGCTGGAGGTCAAAGTAAACAGAAATAGAGATCCCAGACTCTGAGATGTGTCTGTATCTTCTCTTCAGATCAGTACCTGAAACCTTTACACACCTTCAGATCACCTCACCAGGACAGCTTGGATCAGGAGGATAGGGCAGGGAGTACAAGGATTGGTTGCACAGAGCCACATGTTCATAGTGGAGGTACAATTGGCCAAATCTGCTCCATAGTTCTGGTACAAAAGCTTTTAATAGACAGGAACAGATTTTTTGTCTTTGACACACAAATCCTGCCCATCAGACATTGTGTGGATTGAAAAGAATCACTCACAGAGAGGTGACCCCCCTGTGGAATACAGAAATTTAAAAAAATCCAAACTTTTCCACATCTGATCAATGTGATGCAAGTGTCCTTCAAATGCTGCAATGGATCTCTTCTGCATAGCTTTTAATTTAGTAATGCATTTTAAATCAAGTGCAGGCATTTGCAATCAAAAGGAAGACAGGATCAGTTGCCAGATAACTCTGCATTAGCCCCTACCTGGCTTTGCTGGATGGCACAGAGCTGCATTCAGACTGATTGTTTTGTTTAAACATTAATGAATTACAAAAATATTCATTACCACCTTGTTTTCCAAATGGATTTGACAGAATGTGGTCTGGGGAAGGCATTGGCTCTCAAGAGAAGCCAAGCTTGGTTCAAGGTGAGGAATGAACCTCCAAAGAGTCAACCATGCCTGAAAAATATTTATTTTAGCTGTATTTCTTCAGTCAGTGAATAGGAATGTTTCCTATTAAGGCAGTGTGTTTACTTGCTCAGTGCCTGATGCCTTCACCTGGGGCCAGGGATGCAGGGAGCACTGCTGCTTTCCTTCAACCCCTGGGTGAAACCCTCAGCTGGGTCTCGAACCTGACATTTCCCCAGTCTCCAAACATCCTCAAGCATCATCCTTTTCCTTCAAGAACTCCCTGGGCTGCAAGTTCTGCTTTCCAGCAAGCAGATGTTGCCCATCCTGAAATAGCTCAGCTCATCTGGATCACATCCAGCCATGGTCAGGCCCCATCAGGATCTTCACAGCAGGACTGTGCAGCCTACAGACACAGCCCACAATCCTGTCAATGGGGTTTGATATGATGCAGGAGGTATTCTTGGGAGCAGCCTCTTGTTCCTCTGTGCTCCCCAGGAAAAGCTGTGATTGCAACCAATTTCTTCTGAACTACATCTGAAACATAGATAAAATAAATGAAAAAAATATCTTCCTGAACGTTTGAGCATTACTAGCTGGTGCTATTTACACTGGTACCTGCATAAAGCAAAAGGCAATAAAATCTGTGGCCCTTCTGCAGCAGTGGCAGTAGAAAAGCAAAGGACAACTGCCATGTTCTCCAGGAGAGTAGTAAGCACAAACTGAGAAGGGTACAGGGAAACTACCCAGGGTGGAAACCCATTCTCTCCTATTCAGGTTGTCACTAAATGAGTCACTGAGACTCTTTTGAGAACCCCAAAGAAGAAGATTTAGTGAAGTCAGGTTAAAAAGAAGAATCCATCTTTCTCAGCAATGTTAGAGAGATAACTCTATAGAGCAAACTGTCCAGACAAGCCTTGGATTCTCCCTTCTCCTCAAATTTTCAGATCAAGACTGCACTCTTGAGTAAGCTGTCCTTTAGTTAGATGCCAGATCTTGGCTCAGTAACGAAGGAAGTAGCTGAGCTACACGAGGTGAGTCTGGGTAACAGACTGATCCTTTCAGTTACAGCTGGGAAAAGCAGAGAGTGAAAGAGATGAAACACTGCGAAGAGATTTAGCCATGCTTCATCAGTCTCTCTGTTCCTGCAGCTTTCTGAGCATAAACAGCAGCCTGACAGAGCCTCTCCCTACACATCCTCCACCCTGCTGCACTCAGGGGGGTCAGAGGAGTTAAGACATCAGACTTCTGTTGTATTGTTGGTGGCACATAGCTGGGACACGTGCATCCTAAGCTGCTTATGCCTGGCCATTGCTTACGTGCAGGGGATGTGTGAGCAGAGAGGTTGGGAAGGAAAGATGTGGGTCTGGTCAAATGAGGGTATGTCCATATTGCCTGAAGTGATGCAAGATCTCAGGCAGGAGATGGGAAAATTACTGTCCTGCCAACAGGCAGAGTTTCTGGCTTCTGAGATTTGGGGTGGTTAGGAGTGTCTCTGCTTTATTGCACGGTATGCCAGGACGACATCAGCTGCCACATGGGCACTAAAATCTGCTTCTGCACTGTGTTCTGTCTCCACCCTGTTAACAAGCTGACTGTCTCTCTCACTTGCAGGCTTGATAGTCTACTTAGGAATGATGGTGGGGGCTGTCTTGCTGGGAGGCCTCGCTGATAAACTGGGAAGAAAGCAATGCCTCATCATATCACTTGCAATCAATGCTGCCTTTGCATTCCTCTCCTCCTTCGTCCAGGGATACGGATTCTTCCTCTTCTGCCGCCTTATCTCAGGCCTCGGGTGGGTACCTGTGAACCTGGCCCCTGTCCTGAAGGAGCCCCAGCACAGCTGGGCAGTGGGTGTGTGGAGTGGGACAAGGAAGGCTGCTCAGGAGATGCATCCTTGGTACCCAGCAGGGATGGCATTGCCATTTAGGACATTAGCTCACCCTTGACCCTTAGAGCTGTAATGGCTGGAAAGGTTGGTCATTGGTGTTCTCCTGGTACTGCCCAAACTGTGCAGAAGTGTGGGTGAGACTGAAAAATGCCCACCTCCAAGGCCTCCAGTGAGACCCTCATCAGTTCCCATTGGCTACTTGTACTTTGGCTCCCTAAAATGAATGATCATGAAATAACAAGACAGGATGTTTAAGTGAGGAGCAGGGTATTACTCTGGGTTTGTACAAACTACAGGAAATTCAGCTTTTACAGCCTGAGAAGGATCTTGTTCATCTTTGGTGTCTAAGACCAGTCCAGCCAAAGGGAGATATGCATTTTTCCTCCATGCCTCATTTCTGAGCAGCCCATCTGTGAGTGTGACCTTCCCTCATTAAACATGCAATCCTAACCACAAAGACATTGAAGAAGACTCTCATTTTTGCCATATGCTGTTTTTTCTCCTCAGTATTGGGGGCACCCTCCCCATTGTGTTTCCCTATTTCTCTGAATTCCTGTCTCGTGAGAAGAGGGGGGAACACCTGAGCTGGCTTTGCATGTTCTGGATGATTGGTGGCATTTATGCTTCAGCAATGGCTTGGAGCATCATCCCACATTACGGTAAGTTGTGCTTTTGACTTTCTACACCACCACATTCCTACACCACTACACCACCCCAAACCCTTGCACAGGTAGTGACAGCTCTTACACATCCCAACATAAATATAAATACCTGAAGTGCTCACAGAAGGTCTCATAAATGGACTGCACAATTGACTGATGGATACTGAGGCTGCAGATAGGACTGGATGGGGCTGCTTTCCATCTAAAGCCTCAAATATATCCCTTGAATTACACTGCTGGAGCCTGAGCTGTTAATCTAAATGTCAGCTCATTTGGGGGAAAACATTGACTGAGATTACATTGCAAAAATTGATCCAGTTATCAAAAATAAGCAACTTTAATCAGGGAATTACTGGATGCTGTGAATGACAGCAGTGAGGACAGCACATGTGCTTTCCCTTAGCCAAGTGTCCACACTGTCAGGGCTGGGTACCTGGTGACACATCTGCCCACCATGTGATGGGCTGAAGCCACTTCTGACTTCACCTTAATGGATGCAGGAGTGGAATGGATTCCCTGCCCTCAGCTGGAAGTAGGAATGAAAAAGTAGATGCTTGTAAACAGAAATTTACTTGTGCTCTGAGAAGCAAAAGTCTGCATGTGACTTGGAATTCCTTGTAACTTGTGTATATAACCTAGGAAAACACTAGAAGCAAGTATCTACTGGAAAATATTAATTCCCCCAGTATTCAGTGACACCAGCTGTTTGCAAAATCCTGTTTGAGGAAAGTAGGACAGTTCACAAAACCCACAAAGGAAACCACTAACATTTACCTATCTATCATTTCATTTTTAGCACATTTAAAGCACATTCAGTATAAAGAAATATCCATTTGATTGACATGACAGGGACTGTTGGAAAAAATAGGCAAAGCTACTGCAGTGGTTTCAGGTAGAAATAATTAGACTGCCTGCAACAACATTTGATTTTAAAAGCCCTTAGATATTTACATTACAATTATTTTTCAGGTGACTTTCTGATTTTGTGTTTTTGTAGCTTCTTTGTTGATTTTCAGTGTTCCACCTACTATTTTGGAACTTTGTGAAATCATTAGAACACCATGACTAGCTCAGATGAGACCTCTGCAAAATTCATTGCTCGATGATATCCTTATTATGTGAATGACAGTTTTTATAGAAAAAAATGCTTTAAACACTCCTTATGAGATTTGAGCTTAGGGAGAGTGAATGGAGCAATGTAAGAGAATGAGACTGTACTTTCCAGTTCTTAGGAGGGGAATAGCTAACTTGGTCAAACAGCAGGAAAAGAGCAGGAGAGGGAGTGCCTCAAATGCAGGATTAGGATTTTGATGTTCTTAAGTTTGAACCCCAGTGCAGGTTTTGTAGGTCTGGAAAAAAATAAACTTGCTTTTCTTGTTCACTTCTATGAAATGTGAAATACATATGTGATGTAGAGGATGGAAAGAAGCTGTCTCTTATGTGCCTCTCAGAGCAGAGATTTCACCTTTGAAAACCTTTGGTAACATCACTGAGAAGCAATCAATTATGGCCCTTATTCCTGTATCATTTTCCAGCCTTACTTGCCTACAACTGCATGGAGCTGTTCCTATCACTAGGTGATTTCTAAACTCAAAGATAAAAGAAGGTTCTTACAAGGCAGAGCCTGAGCATGTTCCAGTTTCTGTAATGGACATGAACTTGCTCCTATCTACTGAGCATGTTATCAAGCTTCCAAGAGCCACCAGTACTAAGAATAGCAAACTCTCAACCTGTCCTCATGCCAGACAGATCTGCAAAGTTCAGAGCTGCTTTAGCAGAGAAAAACTCAGAATTCCTGGTCAGTATTTTTACTTGTTGTCTCTTGTTTCCAGGCTGGGGGTTCAGTATGGGAACCAAGTACCACTTCCACAGCTGGAGAGTCTTTGTACTCGTGTGCGCTCTGCCCTGTATTGCCTCCCTGGTGGCGCTGAAATTCATGCCTGAAAGCCCACGGTTTTTGCTGGAGGTAAGATGATTCATCTCAAACGTTGCAGTCTGATATCAGCAGAGGATGGGCCGGTCCCTAATGTGTCACTGTCTGTCTTTCGTTGTCCCATCAAACACAGACAGCACAAGCTCGGAGGCAAAGCCACTCCTACGTGTCTTCACCAGCTCCACAGAGTGCTTAAACCCCAAAGATTGCAGACTGTGGGGTCAATCACTGATGACTAGTGTGTCACTGCTACATGGGGTACAGAAGGAAGGGAGGGAGAGATGGGAATTTTATCTGTCCAACAAAGGCACTTGGAAAACATCTTGCAGGGTTTGGGCATGGAACTACTGAATCCTGGTGGAAGAGCAAAGGGCAAAATACATTTCACTGAGTGAAATACTTAAACCTCAGAAATCTTAAGCAAGTATTCTGTATCTCCACTTCACAGATGGGAAATGTAGCAATACATAGTTCAAGCCTGCAAGTCTTTAACAGAGTTGGGATGAGAGCCCAGTTCTCCTCATCCATCTCCTCTTCTTTCATCTGTTTTTAAAGCTCTATCCCTGACCCCTTTTCTGCCTCAGGCAGTTTTAGGACAATTTCTTTCTCCAGCACAGAGATGCTGCACTCTGTGAATACCAACCATGCTTTCAGCTCTGCGGGTTTCATGCAGCCCAGGCTGTGTACTTCTCCACTTTGCTGGACCTCTAGAATTGCTTTCTCTCAGTGCTTTGATAAATTACAGAGTTGGGAGTTTGAACACTTGCTTTCCTTCTCTTTGGTGTTTTCAGATTGGTAAACATGATGAAGCTTGGATGATACTCAAGCAAGTTCATGACACCAACATGCGGGCCAAGGGCGAGCCAGAGAGGGTCTTTACGGTGAGTTGACCAAAGCCATGGGTTGAGAAAAGTTGGACATACCCTCCTTAGTGCAGCACAGCACAACTTTATTCCTCCTCAAGACTCTTTCAGTGTAATTTCTCCCCCAACAACCAGAAAAAAGGACTGTGAGAAACATTTTGTGCGTTTAAACTTAGATGCCAGTCTGTTTTTCCAAGAATTAGTCAAGTCTGTCAGTTGCAGTGAGTACTCTTCCTCCCTGGTGTTACTCTGCATTCTCTAGACCAGTGATTTCTCAATTATGCACATGCTTAATTGGCTTGCTCTAAGAGACTGAAACAAAATAAGAGAGATATTAGCCATGAGGGAGACCTGAGTCACTCCTTTCTCCATTCTGGCTTCTAATCAAAGTCTGATTAAACTTCATGTACTTTCTAATAAGCTTTCCAAGCTCCACCTGCCTCATATCCAGTCTTTAATCTCTCCAAGGGAAAGTGGAATGAGTGGCTATTACTCATTGGTCTGCTGCTTGTTGTAAAAAAGGTCACACTGGTGGAGTTGTTAATAGTAAAATCAGAGGAAAGGTTTATGCTGGGGTTAGCTGCAAATTACTATAATTCAGTTGTAAAATCCTGGTAAGGCAGCCAGGGAAGAACTCTTGATTTATGCTTTTAAAGATGAGAGCACACATGCTTTTAAAGGATGGGGAAAAGGAGATACCCTTGTGTGTGAAACACGTATTTTTGATCGAGAAGGAGAGCAATGTTCCATGTTCAGGAGGGTTGTCAGAAAACTGTGCGCCTCAGGAGTGATCCTTCAAGGAAATTAAAATTTCATATCTGAGCATGACAATGGTGTGCAGGTTCATGTAGGATATTAATGAGCATGTGTTATTTTTAGGCTACCAACCATTTGAGTAATGCAAGCCCTGATAGCAAAGGTGAGAGAGATGTAACACTGAGCTGGGAAATGAAGCTCAAATATATAAATATATATATATGTATATACATATCTCACAAAGTAGGGCAGTATGAGAGTCTGATCTGAGCAGGAGAATGAAGGAGCAGCTGTACAGCCTCTGTTAGTGCTCGTTATTCCACAGAACAGAGTCATGACTGCAGTGGAGGAGCTGAGCTCTGTGTCACACCTCGAGGCACTGCCTGAGCCGGGATGTGCTGACACCCTCTGGCACAGGAGGGTGATCCGTGCTCCTGGTGTGGCACAAACTGTCAGGTTTTGTGTTTTTCTGATAGGCCAGAAGTTGTCAGTTTGTGGTGAGTCAGCTGGTGAGGGACAGTTCCCAGATCTGACATTTGGTGGGTGCCAGGAAGAGGAATGTGGAGACTCTGCAGCTGAGCCAAGGCGCTCATTCACACTCAGAAATTTATTCAGCAAATTTCCGCCTCCTCCATGTGTTTACAAACAGTTCTGTTTTCCTTGAATATGTCCTTTAATTAAAGCCACTAAGCAAATATTTACTGGGATCCATTTGTAAGTTTTCCTGAGCAATCCAGTTCAGGTATTCAGCAGTGAAAATCCAGACTCTTTTGGTGAAGCAATCTGATTGCATTATGTGGGCTCACTTGATGGCAGGATGCCTTTTCAGCTGCAAAGATTCCCATCCACACATTCATTTGTCATAGAAGTTCTGCCAGTGGTATTTAAAAGATGTTGAGTGAGAAATATTCCTGCTAGCTGTCTTAGAAAAATGAAATCCTGAGGACACCTGAGTTTGTACCCTGAATTTGGGTACAAGTGGCTGATCGCTGACCTTGGAGAAAATTTTTACTATACTTTCTGAGTCCTAATTTCTAGTGGGAATCTGAAGATAAAGAAATAAGGTAGAGTACAGGTACATTAGCCAGCAAATCAAAGACTGAAGTGGACATGAGGTACTTAAAATATTTCATGGAAGAAAGAACAGAGAGAGGATGAAAGGATAGATGAAAAGGAGGAAGGAAAGCTTATTTCTGTTAATAGTCTCTTGCTGTAATTAAATCAATTAGCTCAATTGCTAATGCTAACTTTCAAGGAAAAAAAATAATAAGGGCTATTAGGTGGAAACATTGCCCAGAAGACAGTGGAATTTAAATCCACCCAAGATCAATTCTAGAAACCTCAGTCCAATTTTTTCTTTTTTTCCTTTTTTTCCTCCAGGTTTCCTATATCAAAACTCCAAAGCAAGTAGATGAATTTATTGAAATCCAGAGCTCAACAGGGACCTGGTACCAGCGGTGGCTGGTCAGAATCACAACTACTTTAAAACAGGTAAAGAGAAGAAAAAGCTTCACACAATGCTCCAGTGCCTCTTTGCTTCAGGTCATTGTATCTTGAAATCCTGACTCTCACCTCAGAAAATCTTCTGATTTCTGCAAAGAGCTGCAGTCTGACTGCACTTTCTGTGCAGATGTGTGCACCTGGAAGCTGCTATGCTGCCAGCCAGGCCCCAAAATATCCCTGTGAGCATCACTGTCATCCAGCAGTGCAGAGCTCCCAGGACCAGCCACAGCCCCAAGTGCTTGGCTCTCCTCCTGAGCAGATAAATATTGATTCTCTCTCCCCAAGCCTAGGTGAAATTATCACCTGCAGTGGAGGCAGAAAGTGTTTGGTCTTTGTTCCTGCTGAGACCAAGTTTCTAAGAATATTATAATGTCTCTTGAGCTAATTTAACCTTTCACACCTGCTATGCTGCTCACCTAATGCCCATATGGAACTGTGGAAAACCTTGCTAGAACTTCCTAGTCTTGAAGGATGAACTGAAAATAAAGGAAAGTTCTTCTTAATTAGTAGCAATGCAGGTGCTATACTATTACTATACTTACATGGCAAGAGAAGAGCTTGAGGAGTTACATCCCCTCATGTTCTTGGCAGCATTTTCTGCAAGGAGACAAGAGCAGATCTTGGTCTGCCTCCTGCTTGATTTCATCCCTACCTGATTTAATCTTATATACTCCTGAAGTGCCAGCTGTGTTTGGGCTTTTGCTCCTCAGAGAGCTTTCAAACTCAGTTTGAAAGCACTCCTGACGCCGTACATATATTTGAAAAGATAAAGTTGTCAGAGGGTCTGAGGACAATCTCATATCCACATTTGCTGATACAACCTGAGGGAGACACTGTCTCATACCCAGCCCTAATCATGCACTCCAGCTCATTACAGAGGGCTCAGATCAAGTACCCTGGCACTGAACTGAATAAGTGATTTTTTGTAAGCCATTTACTTGACAAATATAATTTTGAAAATACACTGAATGTAAGCCACACATCTGACCTTCCCCTAATGAACCCATTTTTCTGACATTAGGTTTATGATGCACTCAGAAATTAAGCTGTCAAGAGTCTGCTGGGGTGCCCTGGCAGCTAATTCCTTCTTGTGGATTTGTAGGTCTGGGACAACGTGCTATATTGTTTAACAGCCCAGTACAGGATGAACACACTGATGCTGGCTGTGGTTTGGTTTACAATGGCCTTAAGGTAAGGAAGGTACTTCTTTGTATTTTTCAGGAAACTAAAGCACTATTCAGAGTCTGAATAGCTATTTACACATGTAAATAAACTATTACAAAATTAATCCTGGTCTTATTTAAAAGAGTCTTTGTGAACTGAGCCTTGCTCTCCTACAAATATTGATCAATCTGATTGCTTTATATGAAGTACAAGGTGTTCTGAACAAATCAGGACTTGAGAAGTGGTTGGTAGCACAGTAGCAAATTGACTTTCATTTGATCTTGTCCACACACACACACAAGACACAACCCTACCAGATTCTCAGCTGTTCCTTAGCCTAGATCAAAACCACTCAGGGGAGCCTAAATCTAAACTACAGGTAAATTTTGTCTAATTCTCACTTGAACTGCACACTTACAGAAATCATTTGTTTCTACTGTGCTGGTTTAATGGGTAGCAAGATTAGCACATTTCTTTATTCCCCAGCCAAGGGGAACTGAAATGGATTGTCCTGCTTGAAGTGAAAGGGAAAGGACCAACATGGTTCTGAGATCAGCAGGATGCTTAGAGTGCAGAAACACTTTGCTCAGTCCTGTGTCAGAACTGAGCAAGAGTTTGTGTCAGACATGCATTCACATTTGGAGTTTAACAAGTTTACAAGCTGTGAAGTAGATCTTTGGAAGAATCTTGTATCCCTGATGTGTCTCCCAATCCTGCTGCAGTTACTATGGCCTTATTGTCTGGTTCCCTGACATGATCCGGTATTTCCAAGATGAGGCATATGAATCCCGAGTGAAGATCTTTGATGAGGAAGAAGTGTCCCATTTCACCTTTAATTTCACCCTGGAAAACCAGATCCATAGAAATGGGGAATACAGGAAAGACAAGTAAGTGAACAGAATTTGCTCTGATGTATTCAAACTGAAATGAATTTCTAGAAAGCTCTTTCTTTCTTTTCCATTCTCCACCAGTTTGAACCTCTCAGCTGTTCTTTTGGACACCCAATCTAAATCTCTCAAGTCCCACAGGTAGTTTTTGACAGAAAAAATGTCATTTTAATCCTGTTCTTCCACCTACTTTGCCTCTGTCACTGACTTCTGCAGAACCCAGGGGATGTCTGTGAGGAGTCCTGCTTCCAGCAGCCCTGTGTGGAGTTCAGGGCAGTGAGTGCCCACTTGGCAGCCCTGGATGCAGAATTGACTACTTTTTCCTTAGCCCACACTGACATCTACTGGGCTTGGGCAGCCACTGGTAATTAAATTGCTGCTGTATTTCCAAAATAAAAAGCAATTTCTTCTTGAGGTCCTCTATATGAATTATCCCAGTCTCCATCCTGCAGCCCATTAGTGCAAGCTGGACCATGGCCACACCAGGGTTCTTCTCCCACTGCAGTCACTGTCTCCCCATAGATGAGTGTGTCAACTTGTCTTTTATTGTTTTGAAGTCAGTGAATTTGCTTCAGCAGAACATCATCACTTTCCTTCCTTTTTTTCCTCCTATTTGGGCTGGACTTGTTGTTTTTCCTTCTGTGTTCCACCTGGACCCCAATCACTCTATGTTCCACAGCAATGTAAACCCTAGTCATTCCTACTTTTCAAAATCCCAATAAAAAAGGAAAAATATCCCTATGTAATTTCTGTGATCTCATTGCCCCAGGTGGACATAACAGCATGGTGTTCCAGCTGCCTGGATGGAGGGAGCTCCTCCCCACGTGGGGAGGTCCCATTGGATGATCAATGTACACAAAACACTCATTGTTTTAATCTTCACAGCTGAAACTGCATCTCATTGCCCAGCCAGGTTGTTCCAATCCCCTCAGAAACTATTTGTTTCCATTTCCTTGTTATGTATTTGATATACATTGGTGGGAGACCCCAACATGTGTCCTCATGTCCTTCCATACACCTTCCCTGCAACAAGGAGATGAGCTTGATGCAAACCTAGCCCCACAATTCCTGTTCCCCAAAAGAAACTGGTGAGAAGTGGATTTTGGTCACATTTAGGGACTGGGGACATTCTTCTTACGCCTAGAGGAGGTGCTGAATTTTCACTAACTTCACTGAGAATTTAGGATACTCAGCACTTTGCTGGATGAGGACATAAAACTCCTGCCTTGGCCCTCTCCATTTCAAAACCTCATCAAGCTAAATTGCAGTAATGCCCAGAAGTTATCTCAGTATGGTTTACAGCTGTGTTTTCCTTGCAGCCCTTGGCTGTGAGCTAAAACTCCATGGATCACCAGGCCATTGCTATCTGACTCTTCTAAAGCTGGGTGTTAAGAAAGCAAACTGCAGGGGGCAAAAAGGGCTTTAACAGCCTTTGGCAGTAAATACATCACAGGCAAATACATCACTGAGCAAATGGAGAACAGCTTAAGTTTTGCTGTAACCTCTGAGACCCTCTACATGGAGCAAAACACTTGAATAATCTTCTTGTGGTATTTTGTTCATTAATAATTCCTGTTAGTAGGCTCAGTCAAGAAGCCCTGCAGTGCTCATTTAAAGGTGTAAACAACCATCACGTTACGCTGTGTTAAAAGTGCTCAATTCAATTAAGCTGCAGAGTATATGTCAGAAGGGTTTTTTTTTAATCTGGTGACAGTCTTTAACTACAGCAATAATGCTTGTTCTTAATAGCTCTTTACATCTTTTAAACATGCCTGTGCATTACCTAATACATCTTCTCAGTGTTCCTGCAAAATCTCACAGGTAAATCAATATTGTGTCATCTTTCAGGCAGTCAGGTCAGACATGTCACGCTTCCCATCAGAGGAGAAATCAATCACCTGACACAGTTTATTATTTTTAGTGAAATCTGTTTTCATTACATGATAAGTAATAAACCTCGAACAGAGATAGTTACAAGCAGAACTCAGATAATCTCCCCACTCTCTCCAGAATCCCTACTGCATTTTCACTTAAAAAATCACTTTGAGTTTAAACAACTGTCAGAAGCCTTTCACCAAATGGCTCAATAGGCTCCTGATAATGTCTGGTTTTATTTATGATGGAGGAAGATGGAGACCAAGGAAGGCAGTAAGGTCAGCTCATGAAGGAAATGCCCTGCATTGAGTGAAATTCTGTCTTCTTCAGACAGACTAGGACAGAACATGAGAGGATTTGGGTCCCCTCAGCTTTAGAAGCACATTTTCTCAGATGTGGTTATTTTGACGAATAGAAAAACTGCCCAAATCCTAAAAGATCCATGTCTCTTTTAAAAAAATACCTCTTCAGACCCTTCTCTCCTAATAAAACACAGAAAGACCTGGGAGGAGTTATGCATTCAAGCAACACCTTTTCTGTAAATGACACTAGAAATTGAAATTAGTGCTCGTCTCTTTTAACAGCCACTGCACATTATACAGAGTAGAAAATATCTTAAAGCACAGAGTGAAGTTCTGTTTCCTGCCCCACAGATTTATTGGCATGAAATTCAAGGAAGTGAGATTTGAAGATTCATTATTTGAGGATTGCTACTTTGAAGATGTGACATCCAGTGAGACCTTCTTTGAAAACTGCACCATCATTTCTACTGAGTTTTATAATACTGGTAATGGGATTCCTGCTGCAGTGTCATCTCTGTAACTAGGAACTATTTTATCAGAAAACTATTTTATTAGAACTATTTTATCAGAACAATTTTATCTGCTTTATGGGAGAAAGGATGGTAGAGGTCTGTGTGTTTGAGTGTGTGCTGGGTAATGAGAGTGATGCTGGAGGAAAAGAGTGTGATGCAGTTGGAAGGAGACCTCAGGCTGCTTCATCAGTGATTTTAATCCCATGGCTTCTGGTGTCTCTGGGTGCTATATGTGAAATGCAAAATTCCATACTCAGGCCCTGACAGGTTAAAGTAATGGCAAAATTCTTAGCACTTTACAGCTCTACTCAGTAAAACTGGCTTAAAATATAATTTCAAGCCACTGGCAGTTGAAGATCATCAGCAGTAAAAGAGTCACCAATTTATACCAAAAAAAGCTCTTAATTTCTATTCTAATAAAGGACAAATGATAATGCTATGAAAACCAAAGCCTGAATTGCCCTGTCCTTGTGGCATGGGGATACTGGTTCAGGCGACTCCACAAATAAAAGGAGTTTATGAGCTTGCATCTACCAGCAGCCAAGGATCCAGCTGAAGTTTGCCACTCTCATAAATTTCCACTGAAATAAATACTCCCTGGCCATTTCCACTGGATAATAAACTTCTCCTGGGTCTTTGGTTTGGTCCTTGCTGTTGTATGAATGGAGTTCAGTCAAGCAGGGTCAAGCCTTTGCCTCTTTCCCTCTCAGATCTCTACGAACACAAATTCATCAACTGCAGGCTCATCAACACCACATTTAGGATGGAAAAGGAAGGCTGCCACATCGACTTTGAGGAGGACAACGATTTTCTGATCTACCTGGTCAGCTTCCTGGGCAGCCTGTCCGTGCTGCCAGGCAATATCATCTCTGCATTGCTCATGGACAAAATTGGGAGGATAAAGATGATCGGTGAGTGGGGATAATGGGTGATGGGGCGGGAGGAGCACAGCCCTGCAAAGAGCCCTGCTCGGTGTGAAGGGCTCTGGTGGGAATGAGTCATCCTCAAAACAAAAGGAGCAGAAGGACAAAGAGTAGAGGCCGAGGGAGGTGATTTACTCCATGGCAGTGAGCAAGTGACCTATTCCCCGCTTTCTCACCCTGCTTTTCTCTGTGTCTGTAACTTTTTCTTTTTTTAATTTTGCTTTTTGTGTCAAATCCTGCATGTTTTTCCAGTGTTCAGCAAATCAGGGTCAGAGCTAAAAAAGGACCTCCTGGTCATGTTGAGTTGCTGCTTAAGTCCAAAGCCTCTGTATAAATAAATGAACATTTTGCTTGTAGCAATGAATATTCACAAAGATTATTTGATGTGGCAGCTTGACAGCCCAGGAGTTCCCTCTTTTGGCTTTTATCTGATTTTCAAATGATTGCACAAGCAGCTTCAGAGACCATATGGTAAATTAACTGACCATGTCACAGCCAAGAAAGGAGCCACCCTTTAGCATCATGGGAAAAAGTTACCGAGTTATCACCTTATCAGCTTTGTGAGTGCTTTGGGAATTGCTGGTGTTGCAGCTTCCAGGGATCAGACCTTGCTCTCCAGGTACTATGGGAATCATGCCCTGAGGGACAGCCAAAGGAAGGTAATAAAATCAGCCATGTGGCTCAGGGGTAAGGGATGAATCTCTGAGAACAGAGGGGAGGTTTAGCTCAGCCTCACCTTCAGACAGGTTAAAGTAGAGCAAGATGACTGATGTCTCAGGAATGTACACTGAGGGAAAATGAGCATTCATGTGGTGAATTTGGAAAAGACCCAAACAAACCAGAGGGTCTGTGGGAAATAAATGAGAGGAAGCTGGATAAGAGTCAGATTGTCCATCCTGCAAACATGTCAGCATTTCAGCATTTTCATTTCTCTAGAATCGAGATGACAGCTGGAGCCCCAAATGCTTATTTCTCCTGCA
The DNA here is from genome assembly GCA_013399915.1 of Illadopsis cleaveri. Lineage (NCBI taxonomy): Eukaryota > Metazoa > Chordata > Aves > Passeriformes > Timaliidae > Illadopsis > Illadopsis cleaveri. The sequence goes on along the minus strand of VXBB01014215.1, from coordinate 823,876 downwards.
AGAACTAAAAGAACAGGACAAAAATTAGTAAGGACATGCTGAAACGTTTCTCTCTGGAATTTCCAACTGAAAGAGCCTCCTGGCGTCCCACCTGTATTGCTCTGTCGAACATATTATTTCTGGTCAGCTTAACAGGAAAAATGAAATTTCTCCTTTGTGTTATGTGTCTCACTGGTGCTTCAGTTCATTTTTATCACGTCCTGCCAAACTTTCACTTGTACAAAACAGCAGATCTCTTGGTGCCCTCATGGTGACCGGTGCTGGGCTGGGCTTTTGCAGCAGGGAGAATATCCACACCACACTGTGGGGATGTAGTTTGGCCTTGTACCATGGAGAAGTGGACCTAGAGTCCTGCACAGCAGCTTTTCGTAGGCAGGCCACTGCAGTGGCAAGATGCAACATAATGTCCAAATTGAAGCATTTTAGTTACACTTCAGCATCCAAATTATTTCGGGTGGCGCTAAATTGACTCCAAAACCACCAAACAACAGAGAAAATTGTTTGCTTTTCTGGTAATAAATGGAGATATTTCAGTGATAACAGAACATTCTGGTGAAAAATAGTTTGATTTTTCACAAATTTCATCTTTCAAGTGAAAATTCCTAATGGAGTAGAAAGCAGTGATGTAGCTATTAATATTTCTGAATCTGAACTGTGCCTAACTGAGCATGAATGCTCTCACATTCTCCCTCGGTGCTGTTCATAAAATTATGGCTCCTGTGCAAATGTGCCATGAAATCTAATGATGTTCTTATAATTAAAAGAGACCTCAAGTGCTTCATACAAGTGACTGTAAATTATCCTAATTGGGACTAGAAATGTGTCAAGTGACTTCAATATGATATGAAATGCACAAGCTTATCACTTGAAACTCAAGTTGAAAAACCTTCACAATGATGCTTCCTCCTTATTGCCTTTCATGTTTACTTGCCTCTGCTCTTCCTTGGTCCATCTGGAAGTCTGAGATGCTGGAAGCCTGCCTGGAAAAGCCTGTCTTCACAGTCTTTGTGGAGCAGGACTATCAGCAAGATCAGGTGGACACTGAGACATTTCCAGGCTGGTTTCCAGCATCAGAGAATGACAGATAGGCAGCACCAGGGTGTTTTTGGATTCTCACAGATTTAATTCTTATTGGGATGAAATGCCATCACTCGAAAGCAATCTTTAACAAAAGTCTTTGCTCAGCTGTGGACAGGGGGAGGTGGTGCCAGCGTTTTTCTGTTGGTTCTCCCCCTGCAGGCGGCTCGATGCTGATCTCAGCCGTGTGCTGCTTCTTCCTGTTCTTCGGGAACAGCGAGTCGGCGATGATCGGCTGGCAGTGCCTGTTCTGCGGGGCCAGCATCGCCGCCTGGAACGCCCTGGACGTCATCACCGTGGAGCTCTACCCCACCGACAAAAGGTGCTCACAACACTTCTCCTTTTAGTCTCCACCCTCTACCTAGTCCTCCTGTTTCCCGATGGAAAAAGTTGCCCTAGAGACATAGACCTATGTCTTGCCCTAGAGTAGGTGGGGGAGCTGTGTGTTCTTGTTTATTTTACTTTCACCAGTAATTCAGGGCTGTGTAGTCCTGGGTCAGAACAGATGTTCGCAAGCATAGTTCTGCATGTGCGGCAGGTTGAGCACGGGGACCACGTGGACGTATGGAAATTATGGGCTGAGAAATCAAAGAATCACAGAATCATGATGTCACAGAGTGGTTTGGGTTGGAAGGGACCTTAAAGATCACCTAGTTCTAAACCCCATGCCATGGACAGGGGCACCAAATGAAAGATGTTCTCTGTCGTTTCCATGGATGTGCATGGAGGTCTGGCCTTTCACACTGCATCTCCAAGCCTCTCATCATGGCTCATCACTGGGGCAGCCTTCCCCTCCAAAACCTGGAGAAAACCATGTGCACAGAGTGATTTGGGACATGGGGAGGAACAGGAGACTTTGGGACAATGTCCTGCAGATTAAATCTTTCCTTACAACATCATTATAAGCCCCTTTTTGCCTTTTTCAGACCGTTGGGGGAAGCCAAAAAGGAAGGAAAAGGACTGTACATTGAATCACAGAATCACAAAATCACAGAATGATTAGGTTGTAAGAGACCTAAAGTAGTGTGCTTTTAGCTGCTGGGTGAAATATGATTTAGAGGAGAGCTGTGGTTTCTTCTCTGGTGACAACCCACTCCATGCAGCCCTTGGAAGGGCTTTGAGGAGATCTAGAGCAGATTTTGTCCTGCTGTCTTTGGGGAGGGCAAAGGCTGACAGAGTGGGCCACTCCAGGGCTAGGGAGAAGGTGAGATGAAAAGGAGAAATGTGTGCACACAGACATTCTCCTCATTCACACAGACATGCAAAACAGTTGCATCTATTTATCTACTTATTTATTCTGCCCAGTTTTACTTGCTAGAAGCGTAGCCTGGATAACATAAGAGCATTCACAAAATTACCCATCCAAATCTTCTGTGGTTGTGCCAGAACCTCCCTCCTAACCATTGCTTTCTGCTTTTCCTCCCCACAGGGCAACAGCCTTTGGCATCCTTAATGGGCTTTGCAAGTTTGGTGCCATCCTGGGGAACTCCATCTTCTCCTCCTTCATAGGGATAACCAAGGTGGTTCCCATCCTCCTGGCCTCCTCTGCTCTGGTTGGAGGTGGCCTGCTGGCTTTGCGCCTGCCAGAGACTCGAGAACAGGTCCTGATGTGAGCAGCAGAGGCCAGGGGGCTTGTGGGGGGGGCAAATGTAGATGTGTTTTGAAGAACAAAAAAGGGCCATGTCTGGAAAACCCAAAACGTTCATTCTAAGCTGTTCTATTGATACCTCAGAGCAAGACGGCAGAGGGAAAGAAGAACCTGCAGGGATATAAACAAACCCATCATTTCTGACCTTATTACAGCCCTGACTGGTGCATGGAGCCCCCACACACCCCTTGCAGAGCTTGGGCTCCACCCTGCTACTCTGGGAGCCCCTTCTGTCCCTGTCCATCCCCCTGCAAGGACACTAGATGCAGACAGAGGCTCCATGCCCACGTGTGCCCACGTGGGTGTGATATGGGAGGACAGACCCCGACCCTGCTGCATCTGCCCAGCTGTGAGACCCTGCCCTGCCCACCCAGCACTCCTTGGTCACCCACATCAGCTGTGCTCAGACACCCAGAGCATCCAGGGGGAGGCAGGTGAACAACCTGCTATAGGTGAGCTCCAGCAACAGGGGTAAGAGTTGCAGATGTGTCTTGATTTTAGGATTATCACTCTGCCCCCTTGGAAGAGTGAGAGTCCTGACTTGTCCAAGATGTGAGGGTGGGTGCTCAGCTGTCTCAGAAGACTCAGAGCTTCAAAGCCCTTTCCTGTCTTCACTGTCTTGGGCACAGCGAATCACTAGGCACCTTCTTGCTGTGGAAGAGAAATATCTAAATAATTATATATATATATATATGTATGTATTTACACCTACTTGCAAACATACATACACCCATTGAAGGGATCAGCTATTAAAAGTTAGGATTGCTAATTTCTGCACCCTTAGGAAGATTTTAAGAGTGACACTAAAGACAAATCTCAGTAATTCAAGATTATCAGGAGTCATGACCAACTTAGTGACACTTCATTCTTTACATCCAGATACCAAATATTTAAAAGTATTAGTGGCTGGGAATATATATTTCTGTAATGATTAAGAGGAGTTTTTTTTCCTACAGCTTTCACAGAGGAGAAATTGATATGATATTGGAGCATTCCACAAACCAAATGTGTACATATTATTCAGTGTAAATAGGGGATTTTTGCCTAATACCTACAGTATGGTAACTGTGAATTTACCAGCATTTTAGCCATATTATTTGAAGAACATGATGCTTGATTTTCTAATATACCTGGGTCTCATTGAAACACTGTAAGCACAGCTACTTAAAGCCATTTAACTTGTTACACAGGGAATGCACACAGCAAGCTTTCACTGTACAGAACATTAAATTCCCCATTAAGTGGCACAGTTTAGTTTGATATCCTGTGGAGAACATTTCTGAAATTCGTGTGCCCTTTTTGTCATAGGAGTTAAGTCCTGTTGCACCTAGAGGCAAAGTGAGTTGTATATTTTGGGGTGTGTTTTGGGAAACCAGAATGAAAAGCATCCTGTTCAGTAACACACCAGTGCTCACAATGGATGAGATAACACTAATTATATCCTTTCAACAAGCTCAGCAATAGACCAGAATTGATCTGAAACCACCACATAGTGCAGCTAATTTGTCAAACCAGGATATTTTGTGACATAAAAAACATAAAAAGTTCTTTTGTACTTTTGCTGGTGATCTTCTCATTTACCTTTTGTTGGATCTTCTTTGTTGGTTTTTGTTTGGTTTTGCTTTTTTTTGTGATTTTTTTTTTTTAAAAGAAAACCAAGCAAGGCTAGGCTGAAATCCTGCAGGAGTGATGTCTCACACCCCTGCCTTTGGCTGCACAGGCACAGTCCCTTGCACTTAGGCTGGCTGGCACCAGGGCCAGCCCAGACTGCAGCTGTGGGAGTCAGCATGGTGCTGCTGCTGGGGCAGCTGAAGGACTCACAGCAGGGTTAGATCACAAGCAGCAAATCCTTGCCAATGAGGCAAAAGCATCTATGAGCATCACTTTTATCATTTTGTCAATCAGGGATAAATGCTCATGGACCAGCTAGGCTACAATGGGCTGTCTGAGATTTTTGACCTTTATTCTGAGGTTTATGAAATTGATAAAATCACAAGCTGCTGTAATAACCAAGCTTATTATGCTTCATTCCTTCATTTTATGGGTAGCTTAGGGCTTTTTTAAAAAATTATTTATTTTATTTATTTGTCTTCAGAACAGCAAGGTTTCTTCTCTAAGGTAGGAGTGAATGTAATTATGTCCTTTGGCAGCAGTTCACAGCTTCTGTTCAGTACCACGGCCCAGAATGTGGGGTTTTTCTCTAAGAATATCTGGTCCTTTTGCATGATGAGAAATGGTTTAAATCTGTATTTTAACACAAAAGATTACCATGACCTTTAGGTTTCATCCATTTTGTTGGGCTGTGCTTGCCAATTACCACATTGCAACTGGGCAGGGAGGCGAAATTTTGTTTCATTTTCTGGACTATTTGCTTGTGCTGCTCTGAGGAGCCAGAACCTATTTGTCTAAATATTTCTTTTGCATAACATTCCTATTTACATGTCACCCAATGCTCACAGCAAACCTGACTATTTGTGTTCTCCATTGACATTTTGCAGTGACCTTAATGACATCATTTATTTTGCAAAACTTCCCTGTTAATTTTCAGAGAAGGAAGAAACTGAAATTTTGAGGAGATAGAAATGGCAAGGTAGTATTAGGAAATATTATCCAATCTTAGAAACCTTTCTTCCTTGCAGAACAGCTCTTTCACAGGCTGCTAAACCCCATGTCACAGACCAGCTGGGACAAGGTAAAGAGTAATAGGAGCTCATTGTCAATGTCACCTGGAAATTCTTTGCACCCCTAAAATCCATAGGTCAGTCACTTGAGGGCTAAGGGATATTGCATGTGTTGGGGTGTTGGGACAAGGCTTCTACCCCTGGCTTGACCAGGGAGTTTGTGACCTAAAAGGAGAGAGCAAACACACACCACAGCTGGTGTATGAGAGCCTGAGACAAGGAACAGCAATGAGAAGGAAGAAAGGAAAGGCTAAGGAGAATTCCCATCACCTATCTGAGACACCTAGGATTGGACTGACTGGATTCCCATTATTCTCAGCTGAAAGGCAGAGGCAATGCATGTCTTGCCTTGGATAGTCCTGCTTCTTCAGGGACAGAGACCAGGGCAACAGCTGCAGCTCAGGCATTGCATTTGGGACACCTGGGCTGACATCTCCCACCCAATTCATAGGGACAGGCTGAGTCAATATTCCCATTGTGTTTGTTTGCTGTCCTTGCCATGGTGTAATTCAGCTGCTCTCCAGAGCAAAACAGCTGCTGGGTGCAGGCAGCCCCCTCTGCATTGGCTGGGGTTTGTTTTGGGCTCAGTTTCAAACCTTGGCCACCTGCTAGGCTTGGCCTCAGTCACGGATCCTCGAACCTCAAGCAAGGGAAGATTTCTCCTCAGGCACCTCCTCTGATGGCTCAACTTAATTTCTGCTGTTCAAGGGCCAGCACATCTCCTCCCTCAGTTCCCCTGCCCACGTCTGCCACAGTGAACAGTCTCTGTCTTGGATACACTGAACCATCCATGGAGAAATCTGCTGACCACAGGTCCCCTGATGGTCTCTGCACAGCACTATTTCCACAGATTCATGAACTTTACTGCAACAGGGACACAGAGGACCAAGGCAGGGGACTTGCCTTAAATCCCAAAGACCTCTTCTAGAGGACAGCTGGATCTCCTCATGCATGTGTGGCACACCAGGACAGCCACTTAGCCAGGGACATTGTGGCATGGGAAAGGTGAGTCTAGGAGACCCAAACTGGCCTGCTGTGGCTTTGTGTCTTCAGCTCTACAGCACTGTAGTGGGGCGAGTCCATGGCTGAATTTCTGAGCATGCAGACTCAGGCTTTTATAGGAGTACCAAGCACTGTTGATATTATTATTAAAGACCAGTGGTATTACAATAAGAGTTCTGCCTCCTTGTATTCCCTGTTGATTTAACAGCTTGTGGTATTGTGATTTATTTACTCCAGTTGTGCAGGACAGCTCCTGTTACTGCCTTTGACTCTGCTACATCATAGTGGTGGTGGCTGCAGCTTGTGCTGGGTGGGGTGATCCCCTCCTTGCCCATATCAACATCACTCTTTGAAATTCCTTTAAACGCTCTGGGACCTACAAATGGTGGTGTATGGATCTTTTGGACTATGAAGAGAGTTGGTCATGGAAAACCCATACCCAGTGCCAGAGGTTCTGCACACTGGGAAGTGCTCAGGCATCCTGATGTCCTTCAGTGATACTGGAGAGGCATTGAGGGATGTCCCTGAGCCTGGGAGTGGTCCAGCCCCAAGGCTGGGTTCACACAAGGGCACAGAGCAGGACTGCATGGAGCTGAGCTTTCTGCAGATGTCCAGGTCCCTTCCAGGTCCTGCTTGGAGACCTCCAACAGCAGAGTATACTCTGATGCTCTTAAGGAGGCCCTAGGTCATTTTATATTCCCTGCTTATGTCCTTTGACTTTCCAAAGGAGTCACAAAACCTGAGAGGATATTTTTAGGTTTATGTAGATTTGAGCCCCATGTATTTTATTTTGCATTAAGTTTCTCCCTCAGTTTCTCACCCTTATATTAGCAAATTCTGCTTTTAGGAAGAATCAAGCCTGGGAACTGTGAAGGAAACAAAATGAATTTAATTTCTTTGCTGTATGTGATGCTAGTGCTGTATAAATGTACACACACTGCAAGTCCCACTGTAAATAACACCTGGTGTTGTGCTTTAATGGAAAGTTCCATTTAGATGTTCTGTCAACTCTGTTGTGAAATAGCCAATTCCAGTCCCTTGGTTCCTTTTCTTCATTTAAAACCTTCTTTTATTTTTTTTTATTTGATCTGTGTCTGGTTGTCACTGGAAATTGCAGCTGTTCCAATGGACTTTGTTTTTTGTTCTCTCTGTCACATTAAAAGGCTGGAAGTAAAAAGAATGGCTCTTGTAGTGTTTGTGTTTAATGTACATTTTGAGCCCTTTCACAAGGGCTCTACTGGGTAACTTTGTACCCTGACACTGTGGAGGTTTTCTTTGATGCTTGCTACTTGTTCATCCTTCCTCTCTCAAACAATCCCAACTCAATTAAGACTGCCTTCTATCACAATCCTTTCACACCGTGGTTTGGGCTTCCAAACACAGGACATGAGAAAATCTTCACTCTGGAAAATTTTCTGGTAGGAGGAAGCATGAAATATCTTCAAATGCTGTGCAAGACCAAAAAGCTAAACTCTGCTTTGTAGCAAGGATGCATCCCCAAAGAAGCACTTTTTTTGAGGCTTGGCACACCATTTGACCACAGTATACTCCCTTCCTGAATGTATTTCTAAGGATGTGAGCTCTTTCTTTTTATTTGCAGCTTTTTGTATATATCTAACTGTCCAGGCCATGCTTTCAGAGCAATGATACAGACACAGATACAGATACAGCAACTGTATAGGAAAAGAGCTCATGGCACAAGAGTAAAGGCTGGCTGACAGACTATGGGGTTTATGCAAGAATTTCTTTATGTAGAACATAGAATGCAGTGATCCCACTTGTCCTAGGCCTGCTCAAGGGTTTTGATTTGAGTCAGCTCTGGCTTGTTGTTAAGAAATTTAAGTGCTGAAAAGTTGTTGGGTAAATCTGTGATTAGTCCTCTCATCACCTCCACTGGAACATCCTAAAGGTAATATTAAAGTGAGAGATAAAGAGCCAGAGAGGTTGGAAATGTAATAAAGAAACCACAAAGATATTTCCATCATTAGGGGGCTAAACCAGCATTTTCCCTCAGCTTGGGTTCAGCTGGGTCCCATAGGGGTTCCACTGGGGGAATCAGAGCCAGCAGCAGTCTGGGATTGGTAAGGACTGTCCTCAGGTGGGAACAGGTAAGGGCTGGTCTCAGGTGTGAGTCAGTAAGGACTGGACTCAGGAGGGAGCTGGCAACTGTGAATTTTGCAATGCTGATATCCAACTGCAGAGTGCAGAGCTATGGAGTCAACCTTCCCTGAGCCCCTGCTGTGTGTTCAGCCTGTAGGAAAACGTGCATCAGCAAACACCATCAGAAAGCATTTTCTACAAAGTGAGGTTTTAGATAAAGGTCAGAGATTTGCACTGAAAGCCTTGGAGGTACTTTTGAGTCATTCTAACTCCAGGCTAGTTGACATTCTGCATAAGGCTGGAGTCTCAGTAAGCAGAAAAATCCCATATTTGAATGTTCAGACAGGGTTGCTGATAAAAACAGTCCATAAAAACCCCTGACTAATTTTAAAGTAGGGCGCAGAGAATTTAAAAGCAGGTTATGTGACACTCTGCCTGAGATCACATAGGATGGACTAGTTGGTAAGAAAACCTTGGCAAATCTGTGTTCCTGCAAGAAAACCTTTGCAAATCTGTGTTCCTGCTTTTCCATGTTGATCTTCCTGCCCTGACCATCTCGTTTTCATCATGTGAATTTTCTGGCACAGATTCTCATAGCTACTAATAAATGACCCAGATTCCCTGGATGTGCAAGTTCATCCAAGCTGTCACAGAAGGTTACCTGGTGGAGGAAGAAGGCTGGGCATGATGGCATTCCTAGCAGCCACAAAATCCAGCAATAGGTCTGAGTGACGCTTCTGAATCATGAAGTGACTTCATATTAGGAATGTGATTTGAAACAGGTTATGATAAGACGGCAAACCCTTTTACCAGTGCTCCTCTATCTCAGACCCTAATTTGGGGGCTTTAAAAGTAGAGACCAAACTTGGCAATCTGAGGTCACATTTGTTGAAAAGACAAGGGAAGAGCAAAACTTGGCCAGGCCCTTGTGGATGGGAAATAAAGCCCTGTTTTTCCAGCTTGGGGCAGAAATTGCTGAAGACTGAGCATCCTGCCAATGCACAAACCATGGTATGATTTTGGGGCTGATACTAAGTAAGTCTGTCCCTCACAGACAAGTTTTTTTGTGAGCAGGTGATTATAAACCAGAAAAAAATTATCAAAAGATTTTTCTTACCATTCTCAGTAAGCAATGAGAATTGGCTGAAGAACTTTCAGCTGCCATGGCCATGATAATGCAAACAGTTAGGGGATTATATACCATTTTTAACATTTTAAGTGCCCAGAGTTATTACTGCATTAACCCATATAGTACTATTTGAAAATACTAAAAGTCAGATTTAAATTTACTGTTCAGCACTTCTTTTTTCACCTAAAAAAAAAAAGTGTGTGTATATACATACATACACATATATGCACACGCATGCACTTAGATATATGCAAAACAAAATTATTGCACGTGACCTTACTGATGATGATCAAGATTTTTGGGGGATTGACAGACCAGGAGATGGCAGCAGCTGCCCACCGCATTGTCTGGTCTCTGCTCACCAGTAACTGCTGGAGGCTGTGCCCAGGACCCCCCGTCAGACAGACAAGGTGCTGCAGCAGTGCCGTCAGACACAGCTCACAGGCCTCTGACCCTCAGGGAAATCAGGGAAAAAGGGGGTAACAAAAAAAAAAAAAAAAAAAAGGCAGTGATTCCAAAGTTTAGGGAACAAACAGCCCTGACTAGTGCCAAAGCTTTTGGAATGTGAGCTGTGCAAACCTGAAGCGAAGCAAACGTAATTATGGGGGAGAAAATAAGAATTTCTGCTTCAGTAGGCTAGTGCAATGGTTTTCAAGCTTTCTCAGCCTGCACATCCTGAGTGTTTTTTCCAGGGGAGATGTAGATTCCTTGTAATAATGTAGTGATACTGCAGTCAGAGGAGAAAAGCTGTGGACTGGGCAGTGCCTTACCCACAGGGTTCTGGGCAGGGCTCATGAGTGGTGTCCCCTGGGGCAGCCTGATGAGATGCTGTAGGGAATGGGCTTTGTACAAAAGGTCTCCAGCCCAGCTAATCATGACAAGATGTCACCAATGTTTTCTCATAAGTTCCTCCTTCTCCAGAAAGCAGAACCTTCTGCAGTTAAAATTTGGGCTATTAAAAGGACTCTCACCACAGAGGAGTTTGGTGAACCCCTCCCACATCTCCGTATGAGGAATGTAAGTCAGGGCACAACACAGGTATTTCTAAGTGCTTTGCTCATCACCTCAAAACAACCTGAGGCCACAAACCCTCGATGCTTTTCCCATCTGGATGATTCAGACCAGAATTCTGATCGTGCTGGGAATTAATCAACTAAAATCAACATTGCAGCTGTCCTGCCCACAGCTTCCAGAGCCCACAGAGCCCAGCCTGAGGCTTGTGATCCTCTTAAGCAGGGCCTTACCCCAGCCTCAGGAGCTCACTCCCACCACACCTGGATACAGCTGAGGTCCACCATGGATTTTGTATTGATGTTTCCTCTCTGAGAACCACAAGCTTAGAATTCCCTGGGAAGCTTTTCCTCCGCTATAGAATATAAACAAAAGAGCTACTCAGTGAATACACACAGACCTAATAGCGAGGAGAACAAAGCCAGATCTCAAGTGGCTTCATTCCTTGCTTTTGTTACCCTGGCAAAGTAAAGAGACACTCCAGGGAGGATTTCCCAGGGCTGTAGCCTGTCCAGCAGTGGAGTGCCATGGCCAGGACAGGAGCAGGATCCACTCCTGTCCTGGGGTTTCAGAAATCGGTGAGATTTCTCCAGAGGGAGCCCTTTCTTAGACTTTAAATCTTCTGCTTCAGAATGGGAAAAGAATATTGTACTCAGCCCTTCAAAATACATCTTTGAATGATAAATGATTTTATCATTGATTTTATTGTTTCTTATTTAGGATAAGGATAAGAGCTTTGAAATCTTCCCAGCAACCCTGTTCCTTCCCTTGGACCCCTGAACAACAAACTGCTCTGAAGAAAACGGCCTCGTACTGAGCCCTTAGGCCTATAAATATTTCAGAACAACTATTTACAGCCCTCTTTTGACCCTATCTAAAGCGACCATAAAGAGTTCTGAGCAGCCCTGGCTCAGCACAGCTGTGGGACCCTGCTAAGTTACTTTGTCCCCTTTTGCATCCCACCTGGAAGAGGACAGGAACAGTGCCACCTTTGTGTTGGTCTCTGGGACAGATCTCTTGCTCTGTGTGAGGAGACCCCTACATTAGGGGCTCAGGAGACCTTCTCAGACAGATTTTCTGAAGTTTTGGATTTGGGGTGCCAGTTATTGTTCCATGTCCTTCCTGACATTTATCTCTGGTATTGCAGAATGCCCCTCCTCCAGGTCAGTTAAAGCAGCTTTTCTTGTAACTGCTACACATTTGCTTCCAAATAACCAGTTTCCCTGTCTCCTCAGGCCAAAGTTCAGAATAAAACTTATGGGAAGAAATGCTCATTAAAGAGAAAAAACAGAGGTAACCCTGGGTGAATTCCACATCAACCACAGAAGAGTTCAAGGCTGAAGTTAAGCGTACCCGTAAATCATGAACATGATTATTGCAACCTTCCAGTGTCCACTGGGGATGAAATATTGCCTTGATAGGCTTTAGAGACAGGATTTCATACAGAGGAAATCTAGATGGGAAAATTAAGCAGGGAAATGTTAAAATCCAACGAAACAAAATGCCCCAAATTCAACCCCAAACCCTTTTCTGACCATTATCTCATGTTAAACAGAGGTACCTCCCACTAGAGCACGTTGCTCAGAGTTCCATCCAGCCCTCTCCCAGCACCACACTGGTCACAGTGCAAAGGCAGAGGCCACAGCCTGGATCTCTGCTGTGTGTGCAAGTCCCAGGCTCGTGGAGGCGTGGGTGGCAAACTCTCTGAATGAAAATTAGGGTAGTGGCATGGCTCACTGGAAAGCTGACAGTTCCTTCTCATTCTAGAAGAAGACTTTCTGAACTAGATCTCTGAGGTGTCTCACGGCCCAGCAAAACCTGGGAAAATCACCTTCTGTCTCCTCTTCTCTCCGGGTTTTCTTTTTTCTCTTCAGGTATGACTTCCCCAAGTATCCTCCCTTGCTCGATGCAGCTGGAATCCGGTGACACGATGGAAATGAAATGCTGATTTTTACGCAAGATTATGTAAATCCAGTATGTTCAGTCACTGTAGTCCTGGGAATTCCCTTATCAGCAACATAATCACGAGAATTAATTCCCCCAGCCTGTGAGATAATGGCAGGGAAGGAGTGAGGGCTGAGCTAATCACCAGGCATTACTCAGCCAGGGCTTCCACTTGCATGACACGGAATGAGCACAAGGTGAAATGTTTGTACCACAGAGATCTCCAGTGCAATGACCCTGCTCTCAATAGCCCTCTTGAATAACTCCACAAAGCATTAAAGCCAATGTGAGGGACAATCTAGACCTTTCTGTTTGTCACATAGAGATCCTGGTCTAGTATGAAGTCTGCCCTTGAGCTGATTGAGGAATAAAGCACTAAAATTTTCTGTCCTGAGCTGCTCAGTGGTCACAGCCCTGAGCTATTAGTTCTTGTGTTCCCCCTTGACTCTGTAAGAAGAACGTGTTACTTGGCATTACACTTATGAATAAAGTCCTTGGGTGGTGGCCTGATTAATTTGATTTCAAAACGAGACATGGGGGATAAGGCTGCCTACTCAGTTTATGTCCTTGCTACTTTCTAACTACCAATCTTTGCAAGTACAATTCACAAGTGACTACTTTGTTTTCCTCTGGGCATGATTTAGCTTTATTTATTGACATTGTTGTTATTACTATTCATAAAAGAAATTATCAAGGTAACCTGGCTGATAGACTTCCAAGCATTTGGTAATGACTTCTGCAAATCATGAAGAAAAATGTACCTTCGAAACTGAAGGCATAAGCAAAAGCAGGGCAAGGGGATGATGAGCTTTAAAGAACAGGTGTCCTTTCAAGCCAAAGATTAATTCCAGATTGAAATTATCAGACAGTAAATAACACACCTCAGCCTTCATCAACAGGAAGCAAATTTACCCTGTTGCAAATATACTAATCACTAGCCTAGCAACTCACATTATTAGCTGAGAATAATTATTCTCTCCAAGGAAAGTATAGACCTTCAAAGGAGATAACATCTTAAATCACAGCAAATTTTAATTTAAATTCAAAGTGTGGGAATGCACACAATACCCCATCTCTCTCTTATCCATCCAGGATGGTGTCATTACAATGTTCTAAAGTCAGCCCCAGTCATCGGACTAAATACCTGCAGCCTAACACTTTGCAATTTCATTTTCTCCTTGTCAGACTGTGTAATTGATATTTGTACTGGAGGTAACAAAACAGAAAATGTGAAGCTGTTGGTAACTGGGCCATTACTGTATTCTCAAACTGCCTGAGAAGTGGGGAGGACTGGGTGACAGTGAGGAACTGGTGCCTTTGTAACTGGGCACAAAACCTTTGACGTGGCCCAAGGCTGCAGTCAGTGCCTGGCTGGACTGGGACAGGTGTGGGGTCTTGTCACAGCCCCTTGTGTGACTGTTTCTGCTGGAAGCCAAGTCCTGCAAAGAGCCAAGTTCATTGATTCCAGCAATATCTCAGCTTGGTGCAGAGCATGACTGGGGGTGTGGAGAGTCAGCCCCTGGGAGGTGGCAGGAGATGAAGCTCTCCAGTGCATCTGCAGGGACTGATGGAGGGAGCTGTTCACTGTTGACTTTGCTGTCTGACTTTCATGGTTCATGCAGTCTTGAGGACTGGCAGTTCCCAAGTACAGTCATGTCCAGAGAAGTGACCAGCTCTGTTTCCCTTGTTCCCAGCTCAAGGACAGGGTAATGGGATCTTTTTCCATGGGCTTTTTGCTGAGAGCGAATTCACCAGGTGAATTACAGCGATTTTTCTGCCTGCGTGGGAGTTTGTTTTCTCCTCCAGATGCCTTGGGTTCAGTAAGAGCACTTCTATAGAATACAGCTCAGAAGTGTCAAACTATGATGAGGGCCAGGTAATTGCAAAACTTTCCTCTGAAGAAGGCTCACAGCCTCCTGTCTTTCCAGGTGCCACAACAAGCTTTTCCTTAGCCATCAGAGCTTTGAAGCTACATAAATGCCCAAATCTTATCCACTGATTTCTAATTTTTTTCATTATTTGCTTTCAAGTGTGTGCAACACAAAGGCAACAGGGCTGATGGGCTGGGGAGATGCTAATGCCCTGCAGAAATGACCCTGAGTCTGAAGCCTTTAAAAACCAGGACCTTTGGGTTGAAATTGCTCATCAGGTAAACAAAACTAAAGAAAACACCATCCTAACACCCTTCGAATGTGAATAATTTGTTGAGAGTGTCTTCCGGGGTAATAGATAATTGTATCTGTTCCGCCTCCAAAGCAGCTCAAATCAGCCCAGTGACATTTGTCACAAGTGGAGGCAGTTATTAATAGGCTGCATACTTATAAAACTTCTTTACAATTCAAATTGCTTCTTACTGCCTTTATCCTAGCTTTGGGGATGTTTTATCCATGTATTCCTGACTTCTGACTCCTGAGTCGAATCTAACTATCCTTGAAGGAAAGAGGAGTGAAAGCCCAGTTGACTCCAAAGCTTTGGACAGCACCAGGAGCTCTGGAGATGTGTCCAGGGGAGATGTAGGACACTGGTCCAGCAGGAATAAAAGACTGTGATGCCTCCTTTACTAGTAAAAAGCCTACCAGAATAAATCCCAGAATATGGCCAATTTACTTGCTCACCACTGGAGCTGCTTGTACCCATCCACTTGGCAACACTGATTGAATAAGAAGTCTAATTTATTTGGATTTCAGAGATGCTTTGGCAAACGTAGAGTGGGGATCACCCTGTCTTCTTTCCAGCATTACATGAAATGTGTATTTTTAGCACTCGAGCTCAGGACTAATTTTTCAGGAATTTCACAGCTTAAGCCTCTCGGGTTGGAAAATAATGAGTGAAACATTAAGAAAGGCTGAAGGTAATGGGGATGGGGCCGACTGTGAGCCCTTGCCGATGTCCCATGTTGATTGCTGTTTTTATCTTCAGTGTCAGGAAGAAAAACAGGAGAAAGCAAATACAATGCAGCCTCCAAGCAGAATATGTAAATATAAATCATCGTATAATAGTAGCAGTGACCCAGGGGCAAGCAGTTGCTGTAGAAGAGAGGTTTTCAGACTCCCAGATGAGATTTAAAATCAGAGTCCTGAGCTCTCCTTGTCAATAACAGATTAATGAAATGAAAAGACACAATGTGCATACTATGGGAAGATGTCAGAAAATTAAGTACTGAAATCCTGGCTGTATTTTTGTGTGCAGCAGAGTAGACTGAGTTGCTCTGAGAACTGAAATCTTGCTTCTTTGAAAATATGTCCCCATACTGAAAAAATACCCCTGTATTTATGCACAGATGAAATTAGACTTACTGCAATGTGTATATTATATAAACAGACTCTGGTAGCTCTTGGGGTCAGATATGATTTAGAAATGCAGATTACTGTTATTATTAATAATTATGATCATGATCAGCTGGGGTTTATGACTCGGGACATACTAGCCATGGCAGTCTATTACTAATGTATGTGTTCTGATCATTATTTTATAAAACAGACAACCAAAGTGCCATGCTGTGTATAGGAAATCATCCCCTCTGCACTACTAAGTGAGCTAAACACATAGGTGCCATTAGTCCTCCATTATATACTCTTCCAAGTACAATTAAGTGCAGACAGGGTCTAAAACTGGGGTCTGCTGTTTTTCCCCTGTGCATCGTGTAGGTGGAGTTGGTTTATTACGCCCATTTCAGTTCTTGTTTTTTAAAAAAAGAAAAAAAGCTAAATGGTCTCATTAAAACCTCATAGAGGAAATTTATTCATCCTACTGAAATATTTTTGGGCTTTTCCGAAACCAGTAATCAGCATCTGAAGACAGTCATCTGCCTTGCTAATGGACCACAGTTACATGTGTAATTGATTAATTAAGGAACGAAAATCACTGCTGAGACTAAGAGAGATATCCACAGCTTCAGCAGGCATCAAAGTGAAATAGCAGCTCCTCCTGAGCAAAGCAGATGAGATTGTTTCAGGTACTTTTGTCCATTTTAAACTGCTCTATCTTCTCTATACAGGTTGTTGTTTGGTACCCCAGGCTTTTCTGTGGGGGTAAGAAACAGGGAAAACAAGAAATGCTCCAGCCCTCCTTTTCCAGCTGGCAGAAGGAGCACAGTGTGGTTGGGTTTGAGCATGTGTGTGTTTATCATTGGCTTTGTGTGCATGAGCAATCATGTACACGGAAAAAGGCAGCGGAGGGAACTCGAACAAACAAGCTCTTTGGCAAGCTCTGGGTGAGCATGGTGGCGTCTGCTACTCTTTGCAAGCTGTGTTGTCATGATTTCCCTCCTGTGGAGGTTGTGCCTCCTGTCTCACCACTCATTTCACCAGTTTGGGCCTTCACCAATGCTCTGCAGCAAAGCTCGTGACAGGGTCCTGGCTGAGGAGAAGGTTTCACACACAGGCAGAGCCAAATATAAACATCTCAGCAGATATTCTGAATGGGGGAAATGGTGCAGAGTCACCTCTGGTGAGTTCATGGTGAGTGTACTGCTAGCTGTGCTCCACTGGAGCTCTTTCAAGGCATGAGACTCCTTCCAGAGCAGGAAGAAGTGGGACACTGAGGGATTTTGCCTGCAGACAGCAGGGCTGGTGCTGAGGTCTTGCTTCTTCCATTTAATACCTGACCTGAGAGATTGCTTGCACTTTGAAAGAACTTTCAGATGTTTCCAGTGTTGTCAGTATTAGGGGCTTCAACTAAGAGAAAATAAAAGATAGGCCTAAATACTTCCCGTCACTAAATCTATTGGTTTTCTGTGGCTCTCATTACCTTAGTTTGATCTTCACAGATCTCTAGGCAGATCCAAAGATCAGCCAGATTTTATAGCAGGTTAGAAAGAGCCAAAGTGTTGAAATTTGACAAAAAGCCCTAAACCTATTTTTAGAAAAGCATCTTGAGCCCTCAGATAGCTGGACCTTTGGCAGTTCAGCCAGGCAGCCCAACCAGAGTTAGTTTTTAATAGCCAGAGGTTTAGTTTAGAGCTGTTTAGTTTGCTCTCTTCATCTGCCCATTAGACACCTTCCATTAGGCATTGCCACTCCAGTTGTGCACTGGTCAACAAACTCTTGGAGAACAGATGGCTCAGACAGATTTTCTGGGGACCAGAGTCAGGCAGTTTCAGTGCCTTTATGCTCTTGAGGATAAGGATGGTGTAGGTACAGCTTTGGACTCCTCATTCCCTGTACTCTGGCATAAATACTCTCATACCACTGCACACCCTCCAGGGGGCTGTTTCTGCTGATGTTGATGTGCACATGCACTGTTTGTGGTAGTGATGAGTTATCTCAATTGGTCATGAAAAGTCAGGAGCATAACTGAGGCACTGAATGGCTTCCACTCAAATCATTTTATTAGATGATGAATTTTCAAGTGTTGGAAATTGTAGGTAGGCAGCTACAAGCAAACATCCCTAAGTTACCTTCAGATTTTGTAACGTGTGAATTTAGTTTTTAGGCAGCTAAAATGAAGTATAAGGAAATTGCCTGGCTTTTATGGCAGATGTGAATGATTGCTAACCTCAAAATTTTAAAAGCAGCATTTTTGTGCATTCATTCCTCAGAGCTTATGTCACATTTGGAGAACAAGTTGAACCTCCTCCTCCTTTCAGCTTCCTTGAGCTTTGGTTGTCAGTGGCAAAGATCTGAAGTTGGGTACATTTCCTTAACTGCACCTTAAGGTATTTGTCCCTAACTGCTATAAACAGCTGTAATGAGCAGCCTTTTGGAGGTCACTTAGGCCTGCATTGCTATCCAGTGCCAAATAATGATTTGGCAAAGCACTACACAACTGGGCTGAATTTTAAGTGTGGCATTAACTGTGTTTAACTCTGCTTGGAGTCAGTGGGGCTTACAATGAGTTTTAAATGTTTCACTGAACAAGGATAGATTCAAGCAGGTGCTTATGGTTCAGCATGCACAAAAGCACCTGACTGGTTCAGGACCTAAGAGAGATGAATGGAGAGAGCTTCAGAGCAGCTGGTGTCCCTGCCTTCCTAGCAGTGCAATTTCCATCCAGTGAGCAGGTGAAAATGGAAAGGAAAGAGAAAAACTATTTTAAATAAAAGAAGGAAGGGAGAAAAACATGTCTTAGTTCACTGTGGGTAGAGTGATATGTTGACTCTGTCTGACAGAATCCCGGGTATGGATGTGTCCTTTCTTTGCGAGGGGCAGTCTGTCTGATGGTTATGAATGATGGGCAAATGGAAGGATGATCAAGACAACTGCAATCTTATTCACAGTCCATAAAATAGCAGAAGAGAGGCTCCTAGCCTTCTCATTTATGTCAGCTTTGAGACGAAATCAGAAAACCTGTGATTATGGAACAACTTTGTATGCATGTGCATGCATATTGTGTGTCTGTGTATGCAAAACCTGTCATTGTCAGACACAATAATGGCATTTCACTGGACAGAAATTGAACTTTCTTTGTCTTTCTGGGTTTTGATTTTTGAGGAAAAATTGAGACCTGCTGCCCCCTCAGCTTCACTGCCTTATGATTGAAGCTTTTTTTATTGGAGATTTTGTTTTCTTACACATTCAGATGATAACATGGTTCAGAAGGGAGAGCATGAGTGACATCCAGAATTCCTCGGTTTTCTTAAGGATTATGTAGTTTGTCTGTTATCAGGTCTTTCTCAAACAATTTAACTTCCATCATGGAATTCTACTTTATTTATAAAATAGATATTTCTATACCTACCTAAAAGGCCCCATATAATCACAGACTGGTTTGGGTTGGAGGGGACATTCTAAGATTATCTATTCCAAACCTTCTGCCATGGGCAAGGACATTCAGCCTGATTTTGAACAATTCCAAAGGTCAGCCAGCCAAAGCTTCTCTGAGCAACCTGTTCCCATGCTGCACATATAGCAGTTTTGTGGTTTTCCTGTGTCTCCAGGATTATACCAGTAGCTCTGTATTGAACTCTCACTTCCCCTTTATCTAGATGGAAATCTATTTTGTACACACACACACACACACACACACACACACACACTCAGCTCATGTTTTCATCTCTTGGGAATATTTAGCCTTCTTATGAAACCCAACCCAACAGAAAGAAATCAATTAATTCCAACTCGTGAAGACAGTGATACTGCAGAAGGAAAATAGATGAGTAGCGGATGTTTAGTCTAATGGATGATGAAAAGCTAAAGTGTTTTAAACACTGATTTATAACCACTGAGACCAACAACAGGATTTAGAGAGAAGAAGAACTGCAGCTTCTCATTTTACTGGCACCTCCATTTTCCAGGTTGGAGCCAAAGTTCTGTCCCAGCTGGTTAGGGGGACAGTGCCTGTGATACAGCAGGTATCCTGTGGGGTAGGGTGGCTGTTCAAAGCCAGGGGTCACATTCTACCCTGATCCAAGGAGAGGAAAGATGGCATGAAAGTGCTCATGACTGAAGTTTAAATCAAGAGAAAATGGAATGGAAGAGGAGGAAACAATGAAGTGATAGCAGTGAACAGGACAGGCAGGGACATCTGCAGAGCGGCCTCTCAGTCCTGATTTGCAGAGGGTAATGATGGCAAGCTCTCAGCTCTTCCTCATGCAATTCAGATATGCTACAACACAAGAAGTCCATGGTATTGGAGCTGTTCCAGCTGTCAGAGACCAGCCTGGGAGCATCTCACATATGTTTGATCCAATGTGGAATTGTCTGAGTTTCAGGAAAAAAGGAGGGTGAATCCTAGGCTGAACTTGAGGGAAGAGCTTGTTGTTAGCACAGATACAGCTGCTGCAGCTTCCCCTGGTAAACTGCACTTTTAGGAGCATGTCTCCTTCCACTTCCTCTGCAGTGGTAAATGCAGAGGCTTTCTGGCATCACTCTGTCTCCTGTAGAGGGTTATAAAACTGCAGTTAAGCACTGAACCATTTTACAGCCCTGACCACCCCAGCTACAATGAAATAGATTAACAATGCTCCTTGTGGATCCCTTCCAACCCAGGACATTCAATGATTCTATTATTCTTCTAGCCTTCATTTAAGCTCCTAAAAGAACAGAGAACAGTCTGCTTTGTGGCCCTGACTCTGCTCAGTGGATTTAGGGGAGAGATCCACACAAACTTGAGCCCCACAAAGAAACCTGACAAAAGAAGCAGGGACACAGAGGACAAAGTTGATGGCATCACCATTTGATTCTTTATTTGCTGCTGCCACAGAAATTATGCTGCTGCAGAGTATTTGTATGTTGATGATAACCATCAAAGGTGGAGAGTATATAAAATAATTAAATTTGTAATTACTTACTGCAGTAAAATGCAGTAAAATGCCCCATTCCCCTCTAAGAATTTTCTCCCTTCCCTGTACCTTGCTCACGATCCTGCAAAGCACAGGAAATTAGCAGCTGAAAGGGTTGGATTGTAATAATGTCCCAGTGAAGAAAACCCTAAAGCAGTTGGCAACATTAATGTGCATACCTGGGCTTGAGCATGGGCTCTTGCCCTCTGCAAATACAAGCTTCTTTTATTTACTTGACATTTGCAAAATGAAGATCTAGATGACATGCTTAGCCTCACTAAATGGATTTCTTTAAATAATGTCAACTCTTTCCCTCCTCCCTTTCATTATGTCCCTCCCAAAGTCTTTCTCTATATAGACAGATTATTACTCCGCAGGTAGGAACCAGCCAAAAAGCTTTTTGAAGATGTCTTTGTCAAATTTAGCTGAGTTTTGTTTCTGTATAGAGAGGTTTGGCCTAGGAACTATCACTAAGGACAGGTATTTGTGTCTCCTGTGAAATGTGCAGGAGTCAGTGCTGTGGAGCTGAGGCAGAGTTGGTCCCACTGAGCTGTGCCTCAGGCAGGGGGGCTCTTCCCCCCAGGATCATTTCTGCTCCTTCAAGGTGTATGGCTCAGTTACCATGCCAAAAACCAATCCTCAGTGATGGCTCAGGAACAGAATGCTCACATGTCATGAAATGCATTATTAAATTTCAGTTGTCAGCTTTAACCCTGATGCTGGTGTTGCTGCCTTAAAACACGCTCCTTCTTCATCCCTTTGCTTTAATTGCTGCACAGTCAGCTGGTCTGGAGCATCCAACTTGGATCATCAGGGACCACAATCACTGCTGCTGCACCAAAATCAATTAAATTTGGCTGGTTTACCTCACTGGAGGCTCAGGTCAATTGTCCCAAATGAGGCAGGGTTCTGGGTTTCTGTATCCATTCCGAATCAACATCTGACGTCTGAAGTGCACTCAGTGCCTGCAAACTGAGCTCCTGAAGAGGTACATTCATCTGACAAACATAATATTTAGTGTCTGCTAAGACAGAGGCTCACTAGAACAGACCATCCACTTAAGCAGAGAAAATATAAGAGATTGTGTTCAATGTACTGTATACAGGAGTCCCTTTTTCAGCATATACCCTATTAAATTAACTGGAAATGAATGTTCATCAGTCTCTAAGGGAAAGAGCCTGAAGCCTTTTCTTTTCTCTTCAGATCAGACATTCATCAGGCTTTTGATCTTACTGCTCATGACTATGTTGGCTTACAGAAAAGGTCAGGAAACAGCTCTGCAAATACAAGTAGGTTTTCCAAAGGCTAAATCCCTTAGTTCATAGGTGGGAATCTTCCAATAACATAATGGTCAAATGCAGCAGGTCAATCGTGTTCTTTTTATTTGGTCAAGGTGTTGAGATTGTATGGAGATTTCAAATTCCCCATTGTTTCTCTCCAGAAGCAGGATGAGTTCAGAGTCAGGGTAAAGTTATATTAGTTTTGCATGCTCAAAACCTTCAGGTCTTTCTACTTACTCCAGGCGTTCTCTTCAAGAAAATTCATGCTGATGACTGTCAAATAATCTTCCAATTTTTGGTAAACAGCTAAGTGTTTAGGGAAAATGGCTGGCCTCAGCTATTCTTTTGAATGTTTCTTTTTACTTCTAGTGGAGCATGAATATCTCCTCTGCTTTGTTAAGGAGGTTAGAGAGACATCTAAAATCATTTGCTCACACTCAATTTGCTTATAGGCATGGAGATAAAGTACAGGTTTGTTTTTGTTTGAGTGTCTCATTGTAGTGCTTCTTGTTATATAACACTCAACATAACTACTGGGAACAAAACAGATGGTTTTTGTCATAAATTCTGCTCTGAGACAGATGAATCAGGTGAATCTCATGTAATTCCTTGCTGAATTGGGTGGCAGAGTCCCTCTGCAGAAAGCAGCTCAACTCTGTCACTTTCCTTCTGTGATTTTATTTCTAAAATACACTAAAAACAAACTCCTGAACTCAGGCTCTGGAGAGAAGTTTAAAGCCTCACTTGCAATCTGCACATCCCCACTTGGGGAGGGAGAGCCATCATGCTCATGCAGGCTCCCTGACAGATGACATCTCCTGCAGTTATGACTCCATAAAGGAGCCCTTCTTGTGCTTTGTGAAGCTTTTCCAAGTGTTAAATGATGTTTTCCTGTCTCTCCATATCCATCAAAACCTCTTAATGAATCTGATTGCGCTCTGAAAGTGCACCCTTGCCATAGAAATGAATTAATATCAAGGGGAAAAGTCAGTTTTCTGCTAATTCACATCATTTTTTTCATTTGTCACATTATCTCCTCAGCTTTAAAATCCCTAATGCCCTGGGTATAAGCTACTGATTAATGACACAAACTTTCACCACTCATCTCTGCACTTGTATAAAGCATGAAAAATGCAGGGGAGAATCAGCCCACCCTCAGATCTTCTGCCCTGCCCTTGAGTCTCTGTGGTGACCTGCTCCAGCAGATGTGTTTGGTGGGATGTCACGGGTAAATTAACAAGTCTGAGTGATTTCAAGTGAAAACCTGTCAGGAAGCTGAAGGAGGAGCACTGCATTGTCAACTCCTTCCTTCACAGTGAGGACAATCTCTATCCCAGTTTCCCTTAGAGAACACAATCCTGGTGGTGCAGCATAGGGAAGGCTGACTCTTGAGCCAAAGGCTTGCTGTAAAGAAATGCTGGAATCATTTGCTGGAGGAGCAAATCCTCTGGTAAACGCACATTCACACGAGCTTTTGCAATGGGTTTTTTATCTCACTAACTTCTTGTGTGCAGAAATCTGACCAAATGTTTGCAGGAATCAAATCCAAGAGAATGCAGGCACTGAAATGAACACTTCCAAGGGAAGGGAGCAAAATTTCCCAGACTCCACCCAGGAGCAATGTGTAAAAGCATCTGTAACAGCCCAGGTTTCTGCCTGCTTCCTCATAGTTGATGTACTCAGAATAACATCCAGATTTTGAATCACTGCAGGCCACCTTATTGCAGGGCCATACTAACTTTTAGGGGAAAACTGAAAGCAGAGATACTTGGTCCCCTTATCAGATGCCTTGTTGCTAAACAGCCCTGTCTTGCTTAACTGCTCTAAATTATACTTCTGTTCTGTCACATTGACTAATGGGCACTATGGCTGCTATTTTCTTTTTTAAACTAGAGCCAAACTGAAGTCTCCATGGATGAATAAATGAATTAATTTATTTTATTGCAGTACTCAGTCCTCAATAAAATGTCAGAGGTAAAGTGGGGTTATTTTTTTTTTTTATGTTCTTGGATAGGAATATTCTGAGCACATGCTGTACACACACTTCCTGGGGAAATTAATTATTGTTATTTTATTATTAGAACCGTAGAACACTTGTATGGAGTTTTACATCTTCAAAGCACTTTGCTAACATTTAGCTAATTAATTAAAGTGCATTTCATGCAAATCCATTTCCATCTGGATTTACAATCAGCCCTCCTTTATGGGGAAATTATGTCACACATAAACCAAACGGAGCCGAGGCGGCTGTGGCTGTGAGCAGGAGCAGTGGGAGGTGGGCAGTAATGATGCCCCTACAGCTGCCACCCTCGGCTGGGCTCTGGCAGCTGCAGGGCCCCTCACTGCTCCAGACAGCCCCTAATACCCAGAGACCTGCAGCTCACAGCACCACACACACCCACAGCAAGATTTAGAGACAGCCCAGTGGCCTTATTTCAGAGCAGAGTTTTGGAAGTGTTGGCGGCTGCCTGTTGTTAGCAGTGCTCCTCCATCTTGCTTTCATCATGGGGTTGACAGGAGTCCTTTCAGCCTCACCCCCAGCCAGAGCGGTGGCAGTGACATCCTCTAAACGTCTCTGTCCTGCAGATGAGGATCACATTTGTCACAGAGGCTTTTTTACCCCTGTTGGAGTTCAATGAGGCTTGAAAGACAGTGAGTGTGAGTGACTAAATGGGAACATTGCTTCTCACAATGTGGCACAGGGGAACCTGTGGCTTATTGGTCAGCTTTCTCCAGCACCCCGTGACAGGGCTGGCTCTGCCTGTCAGCCCAGCTGCCTCCCACATCGAGCTCGTAAAGGCAGAGATGTGCTCAGCCACTTGGATGAGGAGGAAAGACAGCCCTTGGTGCACTCAGAGGTGCCTTTGCTGCCTCACAAAGGATCAATCCTAGTGCCTCCAGAAGATTTTTTGCCAATGACTTTGAAATTATCTACAGCATTTGCTCAACGACCAGCACAATTGCCAGAAGTACCAGACACAGTTCAGTAGAGGTAAATAGGGTCCTAAAATTGAGGAGCTCCTGCTTCTCAAATAGATGAGGCCAGAGCCACCACCCAACAGCCTTGGCTAAAGGCATCTCACTGGCAGCCAGCTGCCCAAAACTAAACATATAGAATGTATATATACACGTTATATATACACACAGAGTGTTACATGTGAAAAATAAGAGGTGTGATCAATCATCCCATCAAGAATGGTGAAAAACTCCCGTGAGAATGAAAAGACCAAAGGAGAAAACCACATCTGTCAGAAATTTTAAAATATATTAGGACCAAAAGGAAGATTTACAATACAGATGGCCACTAGATTTGTGTGTGGTTCTGGGGAAAATACTTAAAAAATAAATGTCAGAATACTAAAAAAGTTCAATCTGAATGCAAGGCAAAAACATTTGAACAAGAAAAATGCTTAAGCAGCAAAATAATTTGTGTCATAGTTGTCCCATCTTCCATGTTCTTTAAAAAAACTTGGATGTTCTATCAGAAGTTTCATATAAGCTGAACAGTTTGTACGTCCAGTTCAGCTTTACTGGATTAAGCTTAGAGAAGTCTGAAATGAGAAATTTGATGAGAATATTAAGTCTTTTAACCTTGAACCCTGTAAACAGCAGAGCGAAGGACACCTTCAGTTCAGCACTGGTGGGAGGACTCTCAGCTGACAACACAACAGAGTTGCTGCCCCAAATCTGCAGCCTCTGGGACTTTGCCAGGCTCCTGCTGCATCGAGGGACAGTGAAGCTGAAATTGTAGAGCTGAGAAATTCCTGGGAAAGAACAGAATTGGGAAGGGATGTCCTGAACCAGTCCAGGAAGAGAAGGAATGTAGCTTATAGCAGTGACCTGGTAAAGATGACCCAGAGGAAAAGTCTTCACCAAACATTTTAATTTCTTTTTCATATTCCGTATGAAGCTGAGATTTTGGCACTTTGGCCAGTATTTTCCAGCTGAAAATTAAAATATTCTCCTTTGGGACTCCAACTATTTTTTATAATACACCCAGACTTTATGGAAAACAGATATGTCTTTAACATTTTTTCCCTCCAGTGAACATGAATGTTCTCTTAAAAATGGGCTTTAATGAAAAACCTTGATTGCTGTAAGAATCTGTACAGTCACAGTAATATAAGCATGGTAAATTGTATCTATAATACTTTAAAGCTATTCCTCTTCTCTGCTTGTGTCACTGCTATTGGACTATGTGGTCATACACAGCACCCAAGTCAATGAAAATCCTGATCTTTCACTTAAGCAAGAGCAGAAAACCTTTTTGACCCCTGTGCAGTCAAGAGAGCTGTGTTTTCCTTTACAACCTGTTAAAGATGAATAAGATCTAAGGAGAGAAATAGGGCGAACGAGATCTCAGAACAAGCAGAAGCTCATGGCTGTGTTTACTTTTTGAATTCTAACATAGAAATTGCAACATTAAATTCTAATGCACATTTTTCTCGAAGGGAAGAAGGATCAGGTGAAAGTTCACTCTGAATAGGCATTTTCTGAATCGTGGCTGCATTCCAAAGGGAAGCCTCCCTCTCCTTCTAATGATGCCCTCTGGCTCTTTATGTTATATCTATCTTGGTTTTCCACTCTGATGATCATTTCTAAATTGCTGCTTATTATTGTAATATTGGTTCTTTGCAGAATGCTTCAAGCAAAATGTTTTAAAATATAATGCATAAATACTGTTGTAACTACTACTGATAATCTCTACCATGCCTGCAAGAGCTTTCCCAGGCTGAGAAGGGAGGAAATCCCAAAGTTCCTGCAGAGGGCTGAATTCAGAGTTTCTCTTGTTTGAATATTTTTGAGAGCAGAAAAGACAATTTTTATGTCTTCATAGGACAAAACAGACATAGGACAAACTCCTCTTACTGAGACATGAACTGGCTCCAAGGACCACACAGAGCCATGGCCTTGGATCCTGGAGAACAACAACTGTTCCAAGTTAGGTGACAGCCCTGGAAATTAAAGCAGCCTGTAGACAATCTCCAGTTTGGCTGGGATCTCTGCCAACACATTGAGAGCTGTTTATCTTCCATCCATTCCCTCTTCAGCCCCAGTGATAAGTGAGCACCTGCTCCTGGTAGGTGAACATCTCCGTGGCATCAAACTACCACACACTGCCCATTGCCCTCAGGTTCTCTGCTGTGTGCAAATCATGGCCCAGACTGACTTTTCTTTCCCCCAAGGAGGGAAGGGCTTCTCCTCCAACCAGAACAGCCAGCAGGATCAGTCATGAAAGAAATTCCTCAGCTATATAGTTCATACTTGGCTGCTGGGTGCTGGGGTTTCAGTCTGGCCTCCAGTGACACCCTTTCCAAAGTACAGGAGGCAAAGTTATGCACAGATTATCTCTTGGCAAACACTGGCTTTAGCTAGAAGAATCAAAAGGGAAGTTATTTAAGAAATTATTTTCTTTTCCCTTCATGCCTTGCTGCTTTCTTGCCTTCCTGAGACTCAATTTCTGCAACTGAACTTCAATTTTCAGCTCTGTGTCACCTCTCTGAACTAAAGATTGAATTTAGTGCAATCAAATCACTGAAAAGATTGACCCATCAAATTCAGATCTCGCTCTTCTTTCATGCTTCATACTGCTCATGTGTTTTGGGATAGCTTGATAGTTGAAATGCCTGGTGAATTTTCAGATTGTCAGAGTGCAGTCCAGGAGGCTTCTTGCTCCTTCCCCCTCCTTTTCCTGCTTTTCAAGTCAGTGTCCAGCTGAGGAATTTCTTATGCAGGTTGTTCCATGGTCAAACCATCCCAATGAAGAGGCCTTTTTCCCCAACAACATCATATCTCCCTAATCCGATCAAATTGGCTGGCTCACCTGGAAGGATCAGCTCTGGAGGCTTGATGTTGCAGCAGGCTTGGAGAGACAGACCTAAGCAGAACATCAATATGATCTTCTGGTTTGTCCCTATTCCCTTGGTCCTTGCTTTATTATTAAATGCTGAATTGAGCAGTCCATGTGCCTTGTTCACATTTGTCCCCTCTCTAAGCTGCCGGGAGAGGGAGTAAACAAAGATTCCAGTGGCCCACACTGTTTTTATGTAATGAATAGACAAAAAGTGGAACAATTTTTAGAGACTGATGCCATGGCTGGCTGGGATCACTATACAGATGTACCTCTCAAGGCATCCTTTGAAAAAGGGACCTCATAAATCATTCAGTCATCACCATCTTGAGAGTGCTCACACCCCCTGACCACAGGGCAGGAGCACAGCAGCTCAGGGGATGCAGAATGTCTTGATTCAGGGGTTTATTTTCATCCCTTTAGTCTGCCAATATCCTGTAACATTTCAACAGCCAAAGAACTATTTGTTCTTGGGCACCATTTTCTGAACAGGGAATCTGTCAAGTACATTTGCATGATTTAATTTCAGAGACTCTGTTTGTTTAAGCCCTGATCCTCTGCAGGTTTTGAAAAGTCAGTTTTTCCCTGCATTTGGTAAAGGCTGACTTCTTCCATCCCTCAAAAAAAAAATCCTATGAAGCTTAAAATGAGCCTTCCTTTTCAATCCAAAACAAGCAAACAAAGTTTGTGTCCTTCCACACTCAGCTGCCTCCCATGTTCTTGGAAGCAGGTCTGTTGGTTTGCTCGTGCTCCTGGGCTGGCTGCCTCTCCTCCTCTAACACATACTGAGTTCAGGCACAGGATCTTCAGGGCTGGCATGAACAGGCTTCCTGGCAGGACTTCTTGGTGAGGGATGAGGAGAAAAAAATCCCCCATGAATTTAGGAAACCTCTTTCCTGCCATTTTGTGTCTGGTATTTGGATTATCCTGGGTTTAATCGTCTGGATTGCAGCTGAATATGAGCTGGCAGTGTGCCCAGGTGGCCAAAAAGGGTGACAGCATCCTGGCTTATGTCAGCAACAGTGTGGCCAGCAGGACAAGAGCAGTGATTGTCCCTCTGTATTTGGCACTGGTGAGGCCTCACCTTGAATCCTGGGGTCGGTTCTGGACCCCTCACTACAAGAAGGACTTTGAGGGCCTGGAGTGTCTCCAGAGAAAATGGAGCTGGTGAAGGAACTGGAGCATGAGTCTGATAAAGAGCAGCTGAGGGGATTCAGTCTGGAGAAAAGGAGGGTCTGGAGTGACCTTGTTGGTCTCTACAACTCCCAGAATGGAGGGTGTAGCCCTGTGGGGGTCAGGCTCTCCTCCGATGTAACAAGGGACAGGACACAAAGAAATAGTTTCATGTTGTGCTAGGAGAGGTTTAGATTGGATATGAGGAAAAATTTCTTCACCAAAGGTTGTGAAGCATTGGAACAGGCTGCCCAGAGCCATGGTGAGGTCACCAACCCTGCTGGTATTGAGAAGATGTGTAGATGTGGCACTTGGGGACATGGGTTAGTGGTGGGCTTGGCAGTGCTGGGATGTGTAGTACCTCTGTCTAAGGTTGATTCTCTAGTGTCTCATAAGGAATGTGAGTTCATTCCTAGTACCAGCCTGAACATAGAGACAGATGCTTTTCTACCTGCTGGCCTATTTCCTTCTGGGAACTTAATATCCTTCAGTGTATTCAGGTGTCTCATTCCAATCATCCAGTGGACATCATGATTTTTGCAGAGGCAGAGGCAGACGGTTGCATACACAGTGTGGATCACATAAACCTCATTTTTCCAGGTACACTGGGAAATAGCACAATAATCCATCAGTCACTGCCTTTTTCCACCACAGCTGTGGTGAGGAAGGGCTGTGCTTAAATCACCTCACTTCTGTCCATCCACATCTAGAACTACAAACCCATTGTAGTCTTAAAGGATGGGAACCCCTGGCTCCCTTTTCCTTTTGTCTGTGTTTCTAATTCATTCTTGGAACAGCAGCAAATCCCACCCTCCTCAGCCCCCCTGGTCCCAGTGGAGCAGAATGCTGTTAATTAATTCTAATGAACATCAGTCAGCCACTCTCTCTCTACATTGGGACAGGGGTTACTTTTATCTTCATCATTTGCCTTCCTTGATCTGATTTCCCCCCAGCTAAATTAAATCTCTGTCTTCTGTTTCAATTGATTTTTCTTTTCCTGCTCTCTTTTTAACTGAAGTAAGTTTACATAAATGTAAAAGTAACAAGACAAGGTCTTGGAAAAGACATGTCAGCTATTTAATACAGCACAGACTGTTGTAAAGCAATAGTAGTGTAGTTTAATTTGTATTTTCATAACTCATTCAGTTTCCCCTCTCCTCTTCCCCCCTAACCCTGAAAGCTAAATTATATTTAAATGTCATGGGGTGCTGGGAGATTGGCTGAAGCTGCCTGACCCATTGGACCATTCATTTGATGCAAGAGCCGTGAAAGACTCAGACTTATGCCACAGAAGCAATATTTCTTGTATTAGCTATTTATGGATTTACACATATTTCATTTCTCAACAATAAATAAAATAAATAACAGGCACCAAAACGCTGGCAGCATGACAGGGACCTTTATAAGATGCAGAACAAGGACAAAATTAGAAGCAGAGAGACAGTAAATAATTCTGAGGACCTGGTTCGTGACACGTGCGTGGGTAATTGCTGCACTCTGTGTTTTAAAGTCATCATTATATCTGTGTGGGGTCAGAGAGTTGCTGTCCTCCAGAGAGAAGGAGGCTCTTTCTGTAACATGAGACCACCCTTGCATGGGAATCTGGCATGGGCAACAACCTGGGGATAAGACAGGAAATAGCTGGAGAACTAATGGGTACCTCTAGTTATGAAAGCTATTTCTTGGAAATAGTAAATCTAATAAACTTGGAAAGACTTGGCCTCGTGTAGGCAAATGTGATGGCTGCCAGCAGAAAACAGGCTTAATTATTTGAAGAAAAAAATCAAAACCCACAAAATTTTAGGGGTTATGGATAATGAGGGGCAATATTTGTATCCATTTGGACAAAAATTTAATGCAACAAGCCTTCTGGATTGTGGACAAAATTTAAAAGTATTTACATCGTCTGTTGGGTATTACTTGGAGATGGCCAAGGAAAATCCTGACTTGGGAGACACTTTGTAGGATACACTGGCTCCGAGGATTTGGCCCTGTTTGCCTGGGAAGCTGATGGGGGGGTGACAACTTGCACTCATTTTCCCTAGATGATCTGACTGCTCCTGGCTTTCTGACTGTCCTTGCCCTCCTAGTTTTACTTGGATAAGAAAGTTCCCATCAAGAAGCAAGTTTTAGCATGTGCTTAGCTTTCACCACATTCAGCCTAACTCCATTGTCTTAAATCACTGCAGCTTCTGGCATTGACTTGTGGGGTTTAGGCTTAAAGCCAGGACAGATGCTTGCACACAAACAAATATATATATAAAACCCATATAACATTTGCTGTCATGGTAGCAGCCCAATGTCTGTGTGCTGCTGCTGCCTTGGTAACAATGTCTGTGTATGTCTGCCCCTGTATCCTGAGCTGCCATGGGATGGGGTGTGGGATATACTTAAAGGAAATAAGTTTTTTAAAAGCACAGGAATAAGAAAACCTATCAAGACATCTGTCTGCCAAATCATGATCCCTTTTACACGTCTCGTTACAGCCCCTACTTGCAGTTCTGCTCTCTGTTATAACTAAAACTGAAGAGTCTCCAGAGTTGGGTTTTTTTGGTGTTTTTTTGGTGTTTTTTTGTTTGGTTGGTTGGTTGTTTTTGGGGTTTTTTTTCTGTGCTTATCCTCAAAAGCCCACATATCCTATACAAAGGATGGATAAAATTTAGGGGAAAAATAACAGCATTACACAACACAATGAAATGTGGACATCAGTGAAAACTGTTTTATTTGGTGAATTCCTTTTTTCTCCGAAGAATGAGTGCAACAGAGCGCCATCAATAACACACCAGGGAGAAGGAAAGCAGTGTGAAGTCAAACACATCTACCTTGATAAAAATCATGGTCTAGTCCATTTTCCACGGCAACCACTAACAATTAGAGAGATTTCTGAATCCCCAATTTTCTAATCTAATAATTAACAACACAAAGCATCGGTACTTAACTGTTGCAGCAAGATTAATAAATTTGTTGGGTGCCTGCAGAACAGAAAAAGTCAGCCTGCTCAAATTCATAGCCAGAATTCAAGGGAGTCATTACTACATTGGCCCTTTACTGAAAGCTTTTTTTAATCATTAGATTTATGTGTAGCTATAAGTTATCTTGAAATTAATAGTTGTCCAGATTTCAGGATAAAAATCCCATATCCTAGGCAATAAACATCAATCCATTCTAAAGAAGGAATGTAGCACCACTGCAACAGTGTGAAGGTCATGAGAACACTGCTTATATCAGAAGAAATCAAAGTTATTACTTCCATCTTATGCAATCATGCCCATGAACTCAGAGATTCTTGAAATTCCCCTCCTGCATTTTTCCTGCATTGATTTAACAAATCATTCTCATTGGTTTTATTAAACAGGAAGTGTAAATCCTGGCCTGACTGCCATTGCACCCCAGTCAGTAGAAAATTTTATTTATCAGTTGTGAAATTAATGCTTGAAAGGACACAGTAAACCACAAAGGAAGAGTGGGAGAAAGAGAAAATATCAGGGAAGGAAAAAAACCAACAAAACCCCCAAGAGACAGAGTTGCATTAGGCTGTGTTTAATTGCAAATACCCCTCTGATGGCAGCACTCTGAATATTGTTCTTCAAGTACTCATGCAATCAAAATGTGGTAAGTCTCCCTTTGAAACGGGGATGAACTCTTCTGCAGGGCTGTCTTCAGCTGCATGTGAAATGGATTTTTTCCATATTTCAAATTAATTTGATTAATTGTGCCTGCCTTCACATCCCTGCTCATACCAGTGGTGATGTTTTACGTTTGCTGGTCAGCTTGGCCAAGAAGTGCTGCAAGCTCACTCCCCATGGGCTGGTGACTCCCCTGTCCCCAAAGTGCCATTTCCTTTCCCATCCCAGTTCCTGTCAAACACCAGATTTCTATGGAGAACCACGTGTGATACTAGCTCCTGGACACCTTTTCCTGCAGCTTGTGCCAGTAACACAGCAGAGCTGGCTTTCACCAAAGAAGGGCTCTGTAATGTATCAACTGAGCCTTACAAGGCCTCATCTATAGTGGAATTGTATATTTACAAGGCATCTGATTTTAAAAGCAATGTATAAATATATGAGCATGAAGAAATTCTCTTAAGAATGGCTGATTTCTGCAAACTTCTTCAGCTTTTATGGAAAAATTCTATAGAAATCCAGGGGAAGAATGAACATCTCTGAGGAAGTTTAGGGTGAGCAGGTTAATAGAAAAATCATATCTCTGGTGTGGAATTTATTTTTTTCAGTGCACCTCAGTATAGCATTCTGTAGGCAGCTAAAAGGGAAAAAAAAATCTATCAGAAAGTAACATTTTCTAATCTAGTTGGCTGCAGTTCAGCCCTGCAAAGAAATAAAGACTCTCTCAACCCAGGAATTCAGCAAGTGTGAAAAGCAGATAGGAAATAATTTGTCAATAGATTTGCAGATATCAAATGGATGCGAGAGGTTAGAGCAGGCACAAACCTCTGCACAGAGCTACAACTTGTCTAACATTTTCTTCAGCAGCTCAGGGAAAGCAAATAGTTTTCCATGAACCTTTTCAGTGGAGGGCAATAAAGAATCAGTCCCTCAACAGCTGCTGCCTTTAATTGTTTTTCAGGTGTTCTCAACACTGGCACTTCTCCCCTGCTGCACGAACCAAAATCCAAAGGTAAAACTCAAGTAAGAGACCAAAGGAAAAAAATCTTCCTGGTTAAGAAGTCTGTTCAGCAGGCTTCTTGTTGAAAACAGGGTGTACTTTTTCAAAGTTTGCATTTATAAGGCAAATGTGGGCATCCTGATGACCAAAATAAGTCAGTGTGGGCACTTAATTCCTTTGGCCCCTTGCAAATTCACGCTAAGATCGCTGACCCAACAACAAATGCAATGCTGGGAGCTGGTCCAAGCAAAGCTCTGATTTAAGCTACTCTACACCAAATCACAGCAAACACTTTCATCTGCTGTGAAAAGAAAGCCCTAAACATCAGTAAATGCACCAGAAATTAGCTTTCCCTGGCAGTAAGGTTTTGTGGGTTTATTTATAGCCTATTAGGGCTCATGGAAGGGAAGGAACAATATTCTGCTGCTAGTTAGAAAATATGCCATTTTAGCAACTCTATTTGCTCCTGGTCCAAAACCCCTTTGCCTTTTCCTGCTGTCCTGCCTGTTCACCCTCACGCACTCCACACCGTTTTCATCTGGGCTAAGGGGTCCAGGCTCCAGGAATTTGCATCCCTGCTGAGCAATTTTAACCACAACACAGAGAGGATAGGACTGCTTAGAAGGCCCAGAAGGTGATTGCTCTCTCCCAGAAATACTGTGGTAGAAGTAACACTTTTTTTTTCTTTGCCTTTTGGATCCAACTCTGCCTTGCAAAACATTCAACATTTTGGGTGAAAAGTGTCATCTTTCCATAAAAAGGCCTAATCTATATTAAAAAAAAGCCTCTTGAGAGAGAAGAGACAGGCTCTAAGAAATGTTCTCTGAGTAGTGACACAGTATTATCAGAACTCCCTTTCTCCATGCAGCAGCTTGTTCCTTGGGTTGCCTGTAAGAGAGAGCAGGGGGGTGTAGTGAAGCTATAAATAAAGCTGCAACAGGCAGCACCAACCTTCTTAACCATGGGATGAAAGAAGAATGCAGTTGTTCTTGGTTACTAATTGAATAACTGAATTACAGGGGCAGCAGAAACCCCAGGGCTGGGTTAAAGGATGCCCAGGTGCTGTGGAGGAGCCCTCCTCCTCTCTCTCTGCACCTCCAGAAAAGAAAGAATCCCAGTTTTCAGCAGTTCTGTGCATGAGCATTGGCAGTGAGGACTCGAGGGAGAAAGAAGTTAATTTTTGCAGTCAAGGCTGTGAAAGTGATGCCACTGTGTATTTAGAGGCAGCCTCTCTGGGCAGACATTTTCCCTCCCACAGCAGAGGATGGATGCAGTCTGCAAACCATGCTAGGCCTGCTCATGAACTCCTGTCAGTGCACCAAGGCATTTTCCTAAGGATGGCAGTGAAAATGATTCCAGGCTGGACTGAAACCTGCTGGAGAGCTTCAAGGAGAAAGGAGCAGCAAGGAAGAGCTGGCCCAGAGCTAAATTACAACAGGTTGGTTAGAGCAGAAGCAGAAGAAAGGGCAGGAAGATGCATTCTGTGTTTCTGGAATGAAGCTGACAGCCTGCAGTCTGTGTGCTTTTGGCTTAGAAAGGGGAAGAGCAGCTATAGGAAGCAGATTGTGGAGTTGCTGTTTGGAGAAGCTGCTGGATGAGAGGAATGTCAGGGGCTGCAGGGTGTGTGAGGAGAGGAGGCCACTGGTGCAAGGTGGGCTTTAGGATCTCATCCCTGAGAGTGGCAGAAAAGGTTGGACAGAAATGGGCTGTGACTTATAAGACCACTTCAGCTTAAACAAGAGTAGTCAAAATGGAGTGGTTCTTTCCTTAGACCCCACTTTAGCAAACTGTAGGTGGAAAAACTCCTCCAACACATAAGAAATGTTTTAAATTCCTGCCAAGCAAACCTGCTTTGAGCATGTAAAGCTCCAAGCTCCTAAGACAAAGGCTGACCCAAATTACCTGCTATACAGCAAATAAAGCTGCTGTAGTCACTCTGTGTTGCCAATGGTGTTGCAGAACCATATTCCCAGAAAAAATGGAGTAGATATGCACTGTGCAAATGTGGAACCACCACAGCATGTGGATTCATGGCACAGGACAGACATGAGGAGTTTTGTGTGCTGGGAGGAGGAAGGAGGTCGCAGGAGAGCAGACTTGATTATTAAAGAAGGGATCAAAGGCCCTGAGGTACAAACCACCACCAACCTCAACATCTGTAAAATCCATCCCATGCATACTTGGGCTCCAGTGCAATCCCCAGTAAGCAATGGCTCGCTCCATGAATTCCAGCAGAGGCAGGAGGACACATCACATCCCACTTAGGCTGAGGTACAGCCCAGAGGCTCAGCTGTGTGCCAAAAGACATTTATACCACATGCCAAGGCCTCCAAAGTCCTGTTGTTAACCTCAAACTAACCTCTTGCCTCTCCCACTAGTGGGAATAACCCTGGGTAGTTTCTCTTCTGTACACATGATCTTTTCTTTGCTGGAAATCTCAGGCTTGAATTGTTCTGGAGCTCTCAGCTATCTCAGATTAAAGCTAGATTTAATCATTGGCCACGTGTGAGAGGATAATTCTGAAAAGGGCACCTGGGACCCAAATTCTGGTGATCAGTGTGCTGTCTGTGTGGCCCACAGAAGAAAATGGTTTGGCTGCTCCCATTTAAGCAGCAGCGAGCAGCAGAGCATAAGAAAAGGAAATGTAAGGTCTTAAATGAATCCAATTACTCATGCCATTAATTTAGATTTACTTGAGTAGTTAGAGCATGCTATATAAACAAAAATTGATTAGTTAGATCATGTTCATTTGAAATTTGACCATGAGTGGATGGATATTTATTTTCCAGTCTAATGGTAAAGGTTTGCCAATATGTTTCTGTGGTATTTAAAAGGAGGTCACTTGATTTTTTTTTCATCTTGGATTTGCAATTATTCCCAGGATCATTTTCATCTGCAAGCCTTTTTTTCCTAAATAAGTGCTGTGCTGATGACAGGTGTAGGTGATGCTTTTTTTGCATGTTTCAATCAATCTAGACACACTTACAAAAGAGTGTGTGTGGATTGAACCCTAAGGTTTGCCTCTAGCTCATGTGAAAGTCAGCTACTGCCTACAGGAGCCAACTCTGAGTTTTTACTCTTGAGGTAAAACAGCAAAATATTACTTGAAACCTGAATCAGTTACAGAACTATAGCACAGGGAGAATAAAGTCTGAATGGGCTTTGAAATGAAATCAAGCCAAGAAAGTGCTGGTGTAGCAGACAGGCATGCTGAGGCAACTGAAGAACAATATTTCACATTGACTACATCCCATGCATTAGGAGGTGGGGGGAAAAATGGATGTTTTTATTTAGAAACAAGGAGTATTTCCCTAGCTCCCATTTCCTCTCGATAAAATCACTGTTGTCCCTGTAACTCAAACGTATCTGGAGGTGGGGACCTTTTTTCTCTCCACCACACAAAAAAATATATGCAACTTTACCCAAAACCTCCCTGTGAAATGGTCTACCACAGCTTTTTCCCTATGTCAAAATCAGCAAGTATTATCCCCCATCTGAATTTTTCTAGATACTCAATCTCTGATAAGAAAAGAGTGAGAAATAATTTCTTCTGTGGCTTAGAAATCTTAATCTGAACCGAGGTAAAATGATTATAAAACAATGTGCTTCTTAACCACATTACTATTGGCCAACATTTCCTGTCCATTAATAAGTTTCTGAGATTGCCTCATAGATAAAAATGGAATTTAAAAATAATTCATTATTTCCTTCATTGGAAACAGAGTTAGGAAGCAGGTATATGTAAAAATAGAATATTATCTTATGACTGGAGAGGCAGGGTTCTACATAATCTTCTCTCCAGAGGGTACATCTTGATTTTCATCAGTGTGTTGGTGAAATTTTGTGGGTATTTGTTCTCTCCATGAATACAGAATTCAGTTCCAGTCAGTCTGGTTTTTGTACACTATTTTTAAGATGGAAAGACCTTGATAATATTGAGATAAAGCCCAGTTCTCCTAGCCATGGAATATGTGTAGGTAGAGCAGAATATTAAAACCCTCACTGTAAGCTCTGTATTGTAAATTGCAGTAGCATTCTACCCATGGCTTGTAGAAAAATAACAAAGGTTTATGTGGCAAAACTGGGCTGTTCCTTTGCAGCTTTATTTGCTTATTTCATTTGGTGCTCATAACTGTTTTTCAACTCAGTTGGCTTAAACTTTTTCACTTTCTATGTTTCTTAGTGCCTGAGTCAGTCTTCCTTAAAGAATGCCCTTGTAAATGAAATGTTAACCTCTCCAATGTACTTTTAAAGAAATTAAAGTACTCTTTAGTCCGTACTTGGAAAACAAAATCAGATCTGGCAGTTTAGGATTATTGCAGTTGTGTCAGGTTGTATTTCAAGAAGACAGCTCTATGTGCAGTCTTCTAATTAAAATGAAAATATATTATCAACTTATTAAATTAGCTTCCCATCTGGTAATTTTACCGTTTAAAATAAAATTTTTTGTGCTTAAAAAAAATCTGAAACCATCACAACAAATGCTAAACTGATTTTAATAGTGTCACTACAACTAAAGTCTTCCACAGGATGAGGGTGGCATTGGTGTAGGGAAAAGAAAAGTTGATAATCCTCACACAAAGTGTAGAAATAGAAGATGAGGGCCACTAGTGGGGAAGGGGTGACAATGATAAATGTTTTACTGACTCTAGATCAGGTTTCATGGTGAGAATTTTCCCTAAAACTCACAGAATCACCCTTCCATCAATGTCTGTGTATAACGGGAATGTCTCCTGCCCCCAATCTAAATAGCATGAGGTGGATTTAGAAGTAGATGTATCTTATTAGTGTATATCACATGTGAATATTTGATGTGCCAAAAAGTAGGGAATATTCAGGTAAGTAGCCAATGTATTTCATGCAAAGCCATTCTCACACCCCTCCGTTTGCTCTTGGTAGCCTCCAGCAGCAGCAGCAGTGGCTCTTTGGTAGGGGAGGTGTGGGGTCAGGTCCTCAGGCCTGGGCTCAGCTGCACTGCCATGTGTCCCCTCTAGAGAGGGTGTCAGGAAAGTGGAACTTCTCTGCACGCTGTGACACTGCCAGCTGCCAGCACTCAGCCTGGGCTCACATTTACAGCACCAACAACACATG
The DNA here is from genome assembly GCA_013399915.1 of Illadopsis cleaveri. Taxonomy (NCBI): domain Eukaryota; kingdom Metazoa; phylum Chordata; class Aves; order Passeriformes; family Timaliidae; genus Illadopsis; species Illadopsis cleaveri. The sequence continues at coordinate 785,045 of VXBB01014215.1, read as the reverse complement.
CTCCAGACCAATCCGTGTAGTTCTCCTCTCCTTCATCCCAGCACTAAGGGATGTGCTGAGAGCCACATGCTGAGAGATGAGATGTCTCCAGCTGCTCTGGGACCAGCATTCACCCTGGAGTGCTGCTCCCCAGGGAGAATAGCAAGAGGAATTACTTTTCAACAATTATTTCAGAGTGTTCTGATCCTTTTAACTGAGGGCTTGTCTTACTTGGGAAAGAGGAATACAGAGAAAAGAAAATCCAAGGAAACTCCAGTGAAGTGTAGCTACATGAGTTATCACTTAAAAAATCCTAAAACAAGGCTTAAGCTTGAATGCTCTTTAATTGAATTCATTCTTCTCCATTTTGTTTGTTTGCATCCATGGGAATTCGTGTGAATAGCTCAAAACAGATTTTTCCTTCTTTCTTTCTCCTTCTCATCTGAAAAATCACTTCCTGATGTCTTGCAGACTCCCCACAACTATCCATGGCTTATCCAACAATGTTCTGGCCAACCAAGATATTAATAAAGGAGACCAGCTCTGTAGTCATTCATACACGTTTCCACTGCCAAAAGCTACACAGCAGGAAAGAAGGAGTTGACAAAATAGGAGTCCACAGTCCTGAATGTTTTATGAATCAGAAGAATTTCTGGGAAAGTAAAATCTAACAGACAGCATCTGCTGTACCTGGCAGCAGCAGCCTAGAACAGGTTCAAGTCCTTCCAGGTTTATTGGTTATGACTCAAAGCCACACTCCTAAAGGTGCAGAGGCTGTAGGGTCTCAGGGAGGAAGTATTGGAACCCAGTGCACCGGGTCTGGGGAGCAGGGTGACAGGATGCAGGCCAAGTGATGAAGACAGGTCCATCATCTCTATGTTCTCCCTTTTCTTGGCTTTCCACAGCCTGGAGCCAGTAAATAAGGAGAAAAATTACAAAGGAGCAGCTACAGACAACCATCTGCTGGAAGAGAAAGGAATACAACAGGAAGAATTCCTCAGCTGTCTGTGAGAATAGCTTTTGGTCAAAGGCCCCCCCAAACTGTGCTGTGCTCATGTCTGAGAATGGAGATGCTGAGACAGGGCAGAGGGACAGAGCGTGATGGGGGAGAGCAATCCCTGCTGGCAGCACAGGCAGGAGCTCTGCACTGCTCCCTGCAGGCATCCTCCTGTGCTCAGCTCTCAGCAAGGGGCGGGAGCACAAGCTGCACCCTTGCAGTTTACACCAGCGATAATTCTCAGCCATTTTTCCCATGAGGAAAACCCACAGGGATTTCTATGGCAGCTTAATAGCCCTTAGCTTAGCTGAGTGGCCCTTAGCAAAGCCTTCAGTGTGTCAGAAGAGCCATTCTGCTGTGTTAAGGGAGGGATGATTTTACTTCAGATTTCTGCTACACTCAGAACACACTTTTCCCCTGTCAATGAGTGCCCCCATTCAGTCATAGAGTGCACATTTGGAAGAATGTGTTTCCATCCAGTAATGACTCTGGGATAAAGACCTCATCAGTCTGATATCCAGTTGGGATTCTGGCTCACTAGTGATGAGGCAGTAACTTTAATGCTGGATATTAAAGCAAGAAAGAGATTTTTGGCCCTTCAATTATTGTGTTCGGCTCCCTCCCCAACAAACCCGTCTCCACAGGAATGGAAAAATAAAATCAGAGAGAAGAATTCTGTTAGCAGACAAGGCAAGAAATTCAATACAGATGACATTTGCTTTGCAAAGCAATAAAATAAGCTCCATCTGTTTAACAGTTAGGTACTTTCAGATAGGATTTAGCACAGAACATTTAGAACATTTTCAAAACATTGCAATGTTAAACACTCAGCCCTCAGGACAGATGTGGGGTGGAGATGAGGAATTGGAGGCAGAGAGGTTGAATTGAGGCAGAATTCCAATTAGGATTCTTGGCTTTTGGGTTTTTATGCCAAGAGCAGAATGTCTAATTCTGTTTTGCTGGGTGAGGCACCCAGCATGGCAAAGGGCAATCAGCACTTCAGCAGCAAACTGGGCATCTTTTAACTTGTATTCTCCAAGAAGAGTGGGACCTCAGGGAGGTGATCCTACACGAGCCAGAGTGCTTCACACCTACCCAGCTGTCAGGATTCCTTGTGTCCCGGGGCTATGGACCATCTCCTGCTCCTGTCTCAGCAGTGCCATGCTCATGACAGACAATGTTTGCAGCCCTAGCCAAGACCCTCCTGCACGTGACACTGATGTTCCTGCTGCTCATTCTTCCAAGTCACAAACACCAAAAATCTGGCTTTAAACAGGGAATTCTTTTCTTACTGCAAGGGAGTGTGCCAGTGTTTGACATACTAGGGCAAGTCATCCCCACAGAAGTGCACATCTGCTTTCTGCTGAGATAACATGAGATCCCCAGCTCAGCCGTGTGCAGGAAATAATTCAATTGTTTGTAATTAGATTCAAAGAACAGCAGCTCCCACTCTTCTGTGTGGGTCAGTGAGGTCCCTGGAAGGGCTACCAAGGAACCAGAGCAATTAGCATGTGGGCACCTAATCAGCTACTGCAAAATGGCCTGAAATACAAAGGAGAATAAAGCCTCAGCACACGCTATTTCTGACACAAACAAAAGCTTCAATTAATTTTGGAGCAATATGCAAAATACCTATCACAGTTTCATGGATATTCAGAAACAACAGCTGCTCTTCTTGTGGCTGTTTGTGGTTGAAGCCTAGCAAAGGTTAAAAGTTCATTGTTTCCATTATCCTCAATATATATGTATATATACATAGCAATTCACAGAGGTATGGTGAGGCTGGGTGCATCTATTGGCATTTTCTTCCTAGGAGGGGGGCCTGCCTGTGTGTATCTGCATGATGGAAAGATCTTGTTCATTAGCTCAGGATGCTCATATTATGTATATTCTATTAAGCACATATTGAATATGCATCTCATTTTCATTTCAATTAGGAACTGAGGGCTAATTTCATTCATGACTATTGATTCCTTCCAGGCCATTTGCATTTTATTCTGTTCATTATTATTTATAAGCTCTGGGCTCTCTGAGGAATTCAAACATTCCTCTCGTGATTGCCCCCAAGTGATGAATTACACACCGTCCTTCAAAAACCAACACAACAAGCCCCACGTTAATCCTCTGCTCTTTCTGTGTATTTATGGGGCTTTCTGTGCTTGGCTCTGGTGCCTTCTGTTGGGTTGGCAGCAGGTGATGCTCTGCACGGTGAACTCGATTTACTGCATGACAAGCCGTGGTACCACCCGGGGTTTTCCAGCAGAAAGACATATTTCACCCCCAGCTCTGGTGGGAGGTATTTCCCAGCCCTGTCAGGGCACTGGGTTGCCAGGAGCAGTTGACAACGTGACAGCTGAATCACAGATACCTCCTCTCTTCAGAGAATCACTCCTGGCTTTTGTCCTGGCTCACAAACCAGGACAAGAAACACTTCACTCCCAAATCCTCTTCCTCCCCAGGGACTCCCTCCTGCCTCACATTTCACAGTGTCATAGGATTAATTAAATATTCTCCCCCTGTTTTTATAGGAAGGCTGTGTCCTTTTAGGCAAGATACTGTGTTTTGAGTGTTTTAGAGAAAGGTTCTACTTCAGTGGTTTGCACACACTGATGTGTATGACTGAATTTGCTGGTCCCTGAACTCCACGGGGGTGAGTGAAGAACTGGAGATTCTTCCTGACACGTGGAGGCTCCCCAATGCCTTTTGATGATTTGACAGGTGCTGTCTGAGATCAAATTTGCACAATCCCTGGCTTGGAATGAACAGACAGGAAACTTCAAAAGAGCCAGGATTGCAGATTAAATTGAAAACAAGTTGTGTTTTCATTGGAAGAGGTATGCAATAATTAATTGCTTACTTAAATGTAGGCTTAGATCTGAAAGGTCTTTTGAGAGATTTAAGAAAGTCAACACATTAAATCTGATAGGAACATATGCTCCTAGATTGTTTTGATCTATGCTAACAGAGCTGGAAGGACACAAAAGTGCAATACAAATAAAATACAAACTGAATTTTTGCAGACGTAGAGGAAAGCAGTTTGTTTGATAGAGTTTTGATGGAAATGGATAAAAAGAGGAGAGGAAAAAGGCAAAGGGCATTAACTGTTCTTTCAACAAATTGACCCCTGTGTCCACACAGTCTTTCACACACCCATCAGCTAAAGCAATGGCATCCCAACATGTGTGCAGTCAGACTGGAAGAAATGAAGCCCTGGCTATCAGGTCTGCCAGTGTTTTCCTCCACTCCCATGAGGATTCCTGTGTGATCACATCAAGGTGTAGCAGAAGACACAAAGTCCCAAGACATTTCTCCAAAAACTGGTGTTAAGGGCAGGCTTAAGTTGGATGGGTGTTATCTAGAGATTAGATTCCTGACTCTCCAGTGACTGATTAATAATTACATCCTGGCTGCTCCTGAGGGGGATTAACATGGAAGGAAAGGACTCAGTGCTGAGCATTCCCATACCAAAGCAGCTTCTCAGCCCACAGGCAGATAGGATAGATGGATAGGAAAGAAGGGAGTAGGAATGCAACAGAGTGGAAATTAGTAAAGCACTCACAGCTATAGCAGGCATCATTTAACAGAACAGAAAGAATGAGATGTTGGCCAAACTTTTAATTTCTTACAGCAAAAGGTACATAAAAATATATATACTTGCAAGGAGGGAGTAAGGGTTCCATAAGATGCCTCTGGTGTTTGCTCTTTCTGCATTAAGTCAAGGAGAATTAGTTTCTAGCATTCTTTTAACCTTAGCACATCCTGCTCTGAAATACCAGCTAGTTTCTGGGTCATACTTGTGAATAAATCCATCATAGTATTTGGATTTTCAGGACCTTATAAGCTGAGGCATCCAGCCTTAATGACAAACTCCTATTATAAAAATTGCTTATTCTTGAAACTGTGAGTGGGGAGTATTTATTTCCAAATAAATTGTCAATTTTGTCTGTACAGAGCTGCATCTGAGAAGCTCACCTCTTTACTGCCAGCTTCTATGGGTAGATACATTTCCCAATTTCATTGTAAAAATAAAAGCCCATTTATATCAACATACAAAAGGCCCTATCACACCAGAGACTACTCTCAGTAGAAGTCAATTACGTTATACGTACCCCTTAAAAAAAAAAAAAAGTTTTGTGATTCTTTCATATGCAAACTGGGTATTCCCTAATTTGTCTTGAAAAAGAAGTCATTAATTTGTCTTGAAATAAATGCCATTTGTCTTCCATAAATGCTGTAATGCATCAGGCTGATCAAAGGACTCTGGTCCTTGCCTCTCCACTGAAGATGCCAAAGTGGTTCATGCTTCCCAAAACCCTCTCAGTGTGGGTATCTCACTCCTTGAGTCTGTCACCAGCAGCCTGCACAAAGGCAGAGCTGGGGGCTGTACGATGGAGATAAGACCCAGAAGGAAGCACTCGCAGATGGCAGTTGCCATAGAAGGTACAAAGGATTCTTTAATTAAGCCTTCCCTTCCCCTTTTTAAAATTCAGGAAAGATTACCAAGGAATTTGTACTGTATCTGGAAAACAAATCATAACAATTACAGCAGACTGCCCCAGGCTGACTAGATTGTGGCTTATTATTCCACAAAGGCTTGATAAATGTGTAAATTTATATAGAAGGCTTCTGCCTGTCATCATTGCTGTGCAAAAACTTCCTGCTTGCCGTATCCAGTTTTAGAAGGAAGACCAGCTGGCTAGAGTCCCTTGAATTATTTGCTGTTGTTGTTGAATTTTTAAAATACATATAAATTATGTCTCACATTTACAGTTTATCTCCAAGCTGTCAAACGGGGACTCATTCCTGCTCTTTTTGATGCCGACTGAAAAGCCATCTAACTCAGTTAACTCTCTGGCCCCACATCCCTTAAACATCACCAAAGCCAATGGCTTCAAGGTTCTAAATGTCTGGTTTTTAAATGCCACAGGCTTCCCGTTAAGGAAAAAGCAAACTTTATAGCATAATTGTTTTGTGCCTATGAGCTTAATTGCCTTACAGGCATAAACCAGGAGATTTGCACATGTGCACATCGGTAAGGACAGTCTGTATTTCCCCCTTAATTGATTAAATAGTGGGTCAAGTGGAGTGGGTGAATCACTCATTACACACATTTCCTCTTAAAAGGAGAGCTTTGAACAAAAATCGGGGCTAGATTTGATCCTCTTCATCACATCCTTTGCATGTGTGATTCCACAGGGAAGACTGGAGCAGTGGTGTGATTTATTGGCAAGGCTTATGGATTGTAGTGCCACAAGGGACTGTCAAGATGACCTTAGCCAACTCCCCTGTATAAACCAGACCAGAATATTTCTCTGAATTAACATCTGGATGGAGATCAGATGTCAAACATGTCCACTTGTAATTAAAACCTATCCATCATTAGATAATCCACTAACAGCCCTGGGGAAATGAAGCAGGAACATCATTCTGGGACATGAACCCACCCTGCCCAACATCCATGCCTGGTCCATCTCTCTGCTTTTACTGTTCTCCTGATTTTATACCTGAGACCTCAGGCTCCAGCACTGCATAGGGAACTCTTTCACCATTCTCCTGGATATATTACTATTATTGTAAGTTTAAAGTAATTTACATGAATGGTTCAGCGCCTGTTTGCTGTAGAAAAGAGGAAAATGTAGATTTTTGAAAGATAGTGCTTATATGTTCTGTTTCCCAAATACAGTGAAATAAATATGAGGTTCTTAGCCTCTCTCCTGCCAGGCTGTGGTGACTTCACCTTTTCTTGCAAGATTTTAAATGTTCAGATACATGCAAATCCCATTTGCAAAGAAAATACCAGCCATTTCTAGAGTGCCTGAGAGCTCACAGCACTATGTGAGCACTTTGCAAATATTTTAAATTCTGCTCATTTTGCCAATGGCACCTTGAGGCCAGGACTCCAGGGTCTCAACCCATCATGTTAGCAGCCAAGTTTAGCTAAATCAAACAGATCCAAGGTACAGCACTCCACAACCTGCAAATAGAGGCATGGGCTGGAATGTGATGTGAGCAAGGCCATGATGAGAGACTTGGCAAAGAAAAAGGGAGAAAAACTTCCCACAGGATGGAAAAAGACATAAAGGATTCTTGGTTTGTAGTGTTTTGTTGTGTTTTTATTTTAGATTTTAAACAACATTTTTCATTGCATCTCAGTGTAAATAATTGAAGAAATATTCAGCAACCTTCTCCAGAGCTAGTCTTTATTCTTGCTTTTATTCAAAAACACTCTGGCTAGGCTTGTCCAATAAATCTAAGCCTTCATCTGATCATGAAATTAATAAAAAAGGTGACACATTTGCTCTCCAGTGCAGATGAGATTTCCCATTTCATGCTTCAGTTGCCTGAAGTAAGAATGCAAGAGAGGGAGATTTTTTCCTGTGGTGGTAAGGCAAGCTGATGAAAGATTACCTTAAAATCCCTCATAAGGGACAGCCAAGCAAGAGACAGGGTTTTGTTGTTTTGTTGTTTTTTTATTTCAACTTCCCTTAAAAAAGATAAAAGCATATAAGTAAACAAAATAGAAGGGGGCATAATTTATATTGATTTTCCTGCTCTGCCAGCATGAAGGCATCCTTCTCCCAGGGACTGCAGGGAGAGAGGAGCTGAGATGAAGAGATGAAGGGATGCCACGGGAATGTGGGCTGGGCACCGAGGGCTCCTTCTGCCAGCTCTTGTCCACTCAGGTCTCTCCACTGAGCACTCACAGCCTGTCCCTAAAGACGTGTTAATTTAAAAAAAGGGAGTTCTCCAGGATTTAAAAAAAAAAAAAAAAAAAAAAAAAAAAAAAAAAAAAAAAAAAAAAAAAAAAAAAAAAAAGGATCGTTGCATTGTTGCCAGTTTGGAGGAGTTTTGGATACTTTTGCAGCACCTGGAGGGTGTGAAGCACATTTTGAACTACAGCTGAACAAAGGAGTTCCTTGGGTTAAAATTCCCACAAGTTCCATGGTGGCACAAGAGACTGATGCACTTCAAGGATTCGAGAAAGAAATTCCAGCCCTGACTCATATTCATGAATATACATGCACATGACCCCACCATGTATTCTTTACTTTACTTAAAATTATCTCATTGATAAACACTGAGATACATAAAGAAACAAACAAATAAATAAATAAATATCTCATCAAAGTAGCTATGGCATTTTTTCAAAATTTATTTTAATAAAGGGAGACAGGAGGAGGTCTGTGAGTTCTGAAATATATTTTTTGCAGGGATAAAAGCATCTGGGAAAATACAAGACAGCATCATTACTATTACTTAGAAGATGGCTTAATTATGTTTTTGACAGAATGTTTGAAGCTGGATGGTGTGGTGCATTCTTCAGCAGTTAATGAAAGACTGCAGCCTTCCCTTCAGCTTGATAGATTTGGAGTGTTTGTCCTATTAGTGCAAGGAGGGAAATTTTCTGTTAAGTGTTCTTAAAGCAATGGGGAAAGAATACCAGAATACCATACTGGCACACAAATCTGTATCTCTCCAATAAAATGTATTTTTAATTATTATTAAGAAACAGTGTTTTCCTTTCAAAATAAATGGAAGAAGAGGGAACAATCATAGAGACCAGTAAAGCCATCTTTAAAAGAATAGATTTTCATTTTGTTTGAAAAATAAGACAGGAGGAGAGGCGTGATTTTGGAGGATCTTGGTCACTAGTGGTCATAACAGCAAGAAATGGTGCTGCTGACAGGCTGCTTCTCTGGGCAGCTCCCTCTGCCCTCTTCCTTCTTCCATACAAAGCAAGTCGCCTTTGACACACAAACCCCCCACCCTCATATATTTATTATTTGTATAAAAAATCTTGAATGCTTGTTAAATGTTAATTTGTAGATTAGAATATGCACCGAGTACAAATGTTTTGGTAAGTCATGACTAAGATAACCAAAGTGATTTTGAAAACTATTTCCAAGATCACTGTGATGTGAAACATTATAAGGATAAAGAAAAGATGTTGCTATAAATGAAGCAACTAAGGAGTGAAATAAGATATCCCAAAAATAGTGTGAAAGAAGGGCAAAAAAAAAAAGCAAATTCAATTTTTTGTTTTCTAGAAGAAATTGACTTGGAAAATATTAGTAACATTTTCTTCTCTGTCCTGCCAAAGCAAAGAGACTGTATGAAAGATTTAGCAAAATGTTTGAAAACCATTGCTTAGTCCTAGTTCTTCTTTGATTAACAGTAATTAAGTACATCAGATCCACATTTTAGTTTCTGTTTAAAATACTTTTACCTTTCAAATTTAATACAGTTCGTTATAGACACACTTAGCAAAAATGACAAGGGTTAATTTATTTTTTCCATTCTCAGTCTAGCCTTAGTATCAGGGACAGCCTGGATTCCTAGTCCCTCCTTCACCAGGGATGCAGGGATGCTGTAGGATTTGCATCCTACAGCAAAAGGCTCATTATCACTCACTGTGGCGATGAATTCATAAGCTGAACAGAAATTTCTCAGCTGTTGAAGAATGTATTAAAAGCTCCCAATATACATTCTAGCAAGTTAATGAATATATATATATGCATGTGTGTATATAAAAATGTTAACTTATAAATAAATCTTCCTCTCCTCTATGAGTTTTTATGCCATAGTTAGTTAACCCCATAAACCCTGGTTGATATTATTTTATAGAATTTCTTTTTATGCCAAGGGAATTACAGGTTGGTTGAAGCCACCCCCAAGTCTTGGGCTGGGTGAAATCAGGAATTATGGAATCTACAATTCATGGGAGCTTCTCAGAAACTGAATGCAAAAGACAAAACTGATGTTAACAAGCTGCAGGATTAAGAAGAGACAGGAGCCTTCAGATATGGAAAACCCCTGAGCTCCTGGATTCGTAGCCATCACTCATATTAATTCAGCTCCTCTGCATAAAAACACCACGCTGCCACTGTGACACTCCCTGTCTCCTTGGATGTCCAGCCTGGACCAACAGCTACAGCAGGATCCTTCCATCTGCAGTCAGACAGGAGATCAAGAGTTCTCAGCTTTAGATAGAGCTGATACCACTCCATCTATCTATATCTGGCATTTCAATATTACTGACTGAGCATTATTCACTGTATGATCTTTTAGTCTTTTTACAGAGGAGGAGACTGACAGCACATTCAGGCAAATCCCAAGTGATGAAACCCAGACATGGTCCCTGCACCCTGCTCTTACTCCTGGCTCCATCTGAACCTTTGTTTCAGGACAAGGCCATCTCTGCAGAGCTGATGAACTCTGATTCCAGATTTCAGCTGCTCAGCCTGGGGTGAGATCCTAGTAAGAAAAAGCCAGTCTGTACTTTAGAAGTAAAGCTCCTTCTTCAGAATTAACTCTGTCTTGGAGCTTAACATGACTCTCTCAGACACCTGAAGCCGGCTCTATCCTCTCTAATAACAGATAAAGTAGAGCAGATGTCTTAGTCTATTACTTTTTCCTTTCCCTGGTTCCATTGAAACCTCAGTTTTTCAGGAAGTAGAGTGAAAATCAATGAGCCTTTTCCCTATAATTATCATCAATAGCTGTACACTACAATTTCCAACCCAGAAAGCAGACTCTGCCTTTCCTGCAGTTTGATCCCCTCTCCTCTGCATGTTGCTGCCTGCAGGAGATTCAGAGGGCAGCAAGGCTGTGAAAACTGTGTGGGATGAAACCCTAAACAGGAAAGAATCTGTTGTGCAAGATGCCTTTTGTCAGCTGAAAATTGAACTTGTAAAAAAACACAGAAACCCCAAAGCTTGTAGTTAAAGACTAACATCTTTAGCCCTAATTTATACTGACAGCACAATAGAGCTATTGCTCAGGCTCTGCCTGCTCTCTCCCCATCACAGCAAGGGTTTTATTAAGTGATAAATCAATTTCTACAAGGCAAACTGGAGATTAAGTCCTTATCCAATGTTCATTTGCAATTGAAAGCAAACAGAAATACCCTGGGACAGGGGCTTGGTGACCCTTTTCAAGGGTCAAGCTTGAATAAACACCCCACATGCCAGCACAAGGCTGAGATCAGCATTGCAAGTCCTGAGTGAGTGCTATTTCTCAGAATCTGACCGACTAACAATTTCTTCTTTAAATTAATAAATTCCCTGAATAAATAATTTGGGTTGCTGAAAGAAATGTCATTCTTTGGTTCTGACGGCAGGTCTCAGCTGTTGGAAACCAGTGCCCAAATAACGAGGATCAGCTTAGACCTGGACCTGTCTCATCTCAGATTCTCTGCCAGGTGAGGGGCAGAGCCTGGATATTTCAGAAGAGGCAAGGAAGCCTTTGAAGGAGCAGATCTGTAAGTGGCCTTCTCATGAATTCTCTCTCCAGGTACAGTACCAGCTCTTTGCTAAGAGCATCTCCCTTTGGGCAGTCGCTGTGCTGGTTAAATCCTCTCCTGCATCCAAGGAAAGCTGGAGTGGAAAACTCCCCACATCTGTTTACAGTGCCAAAAACAAACACCGAATGGGAAGAGCCCCCTGTCCCAGCTTTTCCCAGCAATTTAACTGGTGGTGCCGTACATGGAATGGGGGCAGGGAGAAAAGATGGGAAAAATGAGAATTGTTCCCTTCAGCCTGGCAGCAGCTCAATGAGAGGGGCCCCACAACCAGCCCCTTTGAGAGGGTATTGAGTGCTCAGGCAGCAAACACAGATGGGAACACCTGTGAGCCAACAGGAAGTGACACTTGATGGAAATGCAATCACTCAGAAGATCAAGGTAAGCTTGTGAGGCAAAGCCTGCTTTCTGCTTTCTTCTCCCTGCCAATACCCCTTCAGCAGTGCTGCAGGAAGTGGTGACAGCCTAACATCTCTTTTTCCCTTGGCATGAAGCCAGCTGCTCAAAAGATGTGATTACCTTTCTTCTTTGGCTCCTCTTTTCATGGAGGAAGAATTTTGGCACCATTTGTCACCTCACCAGTTGTGCTTTCCCTGGTTCAGTGACCTCTGTAGCATCTCACCCAGCTCAGAAGTGAACAATGCAGATCTCTAGGTACTGCAGGAGTTCAGAGATGACCTCTGGGTCGGCTTTAGCTCCAGGTTTAATCTTAGTATCTTCCACTAAGTGAAGTGAGTGTTTCATTTTGTTTAGGGTTTTATGTTTTGCGAGGGAATCTATAACTCATCCATCCTCACTGTGGAAGCTGTTTGAGAAAAGCAGGAGGGAAAACTGTCACGGTATGACAGAGTGAAACTGTTTAGTAGCACAGGGATTAGTAGTTTGCAGGCAAACTCATTTCAGAAGACATCAGAGGAGATAGGAAATCCTGCCTTTCAACTTCTTCCTTGGTGTGCCCCTTGCAGAAGGAGCAGGCTTTCAGTAATCCCAGTGGAATGGGTTAGGGAGGGCTCCCAGGAGCTCCTCAGCTGGGAGGTGTGAGGGGGTGGCAATCCCTGTGTCGGGGGCTGAGTGGAAATTTCCACATCTGGCACAGAGGATGGGAGCTGAGGGCCTCCTGGAGCTGCGGGTGCCCAGCTCCCTGCAGGCTTTTCCCTGGCATTAATGGGCTCTCTGTGTTTCTGTGCTCTCATTAACAATGCAGCAGCCATAGCAGGGCCATTGCTGTAAATGGCACCACTTCAGATCATTACTATAGATTGTCGTAGCATTATCTCTCTCCCAGCAACAGTTTCATTTGAGTTCGACCAGATTCCATCAAATATTCAAATGCAAACAGATATTTAACTGCAGTGGAAGGTGGTTTGCTGGCAGTGAGTCAAGGCTTTCAAATGTTTTCATGTTTTTTCAATCGTTCCCTCTGTCCCTGAGGTGTTTATTGTGAATTACCAGGAGGGAAGACACAACTTAGCAATGAATGGTAGAAGGAAAAGGGAGCAAACCTCTAAACCACAGCCGAGCAATAAACAATTCACTTTGTCCCCAGAAAACTGTTTTCAGTGTTTCTGTTTTCTTTAGAGTTGGTTATATTGTGATTTGAAGAACAAAAATGCCATAACCTAGAGTCTTGTGGCTGGTGCATTCAAACCTCTTTTCATCTTACCCCCTACAGGTTAACTGTCGTTTAAAATAAAAATTTTACTGGTGTTCTGCACTTTTAAAAAGCACACAAACCTTCCTCCAAATTTTCGGCGTTTACATGTTTTCCCACTCATCTGGGAGCTGCCCTTGCTGGACGTATCACCAGCACAATCAGCACTTATTCTCAGGGACAAAAAAGAGAAGCAAATCTCTAAAAAAGACCAAAATGACACCAAATCCCTATGGAATCCAAAGCACACATATACTTTAAGCACTCACTGTCAGTACAAATGCCAGGTTATCACAAACCTGGAGAGAAAAGCACACAGGAGATGGTGACAGCCTGGGAGGATCTGTGCTGGGACAGAGCTGAGGCCAGGTCCCCTCTGAGAAACAGGGATACAGCTGGGGCTGCTGCTGCCCTGGAAGCCCATGGGCTCACTGGGAAGCAGAAGGAACAGCAGCATCTCCTCTGCTCACCCAGGAACTGCAGCACAGCCAAACCAAGAGTCGGATTCAGGAACATTCCTGGAACACCCAGACTGCACACAAAGTGTGTGCAAGTCAGACACCACAGCTTCTTCTTCATGAGGACAGGGGTGGGTGGAAAGTAGGTCACCTGAAACCACTGAGCTCCTGCTCCTGCATTCAGGGCATGGTTCTGACACCTCCAGTTCAGCAGCAAAACCAGGCTGAGAAGTTGAACCACTTCAGGGCAGTCAGTCCCTGACCTCTCAGCACCACCCACCACCCGCTCAGCTGTGCCAGCAGAGCAGAGTCCTGCAGCCTTCACCTTCCAACTCATCTCCCTCACCTTTGTACCATTCACAGCAATGTCTAAGACTCAAAAAAAGGCTGTTAACCTGAGGCTGTTCCTGTCGTGGCACAAATTGTTTAAGAAGCACCTTGTAGAACAAGCCAGCAGCACTATCTCTGCTCATCGAAGCCCTTTATCAGAGATCCAGTCTTTCCCATTCAGTAATTTGTTAATCAACAGGTAGAAGAGCATAAATAAAGAGCACACAAAGAGGGGAAGGGAGATATGGAGAACAAAGGCATCGGGGCACAGCCCACTGCTGGAAATAGCAATGTGAGGTTCCAGCATGTGGGAGATTTAAGTTTTACATCCTTGTGTCAGGGAATTTGTTGCACAAAAGACAACAAAAATAATTCAAAGCAGTTTTGCCCCCATTGTCTTTGTGATAGGAATCTGTTCCTTTTGCAAAGAAACTATGTTTTCCTCAGCTCATCCCTCTCTGAATGGAGGAGCAGGCAGAAACAAATTAATCATGCTTACACTGCCTATTTGGTTTTTGCTCATTGCTCTAAGCTCCTTTGTGCTCTCTCTCAAAATATTTTCATCTATTTGTTTAGAGACGAACTTTCCTTCAGGCAGTAATGCATAATACAGTAATACAGACATTGCAGGAAATTTCATCTTGTAAAAAAAAAAAAACAAACCAAAACTAGGTAGATTTGGTCTGGTCTCCCATTTGAATTCCCATTCAGTTACCTAAACAATAATGCTCTTATCCCCACTGTGAAAGGAAAGTCAATACATTGCACTTAATGATGTTTTTCTGTGGTCTGTCTATTCTCTGCATTCTAATTTTCAGTGTTAACTTCCAGACACATCTAATGTTTCATAAAAGGCAATGATCCATTTCAAATTCCTTGGGACACGTCTCATTTTCTGAAAGATGTGTGTTGTTTACTGCTGGCTGAGGAAAAAAAAAAAAAAAAAAGTCTTATTCCTTGCTGCTGGCCTTTATATCCCTGATTTTATGTCTTTTTAAATCCTGATGGAGAAAACAGAAAAGGTGTTGACCCCCATTTTATGGAATTTCTACCCAATCAGTTTTCCTCTCACTGATTTCTTGGGGTTAATTGTACATACTGCAAGTGACGTTTTCAAATTGTTAAGGGCAATATTTTTGCAATTGTAGCATTTAGATTGATGCTTGGGGTCTTGGCTGTGTTTAGTGACTGTGTTTATCTGGCTTGCCATTGCTATCTAAGCTCTGCAGAAGGGCTGCCTGCCTTTTGCTGTTCCTGTGCTGCTCCACAACTGCTCTGCTCCATTGATTTAATGAAAGGTATCATCTCTCCCTCTGCATCTTCACTCACTCCTTTCCTGGGAAACATTTCCAAGTCCTGGTAACTGCAGGAGAGATGCCCTTGGGCTTTCTGGGCATCTTTTCCCAGTTAAAGTCTTGCACAGATAGAAAAGAACCCCTTTTCCAGGGGCAGATCTGGGCCTTCCCTGAGGGAAGAAGCAGCAGAGTTTACAGCCAATATCCTCCCTGTGTTTTATGTAAATGTCTTGACTTACCTGACTTGTCCCATTTGAGGCTGTGTAGCCTTTGCCACTTATTTCCAGGCCCTAGGGAATACAAAGAAGAGAAAACAGCATTCTACAAAATCCTGATATTCCAGGAAATGCTGATGCCTGGAGGGCCTGAGCTCTGCTGTTTCACTTCTCAGTGCAGCAATCAGGGCAGCACGGAGGGCAGGGAGGGCAGAGGAAGAATATCCCTGTGGGATTCCCATCGGGAGTGATGCTCAGCACACCTCCACAACCCATGACCCCACGGAGCCCCTTGGCTTGTGCTGGCACAAGGAGATGTGGGAAACCAGAAACTCAACACAGTACAACAGCTTTGCCTCTCTGTGCCATTACACGGCACAGAGAACAAACCTTGACATCCTCAGTAATGCTCAGGCATCAAAGTCAAATAAGTACCAGCTTTATGGAGGGTTTTATGTATTGATTTGTAAATAGACAAACCAATTTTGCCTGACTCCCTTAAGACATTATTGATATTTTCTGCTGTAAAATCTTCCCTTCTTTTGTGTGTATTTATCAAGGACAAGGCAAATAAATGACAGGATTGGTGTTTCATAAGGGTAGCTCTGGAATGAACTATCAAGGATTTTGTTTCATATTTCACTCGCAGCAGTTCAGTTTTAAACTGATATTATATAGAAAAGAGAAGAATTCTTTTACCCATTCTCTATTGGTTTGGTTAGATTTTTAATTGATCCAAAGTTTTGGAAGTCAGCCTCTTATATGAGTTTCTTGCATTTTCAAATTGTTGATTATTCACACAGAACTTCTGAGAAAATAGAAATAAGATTTAGTGTACATCTTTTGATCTTTAACCACCACCCTCAGCAACAGATGAACAATCCTTTGGTGAGGAGGGACATTCTGGTGCAGGACACCCAAGAACTGCTGGTCCAGTGATCATCACTTGGGCAGGAACCACAATTAACTAAATTCAGTGAGTATTGAAGGTATTGGGCATTTGCTCAAAAATAAGTAAAAAAACCCAACCCAAACCAAAACAACAACAAGAAAACAACTTTTAGTATGTTAACAAAATGCATTGAAATCCATTGTGCCTTCCAGAGGTACTGATTAATTATGTTTAGAGGAAAGTAAATCCTCTTGTGCTCCATAAGTGCAAGGCTATGGAGGTGTCTAAACACACCCAAGCAATGGCTCACTGGATCTTGAAATACAGCAGGGAGCATAATTCCTACTGCTGCTGTGTATTAGATTAAACCCTACCCCTTTGTGATCCTGGCACAGAAGATTTCCTAGCTGAGAATATCCCAAGTGTTTTTACTAATTAACCATTTCCAGAATCTACCATCCCTAACACATTAGTCAGATTCCAAGGAAGTGTGATATTTTAACTTTTTTTTAGTGCACCTTCTGCTTCCTAAAACCTAGCATTGAATTCAAGCTTTTCTGTTGACTCCTGTAGGTGAGATTTCTATCTAATCATGCATCTGCAGGAGATTCAGTGCTGAGAAAAACATGACATATCATAAGAGTCAGTAAGTTTCACTCTGTTTGGCAGTGAAGAAAAATCTCTTTTTTCATCATTTTCCTCCAGGCTGCAGATTTTGCAGTACGATTCCATGGTATTTCAATGTATAAAAAGATGGGAAAGACCTTTGTTGTAAGAGATCCAGACAGGTTATTTGAAGTGGTTTGGAATGGTGATAGAGATCATGGCACTGACTGAACAGGAGAGCACCAAGCCCTGTGTGGGCTGGGTCCCCGTGAAAAACTCTGGGCAGGCTCCCAGCCTGTCTGATTGGCTCCCAATTACCTGAAACAAGGTGAGTTCTTTTCTCTTGCTCTTGCCTCTTCTGGACCAAAAGCAAATGCAGTTACAAGAGCCCAAAGCAGACAAATTCCTCACATCAGAGAGAAAATCAGTTTGCAAGATACAGGCTCACTGCCAAAAACTCACAGACGTAATAAAAGAAGGCATAATTTTTTATCTCCCGTTGGACAATACTAAAACAGGATTCTAAGGGGATGAGGAATTAAAATCCAAACGCAGATGATCAGAATGGTATGGGCTGTGTTTTTCTATTTCATTATCAGCTGCTTTCTGTTGGGGACAAAATATCTTTTCATCTCTTGAAGAGCTCCAGTCCTTTACACACCACCTCTTCAGCTGGGAAGGAATTAACAACTATTGTGGATGTTTTGGTAATGATGAAAGCTTCAGTATTCATCGTGCTAGCTCTTCTATTCATGGAGAAGCCGATCTGTGCTGCTGGAAAACTCCACCAGCTACACCTCTCTAGGGTGATAGTGAAGTGTCTGTGCACAAAGTCAGTCCAGCTCCCTCTCCCTGCCCTGCCCTGCTTGTGGGAGCCAATTTCTACTGAAATCAAAAGTGAATGTGAAAGACAGGAAATCAAATTTATTGCTGGGGGGAGAGCCACAAACTGAAAAACTTTAAATGAGGCATTTTTCATCCACAAAGAACAGCGCTCAGGGTCACCCTGTGCCATCTCTCCACATTAAACATTTTATTGATTTTATCTTTCTCGAGTCTGAAAAGTCTTTTGGAAGATTAAAATTCAGGTGAAAGCAATCTGAGCGAGGGGAAGGTGTGGTGGAGCCAAACTTCCTCCCGCAGGGCAGCCACATCAAAATGCCTACATAATTGTCAGTTGGAAGTACTTTCTTTGGAATCCTGGAGGCAGCTTAAAAAATAATGATGACCCTCCGTCCTTCTGCTCCATTACCCTCAACATACTTTTTCTTTCACATGGATACATGCCATGACGTGGACAAATACCAGGGAAAGTGAGTCTGCGGGGAAGAAGCGCTGTTTAAATGCGGGGCTAAGCCATTTCCACATGAACAGGCTAAGAGGTGTAGAGGAATCCGAGATGAGGAGGATGTTAGTTATCCTGAAACATTCATCAGCACTGCCAGCACAGCTGTTTGACGAGGAAAGAATCCGCTGTCACTCTTGCCTGCCAGTTTGGAGCTCATCGCAGGGAGAAAAAGTAAAGGGGCTGTGTGGAAAACAGCACAGATGCACAGAGACTCCCTCAAACCCTGCCAGGTCAGGATTAAGGGTGTTTGGTTCACTGCCCTGACCCAAGCTCACACAGGAAGCTTGGGGACAGCTGCTGCAGGGCAGCTCTTGGTGCTGTGAGGGGACTCCACACCAGGGTGGTCACAGAGCTTTTGCCAAGGAGCAAATTGTCTCTTTGGGGTGGATTTGTTGTGAACTCAGTATCTGGGCACTAACTTGTATCTGTGGGGAAAAGCTTCTTACAGGACCTGTTGTGATAGGACAAGGGGAAATGGTTTGCACTGACCAAGGGGGTCAATTTAGATTAAATGCAAGGAAGAAGGGGGGTTTTTTTCAGTGAGGGTAGTGAAACACTGGCATGGGCTGCCCAATGCCCCATCCCTGGGAATATTCAAAGCCAGGCTGGATGGGACTCTGAGCAACTTGATCAAGTTGAAGATGTCTCTGCCCACTGCAGAGGGGCTGGACTACATAGGCTTGAAGGGTCCCCTCACTCCCTCTGTTGATGTTCACAGAGAGACAGAAGCAGGTTTGGAGTTTATTTAACTTTTTTTTTTTTATTTCCATGAAAGATGCGGGTGTCCTGCTAATTGCTGGGATCTGTTTCCAGGGGGAAATGGAGACTAAGATGGATAGCTGCTGTTAGCAGTGCCTGCTTCATTTTCAAAGACAGCTTTTTGCTGTTGTTTTCTTTTGGTTGCCTGTATAATAAGTGCAGAGCAAGAACCAAAGTCATTACACTCAACAGGAAATGGCTTTGGGCCACAGCAAGCTGGGGTTGTTTTTGAGCTGGCAACTGAAAATGAGATTTCTGTGTGCTGTTCACCAGCCCTCTGTGCCTCCCATTCCCCCCCTCTCCTTCCTCCCTGCCTTACCCTCCATCACACAGTGGTGTGGATCTGTCATTGATGGATGATATCCAAAACAGGTCCTGTCCCCACCATCAGATGTGAATGTTGGGCAGATTGTGACCGCTGCACAAAGAGTGGCCTCAATTTTAAAATGTTGAGCAAAAGAAAATTCTCATCCTAGGAAATAATTACTGAAAAGAGAAGAAAAATAATGTTCCATTGTTGCATGTTTGGCTCCTTCCTGCTTTTGTGGTTCCCAACGCTGGCTCAGTCACCATCATCCTGATGGTCATTGACAGCCTGGGGGTGCTGGTACAGCCACTCTTCCCACACTCCTCCATCAGGCTCTCCTTTTACCCCACACAGATCATTCCATCAGCCAGCATGAAGGGAAGATATGCTGTCTCCTGCAATGCAGAGGATCTCTGCAGCCAGAGGCTTTCCTGACCCCAGCCCTGGGTGTGGCTGAATGCTGACAGGGTTCCAGGAGCTAAGTGCAGAAGGGTAAATGACCATGTTCCTGGATTGTAAGGGGGGGTCTGGATTTCTGATGTTCAAAATCAAGTGGTGGAGGAGGAGAGGATCCAAAAATCAGTAGGAAGAAGGTGGGGAGGGAGCAGTGTCTGCAGACAACAGAAAGGAGTAGTGGGGCAATAATGGCTGGAGGAGAACAGTGACATAAACCATGGAAGAGGCAGGGGAACAGTGCCCAGAGCAGGCAGAAAGTAAATGGACTGTTCAGAGCACACTTGTTCCTTTTGGCTTGTAATGCAGCTGATAATCTTTTCCTAAATGCATTTTCTTTTCATCATTTGCCCACACTAACAGCTCTGCTTTTAATCCTCAGAAAGGTAACATTTGTTAATAGTTTGCTAGCCAAAATACTTCGGGTGAGAAATTTAACAGGTTTCAGGATGGAGCTTGCTAAATTTATCAAAGATATTAAGTGGTGGATGTGCCTACGAGATATCTGGTACCCTTGGAATCCCCTTTGGGTTTGTTTCCTAGGTTCCTATCTCAAAGCACTCTGCACACATTTAGCCCGTAAGCCTCAACAACTGGCAAGCTGATATTATCACTTCTATTTTTTATCTAGGGAACATTAGACACAGAAAAGAGTTGGTCAAAAATATTGTTGCCAATGAATTTACTGGAATTACTAACTCCTCAAAGAGAAGTACCTGCTTCAGTGCTCAGGGTCAGAGCCTCCCTTGTGCTCACTTAGACCCATTTGTGCCTTACAAATGACACCCTCTAAAGACACCAGCTGGCCTCTCGGTTTCTGAGTTTGCCTAATGTGTCCTGTCTTTCCACCACTGCCTTTCACGTTCCCAGTCAGATGGCACTGGGCATTTTAATACCTTTGACAGCTAGAGGGGTGTAGGAATGCATCACATGTTGTTCCTGATGGTTAATGGAGAACTAATGAGACAACAGCTGCCAAAAGCCAGCAGTGCCCCTGGCTTCCTCCCGCTCTCCCTGCTGGCAGCAGAGCTGGGGATGGTGCTGGTGGTGTGGGTCAGGATGCAGAGCAGTCCCCTGGCCTTGGGGGCAGAGCAGACCTTCACCCCAATGGCTCTGCTCTGCAGCTGTGTTACTTCACACAAATGGGTTTTTCCCTCTGGTGCAGCCCTTCCCAGGGAGAGAATGAGCTGGAGCAGGGAGGGAAAGGGAGAATCCCACGGAGCTCACTGCTAGTTCTACACTAGTCAGGAGCAGACAATGATATCTACAGCTAGAAGTGAACAGTGCTTACTGAGAGCCTAAAACTATTTTTTTTTCCTTTCCCTCCTTGCTCAATGATTCTTTTTTTGGTTGTCATTCCTAACACCCAGTTTGGAAAATACAGTCTGCAGCTCCATAAACATTCAAGGCTCTTCACCTCCAAAGACAGTTACTGCATGCTGTAGGGGAATGAGCAGTCACAGCCCTCCATTTCTACCTTGTAAAGCAAGAATGTCTGATCGATAAATTTTACTGCTGTAGCAGTAACTGTGGTAGTAACTAAACTAAAGCACAGGAGCTGACAGAATGGCTGGATTGATATTCTGTCAGGAGGAGAAAGAATTGCCAGATAGGAAACTCTTTAAATGTTCATGAACAATCAACCGTATGATATTTTTCCCCATGGGACATTTTTGAAGGAGAATAAATTAGCTGCATGAAAATATTTGTTGCTCAGAGCGCCTGACTGAAATGATATTGTGTAGATGTGTTTCAGCTTCTCAGAAGTCCTTTACTCCTTTTTTGAAGTGGCATCATGCAAATCCAGAGTCACTTTTGCACAGGTAGCTGGGATTGGACCATCTAAAACCTGCAAGGAGATGGTGGAGAATTATTTCTGACAAATTTAAAAGCCAGCTGAACTCAGAAGGCTTGAAGGTAAAGTTCCTTTGTAATTGTTGCAAATATTGATTCGGTCTCCAAACCTTTCTGGCACCAGAGCAGGGAAGAATTACACTGAAACCAGACCACTGTCTGCATCACAAGAGTTCCATTCTGGGCAAAAACTGGAGACTTTTGCAGGTGAGAAGTCAGGAGACAAAGTTTCACTGAAGCACAGGCTTCTCAGAATCAAATTTTGGCAAGTTCTGATAAAGGAAAAACACTCCTTGCCTGTAGCTGCTTATGTCTCTAGAATAATTCTCTGCAAACTCATCACCATTTGTCAACAGTACTTCAGCTAAAATAATGCATGATCCTTGTGCATCGATCCACTGGCTTGGCCAGGGTAAGCCCGAAGCAGCAAGTTAAATTTCCATCATTAAAGTCTTAAATACAATTTACTTCTTGATTGTATGTAGGCAGCCTTTTAGAGCCTCTATCCATGAAAACTGGTTGCTTGCACTCAGAACAAGGAAAGGGTAACAACTTATTTAACACCCTCTCAATCTGTCTTCTCAAAGGCCTTTTCTTTTTGTATTTACTGCAGATAAAAGGCTCTGGGATAACCAAACAAACTGTTGGTACTTATCCAAATTGAATGAAATCTTAGGAACTTTCCCCTCTTTTCTTGCAAGTAAATCCTGGCCACATTGAAATGAAAGGCAGAATTCCTGTCACTTAAATGGGGCTTTAGCCATTCAATCCCCATGTTCCCAGCAATTACCCCTGGGAGTGGGCTTGACTCCTATTGCACATGATGAATTGATCCTTGTTCAGGACACAGAGGGTCCCGTTGCCAAGTGTGTGGAGTGAGCACGAGAGAAGGGCTGAGCAGGGCTGAAACAAGATGTTGTGCTGAGAGAGATGATTTCTGTCCAGTCACCCTGCACTGTGCCTGAGCAAGCAATTTGGGTTACTTTTCCTTCTTTTTTTTTTTTTTTTTTTTTTTTTCCCCCCCCTTTCTTTTTTTCAGAAACTACTGGGTCTGAACAAAGTTATTTGCAGGCTGGGTTGGCAAAATGCTGGTCTGCATATCAGTGCTGGGGCTGGCATCCTGCCTCTCCTAACGATGCTCCAGTGCATCACTCCCTGTGTAGGTTCCAGAAACAAACTCACAATGGTCTGGGGAGAAGCACGTTCTTTTCACTGATAAATTCCAGCTTTTATCACCAAATTAAGCAAAACAACCTAAAAATAACTATCTAATAAATAGTGGTGTGCCCTACCTTCATAAGGTTTTATGAGCAGTAATTATTGATTCATTAAAATAACACGTGCATCTCTTGTTTTTCTGCACAGTGAAACGTGTGAAAGTAGCATCCACCTTGAATATTAATGGATGAATCATTTAAACAGTTTACAGCCTCAGTTCAGATAAACAATTAAGTGCAATGCATGTCTTGTTAGAGTAAATGGAATATTTGGGGAGGAAAGAAAGCCAGCATTTCCAGCCATGACTAAGATGCAATCGGGGGTATGGGAATAAGAAGATGGAAAAACCATTTTGGCAGCTTTCTGAGTCAATATGGGTCCCCAACATCCAGATCAACTGGGTGAGAGACAGTCATCAGTCTTTGCTTTTTCCTGGGTCCTTTAGTATTTCCCACTTACAGATCAGAGTCTGACATCAGCATCCTCAGCATGGTTATTCCAGTACAAGGTTGCCAGGGGACAGCTACCCCAAGTCCAGAAGGCACATGAGTCAGGGAGATTCCAAGAGAACTGTGAGCCAGAGAAGCCCCAGGGGAGTGAAGCCAGAAGAGAAAGGACCATATCTAAATACCTGTGACTATATTGCTGTCAGCAGCAGAAAGGCCACCAGGAAGATCAAGCTGTGATGATAAAATCCAGGGCATCCTACTCTGGAAACTTCTTTTTGCTCTCCCAGGTTATGGGCATTTTGAGCACATGCCAGAAGGAAAAACACTGACTGTGGGCACAAATCCTGCATTTCCAAGAAGTCCAGCCCCAGTCCTTTATCTGGACAGAGCAGCTGGAAACATCACTATATTCAACAGCCCTACAAAAATTCAGCCTAAAGATAAAGTGCTCTGCTATAATATAAAGGCACATGCAGCAGTGAGTTGTGCAGGGAAACCTTGGGAACAGACTCACAGCTTAGTGGATGGGATTAGCAAGGGCTGGAATTGCTTTTACAGCCTGGCTTCTGGTTAACCCTGTAGTGCATGTGGGTCTGCAGCTCCTCTGTGTGAGCAGTGCAAGGCTGGAGGCAGCTTTGGAGACAGAGAGCCAGCCTGTGAAAACTTCCTGCTTATTGGGAGTGAGGAGGCAGGAAATGCCAGCTGGGGTTTTGCAAGGTAAAGTATTTGCCCAGCTGTCTGGTCACAATATTCTTTCTTATCCAAACAAGGCTGTAAAATGTGTCCCACTAAAAACTGCTAACAAACACTTTTCCAGAGACAATAAAACTTGTAGAGATTTATTTGTGTTTTCTCTCAGAGTCCCTAGCACACACTGTGCCAGGTAGGCTGTTGCTGTGAGGGATGCTGACAAATGGGTGACTTAAACCTTAAGCTGAAACCCTCTGAGGTACCAAAGGGGGAAAAGCTGCAAAGCTGTGGCTCCAAGTTAATGCAAGTAAAGGTGCTGCAGTAGCAGCATGGAAAATGGGGTGGCTAAAAACCCTTTCACTCCACTGAAGCTCCAAGGTTAGAGGGTCAGACAGCTTACTTCTTCTCCCCACAATTCAAAGGGGACAGGAAAGAGAAAGAGGGATGGTACCAATCCCAAAGAGTGTCCTAACAATGTCAGTTTAGGATCCTTTTCCCTATTTCCAGGGTATTTTATGTCTTGAACTCGTTTTGCTGTGTTTTGACATTTTCATTGGACAGCATCCCTCCTGCAGAGAACAAAATCAGTGTTTAATATGTTCCCTAACAAAATAACTCAGACCATCACTCTGGACATTCCTTCCCTATAACCCATTGGTCATGGCTAGGGTGAAAACTATGTTTTCCCTCTACTTCTGTTGTCCCCAGTAATAAACCACAGAAGATTTATTACCAGATCAAATGATGACCTGCTGTGAAACTTCAGACCCTGCCTATTGATTTGTGTGTTCTGCCTGTTCATGTTAACAAGCCCAGGACAGACTGAGTGGTGTGCTCAGTCCCCCCTGAAGCTGCTGGGTGCAGCTTGCCCCTGGCAAATCAGACCAAAGCAGCTCCAGAGAATGGATATTTTTTTAGACTGGAGAGCCAGGGATTGGGAAGGGGATTTCTGTGCCACTCTGGGCTGTCATGCTATCGGGGCAGACTTTTTGTGAAGCCATTTTGACTGTCATTACTTTCTTGTCCTTCCTGTGAGTAGGAATGAGCCATGACCTGGTGCCAGGGCCATGTTTTTACCATCTTCCCATGTCTCATAATGCTCTAAAGAACTGGGATCAGGTCTCATGTCCATAGTGTGTGCCTGGTGCTAGAAGGCACTGCAGAAATGCCTCTTTCCCCTCCCTTTTGCCCTCCCTGCCTTCCTAGCACCAAAACCTGCTGAACTTAACCAGTTTTCTTCAGTGTGAGAAAGCTCTTTTAGATTACTTTATGGAAGTCCTCATAGCTCTTTTGACTTGTCAGGGATAATTAAGAAAAATGGGAATGTGAGATTTGGCAAAAGGGATAAATCAGTGTAATGGGAAATACCTAATTTGAGGGAAAAGCAGAGACCTTTGCCCAAGTTATTCTTATGCTGTAGCTCTTGAGCATCAATATTTCTTTCCTCCTAAGAAGTTGCATTTCCCTGTGGACAGAGACAGGAAGGCAGGATTCTCCTGGGGCTGGTTGCTAACTGATATGCTGTCTGCTTTCTGGGCACTTGAGATGGAGGAGACAGGAAATATGTTGCTTTGCTAAATCTAGGCTTGACCAACTTCTGTGGACAGCTGCTTCCTATTATCCCCTTGGAAATTTGCTTGCTCCCCAAGACTGAGACTTCAGCCCTCAAAGAGGTGATCCTCCCAGAGCAGAGAGCAGATCCTGGGCTTTGCTTGCCCTACATGTGGAGTTGACACATAACAGTGCCAGAATAATCAGCTGTGTTTTACATCAGGGAAAATGACTCCATTTTCCATCGTGAGTGACGAAGTCTAGAGGAAGAATGGCGTAACACAGGTTTACTTCTGTTCTGCAGAGCACCCTGTTAGCCGGCTATACCATAGCTCTGCTGCCCCTGGACCAGGAAAATCTGCATTTGTTCCTCTGGAGACATGCTGCCCTCACAGTTATCACTTGGTGTGGTTGGTCTCCAGACAGGACAGCCAAGAGCTCTGCCCCATGTGTGCACCTTCCACTGATGTTGGGGGCTCTTGAGAGAGCACTGAGGAGGTGTAAAGCATCAGATT